>VDFB02086081.1:100041787-100118201 GCA_007258455.2 Sequoia sempervirens | reverse complement strand
CTCAACTACTCTGAATTTTTTTTAATTATTATTTAGTGGTCTTTCAGAACTAGACATAAGATGCAGAAGGGGTTTGTTTGTTTTGTTTTGGTGTTTGTAGATTTTGGTTTTCTAATGGAAATGATAGAAAGCAAGAGAAAACACCCCCCCATAATGAAAAAATCTAATCCCCAATACAAACTGAAAGCCAAAAAGCAATAAAAAGTAGTAATTGGTTGAGACAAATCTCTGTGTACCTGAAGAATTTACTGATGAAATAGACTGTAGATCTGGATAGCAATCGTCGGTAAAAAAACTTTCAAGTCAAAGTATGGCGCCCGCGGGGGTTTGAAGTTCTGCCTTTTCAGATCTGCCAATGCAAACATCGGCTCATGCACGGTGTTCAGAGGAATAAGATGCAAGTCTGGTAAATGATACCAGGAAGGACACCATTGTGAACAGCACAGAGAAGGAAACCCCAAAAAAAATGCCTTTTCACACATGCACGCGCTTGTAAAAAAACCTAATTTTTTTTTTCTTTTTTTGACAAAAAAAAACAAATAATATCGTTGGGAAAGGAATACTAGATCTGAAAAATTCACCTAGAACCTCTCAAATTAGCCAAAGAATCCCAAATTTGTTTTGTCAAACCTTTGCTCCCTTTTTTCTTCAAACATGAACAAGCTACAGCAGATCCAGCTCTGATACCATGTAAGATTTGATGAAAAACAAATCTATTAAGCCCAAGAAACTTGCATGCAAAAACCTGTCACAAGGAAGAAATATGTAGGAAACAAAACAAGGGTTTTGCTCTGACAATATGCAAGAATGTATTATCGGACTGAAAAAATAACATCAAAGAGAGAATACAATACAAGAGATCAATCCTTATAAAAGGAGATCAAAACGGAAAGGAAAACCTAACCCTAAGATGAGTGCATTTAATAATTAATATTAATTATTAAATGACTAATATATGTGCATAAAGGGAAGTCTTAAGAGGAGAGTAAAGTTAATTAATTACTTTACTCTAACAATATTGTGATAGATGAGAGAAGCTATATGCTTAATCAATGTCATAGGAACTTCTTAATTGAACATACTATAGATACCAAAAGGTATTGTTAAAATAATATTCTTTATTTCAATTAGAAACTTAAAGGATTTAAGTTATCAAAGAATTATGATTTCTTTTTCTATTGACTCCAAGTACTATAATTGTCATTAGTTTCAAAAATGTTATTTATGAACATTCTTCATATTTATTATCTTTTATAATATCTTGGTATCACTATTCCTACCGACTTCTTTCCATTGCCAATTCAATAACTTGTACAAACTATTTACATCTTCATGACACCATGACTGCTTACTAATAAATTATTTAAAACTATATCTCCTCCTCAATTTCCTTTCAATTTCAAACTAAATATATCTGATTGATCAATAGTTCTTTAGATGAATCAATTCTGACCCAATTCACCCAGTTCTCATACCATCCTTTTGCTTTAGTTACAAGAATTATTTATAAGGTGATATTTTTCTTGGCCTAAATGTTATGTACATCTACAATTAAAAACTATGTTGACTAGATATATTAATTTATTAATACTTGCCTTTGGCAAGTATTCTATTGTGCTGAAAACCATTTTGTTTCATTTGTTAGTTGTAGCACCAAAATGGAAGATCAAACAATTGTTGTAGTAGGCTTCATACTATTCATATTGCTATTGTCGAGGCTACTTTTTTAGATTCATGGAAGTAACAAAACAATGGATTTTACTAACTTTTGCACCAACCACAAGTCCATTGTTGTCCGTATGCTACTCTTCTTCATTGTCTTTACTATTCTATTGTTGGCAATAAAGATACATATTTACATTGGCTAAAATGGCTGGAATATAGAGTCTAAAACTTCCTTTTGCAACTTCGCTAAGATTTTGTAGCTTTTATAAATCTTTGGGCTTTGCTCTCCATTGTTATCTTTTATCATGTAATAAATTTTTTCCAATCCATCATTTGGCATTTTGGTGTGATATGGAAATGTAACATTTATGTGTTAATGTTCTAAAATAATTTGGTATTGCACTCTCGTTGTTTAAGAGTTTAAAAATAAATGATGTTATAGTTTCTTAAGTTAGGGTTTTGAGTTTATGATATAAAATTGTTGGAAGATATTAATGTTTATTTTGGAAAATGTTAATACTAGCATTTCTATTTCTACAATTTGTGTGGAGATTTGTATGACTATAAGATGACACTTCTTATTAGTATTTCTATGTGAGGTCTTCAAAGTACACCTCTTGAATTAATAACATTTTTTTTTAAATGATTATTACAAAACAAAACAATTTTACCAAAAAGTAGTTTGTTAATTAAATTCTTGATATTAAATATTAATATGTTAATTAAATTATATTTATATAACATTACACTAATTAAATATAATTATATTACATATTCATATTAGTTATTATAATCAATACTTTCTGATTACAAATTGAAACACCCATCGGTAGATAGTTTGAGTTTCATATTATTGTTAGCTAATTGTATTATATTATGGGGCTAGTCTCTATTTGTTTCTTCACACTATCATAAATAATTTTAAATAAATTTATTTTTAAAATCTTAATTTTAATTATTTTATTTGTTTGAAAGCATTTATTTTGTTATATTTATTTAAAAGATGTTTAATAGTTTTATGTTTTTAAATATATGCCCATGAGACTCTTTGATGTAATTATAGAACACCTTTTAATGATTTGTTTTTTTTTTTAATTTACAACAAATTTATATAATATAAAGTTTACACAATATACTAGTATAGATATCTTAAATACATCTATAAATACATAGACAACTCAAAATATATATACTAATTTTACTTTATAAATAAAACAATCCTTTATATCTAAAAATAAATAAAAATTTAAATAATATGCTTAATAAACTTCCACTCGCTTGATACCCCTCTTCCTAGGCCGGCCCTCTTTCTATAGATTGATTTCCACATCCTCAAAATGTATTATTTATTTCAAGGATAAGCACAGTACTTAAAAATGGGCATTGAAATATCTACCATATAAAACCAAGAATCAACTTTACTCTCTAGTAGAGTCTCAACCCCAATGAGTTTTTACTGCATCAAGATCAAAAGGATAATAAATTATTTGGTAATCACATTCATTTCATTTCAATTCTTCCTTCTAATATTTAATAAATAAATGAATTATATCAAATAGTTTAGCTTCATTTTCCTTATCATAGAATAGGAACAATTGTATTGATTAAAGTCTAATGACAGAGGCACATGAAGAAAATGAGCCATAGACCTGCCCTTTCAAGGAATACTGAAGATTTGATGATTATATATCCATTTCATATAATATTATCCCAGTAACACGTTCTTAATTTGGAGATAGAGAATACCATGAAGACCAGAATGCTGTTTGAATGCAGAATCATCATGGTACAGATCTATAAACGCATAAATTTTCCAAGACATGCCAACACCATGGCAATGTAATGGTGTGCAGTTACTTCATTTGATTGCTTTGAGATCTAAGAAAAAGTTTTATGGGAAATCCATTTTCAGGGAGAGGAGGGGATGGATCTCCTAATATTTTTTCATGAGGATCAATTGCTGTGTAGGCACTGAAAGTCTTAACAAAATGATGCACAAACAGCAAAATCTCCATCTTTGAAAACTCCCAACCTGGACATATTCGTAAGCCTCCCCCGAATGGTAAGAATGTGAAAGGCGCCATATTTCCTCCTTCCTCTTCGAATCTTGAAGGCCTGAATATCTCTGGCTCATGGAAATGTTCTTCTTTCAGATGTGTAGAATAAGGTGTCCATAGAAGCTGTTCACATAAAACCATTGGATTAGATTAGGCTTTATCAGTACAAAACAAATGTTGCGTTATCAGTGCGCAGCTTACTTTCCATCCTTTTGGAATTATATAATCATTGTAATGAATGTCTGTGATGGCCTTGCGAAATGCTCCAGAAACCGGAGGGAACATCCGTAGCGTTTCCTGAACAACTTGCCACGTATATTTCATTTGTTTCAAATCAGTCCAGCTGATTTCTTCCCCATTCTCTTTCTTAGAAGCGATTGTCATTTGCTCTGTTATACACAGAACACACGAATCTCCATTTAAATGTCATGTGCCTTTTTGCAGTTAAAAAAATGCATTGAAAGTATACTGATTTACATAGTGACAACTTGGAATAAATTACTAGTACTCTGTTATGGTGCTCGGAAAATTCTCCAAAATCAGTAATTTGTCGTCATACATATTCATCATCATCACGTATACAATTCACTTCTATCAATTCATCGTCATGGTATATTCACAGCATATACATTTTTCAATATTTAAATGGTCAAGAGCACCCCAAAAAAAAGTATAGATATTTTGTTGAATGAATAAAAAAGGTATACGTGATGAATATACCATGGTAATGAATTGCTGATGGTGAATTATATATGCGATGAATATGTCATGATGATGAATTGTTGACAATGAATTTACCTGAAACCCTTTGTTATTCACAAATGTTACGCTTCCAAATTAATTTTTAATTTTATGATGATGGGATGGGTTTCCTACCTGCTCAAACCGGGCTAAGTTGTACTTGTATCATTGGATAGCTCTTAGTATCCTTTATTTCTGTGTTAGAGGTTAAAGTCAAATATTTAATCTTTAAAATAGGGCAAATAGTTCTTGGCATTTGTCCTTTGTATTATATTGGTGATAATATGCTAACCAGTCACCAATATGCTAACCAGGTCATATTAGATTTGGTTTCGACATGTGGAGGCATCTTATATATAATCAAGATATCTCAAAGATTCAAAAGCACTCAATTATTTTGACCTAGTTACATATCACATAGAATGATCCATTAATCTATATACATGGTCTTACAAGTCTTGGGTTCAAATTCTCGGCATGCGAGTAACACATTGTATCCGCATGTTTAAAGGTTAACCAACATCATCATGCATTTATCACTGAATCAAGACACAAAGCCAAAGTGTTAAGCACATAAAACCTTTATTATTTTAGTTCAGACAAATATAGGGACATTCTCATATATTCACATCAATGACAACATCTAATGACTGATTAAAAAAATCTATTGAAGATTGAAGTAAATTTTTGAAAGTCAAACACCATAAATCTTAAAGTAGGCAAGTTTGATGATGTGTTATATTTTATTAGTTCAGAAATATATATGGAAGACATTAATTACAAAAGGTGAGTATAATTTGTGCAAAATTTAGCCTACTAAAGAGGGAGGGTTGATCAAATTTAAGAACTCCAAATAATGGAACTATTCCTTAAACTCCTTCTTTACAAGTTTGGATCTAGTAGCATCTTTTGTTCTTTGATTTTGGATATCAGTGCACAAAAATCTATTGGCTTCTTTGGGGTTTGGTGGATGGAAATCTTTTGAGTTCTTAAGAACAACTTCATTTAGAGGTTGCAATTGCAATTCAAGTGGGGGATATTTTAATAACATTTTAAGTGTCTCAACATTCTAGATTTTTTTGAAATATATTTGTAATTATTGTAGAAGATAAACATATAACTCTTTTTGGGAAATCAAATGTATATAAATGTAATAATTGAATGTGATATCTAGTTCCAACCAATCTACATATACAAATATATTTTATATTTTGCGGATATTTTAGAATTAAGTAATTTAAATGAATATAAATCATGGGTATTCTAGATCTAAATATTTTAAAGAATGTTTTTTCTTTAGATTTTCACAATGATATCAAATCACTAGTCTTGTTAGTCTGCAGATTGAACTTCATTGTGGAGGTTTTCCAATAAGAGATATTAAATATTAAAGAAAAAAAAAAGATCACAAATTCAAAATCTAAATAAGAAAGAAAATATGAAAAAAAAAAAACTTTCTAGATAATATTCACACTTATCCAAATGAGTAATAAATCATTTGTCATTTTTAGTCTTCCTTAATGTCTTGTCTACCTACTTACTTTTTCATTGAAGGCTTCTTTAGTATCATATTCCTATCTTAGGGATGGGGATGGACTGGAAGGACAGGTTAAATTTATTTATATTTTAGTCCATACGGCATTCAATGTATACGTTGCCACAATTAGAATATGACAAACTAATTACTATCGACTATATTCTCAGCTATACTAACGACGCTTATCCATACACGTCATGCTTCTTTTTCTTCTTTTAAATTTATATTAAATAAAAAAAAATTGACTGGAAAGCTACTAAACACAGTTAAAGAAAGAAGGAAAGGAAAACCAGAGTTCATCCATACCTGTAACCACTTTTTCATAACATTCTGGATTAGACGACAAGAGTTTAAACATGATGGTAAACGGTGAATTGGTGTTGTCGTAGGATCCTTGAAGCAACATAGAAAAGTTGTCGACGATCTCCTTGTGGGTGAATGGATTCCCTCTTTCATCTTTGAATGTCAGCAAGGCAGAAAGTAAATCCTGATCACTTGATGCCACTCCTGAACACAGATCAACCTTTCTCTTTTCTATTAAAGAAGAGAGGATTCTATCCATCTCCGTCCTTGCCTGAACGGCTCTGTGATAACGGGACCCAGGAACGTCCACTGGAACAGAAACAAGTCCCGAAAGAACAGTTTCCAACAGGTGGTGAAGTCGTTCCTGCTGGTGCTTGTCATTTATGCCGAAAAACAAGCTAGCTGAAATAGATGCGACAAGTTCTTTCACCAAAGGAAGCATTTTCACTTGGTCTTTGCCCTTCCATTTTTCATTGATATGCTGTTGGATCTGGGCGTTCATTTTGGCCATATAATTCTGTAATGCCTGGGGGCCCAAAAAGCGAGAAAAGGCAGCCCGCACAATCCGATGCTGCTCTCCCGCTTTGCCCAAAAGGCATTCCTGACCTACGAGTCTCATGAAAGAGCTTGGCCACGACATCACCACCAGTTTGTTCTCGTTTGTGAGGAGAAACCGGTTACCCTCTGGGCCAGAGACAACCACTGTGGGGTGCCCAACAAGGGAAGTCTTGAAAACATGACCAAACTTGTTCAGTCTGTGATCGAAAAATCGTTGAGGTGAACCTGATTGATGTGCCCATAGGAATTGTAAGGTTTCGCCTATCAAAGGGACCCCTAAACTTCCAGGCGGAAGCTTACCAGACCACTTGTCTTTAAAAGGGCGGAAGAAGGCAAGAGAAAAGACAAGCAGGGCAGCAAGAGCTGTGAGAACAATGGGAAAAGTAGCAGGAGAAGACTCGGGCTGTATCCCTGCATTGAATTTTGCGGCCTCGCTTTTCAGAGCATCCATTGTTGCCCAGTAAAGCAGAAATGCCAGAGATGGGAAGAATAGAAAATGGGCGTGATGGAAGATACGTGTTGAAAACGTTAAATTGCAGGCGTTATCTTGTTTATGATAGACGTTTGTGGCTCTTATTTCGTTTTGCAAAATAGACGACTGTTGTCCAATAGCATTCTATTTTTTCCTGTTATTCTAGAAACATGGCATTCAGATATGGCAGCGGCTATTCTCCATACAAAATACCATGTCTAAAATCCCATAACATACAAAATAACATATAATATCATACAATGATAAACTGACAATATAAACGTTAACGTTACGTTTTGATTTGTGTTACTTGCTGTTATGATCAACTGTCAGGTTTGGTGTTGATGGGACTTGTTAGTGTCTAAATTTGCAAGCTTAAAAATTTGCATAGTTGGCTAGCTCTGTGTAGGCTTTTATTGCACTTGTCTTATTTACCGACCATTAATTATCAATTTGAGAAATTCTAAGTGGGTCCTCCATGTGTTATGGAGGTTATGTGTTTAGCTAAAAGTTTTGTGTTTATGTGTTTTTTGGGTTTTTGTGTATCTCTAGACTGTGGGGTTGTAGGTAGATTTAGGATTTGTGCAATTTTGCAAGTTCCAAGGTTCCAAGTTCCCATAAAATATCGGCTCTCACCTTTTTATGCAATCTATTTTGTTGTGTTTTCTCAGGCCTTAGGTTTGAAAATAAACTTTGGACCTAGGAACCCATGTCTCTAATCTTTGTGGAGCCTTATTCTCTATTTCTCATTTTTTTCCATTGGTACCTGCTTGCTCTCGTTGTGCCCCAAAGCTTGAACCCCTAGAAGAAGTTTAGACCTTAGCACCAACCTCTCAATGTAGGGTCCATCTTGACCTACACATCTTAACCTTGTTCTTCTTCTCTCTTTCTTGCTCGGCCTTAGGCCTACGTTTGATTCTCAGACCTTGGTCTCAAGTCCTCAATGCCAGGTCCTCCCCACACCTTAGCCCTACCATTTTGTTCCTCTCAAATTCTCAATGCCTCAATCTCCACAACCTCATTCCCTTCAACCTTTATCTTTGTTCGTGCACCCTCCTTTGTCAATATCCTTATTCCATCCTCATACTCATGACCCCTTCCCACTATATGTACACATATGTGCCCTAAGGTGTTATATATTTTATCTTTAGCTTCCCAAACTCCTTTACCATAACTTTATTATACCTAGAGAATTAATCTATGATTGACATTAGCTCCAAAATAATAGCACTCTTTAACAAATGATCAATGCTCAAGGTAAAGCGTAATTTTATTTAAGAAACAAAGTGTTAAAGTTTATGAAGTCCATATATAATTCAGTGTCTCCTTTATTATTCTTCAATAACACTATATTTGATGCCTATGAGGGATTATATATTCATATAACAATGCCACACTCTTTTATATTCATTGACCCTTCTATAGTTGAGTGGCTATCATGGAACTCATAGGCCTTTGCTTCTTTCAAAAAGGATTTATATTAGGTTGTAGAGGTATAATGTGTTGAAACAAGTATTCCCTATATGCTTTAAGTTCACCATAAGACCAAGTAAAGAATCCCATTAGTTTAATTAGTAATGCAATCAATAAATATTTTTTTTGAATTCAACTTCTTACTAATATATACTATATTGAGTGCAACTTTAGTTCCCAAAAAAATTTCTCCTAAACTAGTTTTCATCTTGTTTTACAATCTAGCTTAGACTATAAAAATTCCTCTCCAAAGTGATCGGCCCTCTTCAAAGAGTATTATTCTTCAATTTTATTAATTCATTCCTAAATAATGTTTCATTTTCATCTTTTGTTTCTACCATAAGTTGTTAGTCAATTAACTAATCATAAAATTCATTTAGGTTATTCCTAAATATAAGAATCTAGTAATGATTATTAAATACCTACCAACCCCATGCATATTTTAGTATAGTGGGCCTTGTGAGCAATTATTTATTGTAAATGTAGCATGGAAATACTAGTTACATATCAAAATTTGATTCCACAACTATAAATTAAATATTTGTGGTTTTTTTAGTCTATTAATCTAGTTAATCCTAATTATCATAAATAATTCAAGAATATATCTAAAACTAAAATTTAATATGTCACTTTTCTTTCACCACATATTTGCCTCTCACTTGATAGACAACCAAATTAGAGTCACTCTTGATATTCAAGCATATTACTCCATACTTGTGTGTAATATTCAAACCAAACATTTAAGAGATTAATACTCTTCAATGTTATTAGTGCTGAAAACATATCTTAAAAGAGAACTTAAATGTTTTACCATTAGTTGAAATGAAAGCAACACCCACACCTAATTCATCTCTCAAGTATGTACCATCAAAATACATAATCCAAATTTGATAATTAATATTATGAGATAAAGAAAAGGAGTATAATTTTTTGCACAATAGAGTTGATCATTACAATATCAAATGAATTGATTAAGACCAACATCTACAACATCTCAATTTTAACCTCGTAAGATTCATCAATTGTTTACATAATTTTATTCTTTGAGCATATCTTTATTTCTTTATCATGAAAATGGATTTTTCTGCATGACAAATCCATAGGAATACTAACACCAATAGATGGTACCAATTTATTAGGAAATAGCATATCCAATTTTTTATGGAAATCAACAATAATAACATTTGATTTCACATAATTTTTCATTCCGAATTTTGCGTACATTCCCTGAGTGTTTGTGTAGGATCATTTCAACCCTTGCTTCAGCCTTTTTTCTACTCAAGGTGCTCAGGCCTTCTTTTTCAAGATCACTTATTCAGGTCACTTTTGTGTGTTCCTTATGTTTTTATTTTACCCTATCATATTTTAGTGTAAATTTTTTGGGCACTAGCACCTAGTGTTGGCATCTATATTTAGTGATAGCATCGTATGCAATAAATTCTCATTTAAAAATCATTTATGAGCATTTCTCCACTTGTCATATTCCTATGGGTAAAAACAAGAAGTTGGGTCCAAGAAGGGGGGAAGTTTCACCCAAAAAAATGTCGAAAGGAACTAGTACCCATTAAGGAATGAGATCCTAAGCCTAAATTTGAACAAGCACCTATTCCACTTGGGTAACCGCTAGTAAACGAGTACCTATTTTCAAATGGGTACCCGTTATGAAATAGGTACCCATTTTAAAACAGGTACCTATTTCAAAAAGGTATTTATTTTTTAAAAAACTGATTGTCAGTTCATTTCCACCTACGAATTTTGCAGCCAAAGGAGAGTGGGTAACCATTTTTGAAGCCCTTTATGCCACCCAATTGTGCCTGCCACCTTCTCCCTTTGATGTACTTGATCTCAGCGACCTCTAGGTTAGTATTTGTTCTTTTTTTGCTTCATATTTAACATTTTTTGTTTGTAATTATGGTTTAAAATTTAATTATATAATGTAACGTAAATAGGGTTTGTAATTTTATGGTTTATATTTTTATTTATTTTAATTGTTGTAATTAGGTTGAATTCTATAGTTTTTAAATTTAATTTACAAACATATTCATCAAAATAATGGATACATGTACAATAAACTAAAACCTAGAACCTAGACCTAAAAACTAAAACTGTAAACCCTAAACCCTAAACCCTAAACCCTAAACCCTAAACCCTAAATCATAAACCCTAAACCCTAAAACCTAAACTATAAACCCTAAACCCTAAAACCTAAACTCTAAACCCTAAAACCCTAAACCCTAATGGATTCGTGCCTACAATTATAAATGAATGATCACTAAAAATATGAATGGTCACTAGTATTGGAAAAACTAATCCATGAAATATGGAATTAAATCACTGCTACCACTTTCAACCTCATGGTTGGCATAATACTCCCAATATCTTGCATAGATTCTAAAAATAAGTAGCTATGATATCAAAATTCATTTAATCATTGATTGTATAACCCTAGTGTACATTAAACATGGATTGTCTATGCTAGCTCTTGATAACTATCTCCCAATAATTTTCCTCTACTTTAAAGGTTTAGAAAGATAGATAGTATATACATGAACTAATAATGATAAAAAAATAGAAGAAATATAAGGTATACACCATAACAAGAATACCATTTACCAAATTTGATATGTTAGATAGCTATGCTTAATTTAATTTATTGCACATACATATGAAGTTAGTGTTTTAAGAAAGTGTTTTAACTTTCATAGTGCATAAGTGAATGATAATGGTATATAAATCAAGAATTATGTTATATATTTTTTGTGAGAAAGGGTTGAGGAGTGGAAAATACAATCGATATTATGAGAATACGAAGAGGTGTAAGAGTAGGTATTAGGAGAATATACATGATTGATTATAAAAAAATATGTTTTAAGGGAATAGGTTTCAAGTAATACTATCTTCATTAGGAAAAGGTCTTTTCCTTTATATCTAGAGTGTGCTAATATCTTGAACCCTTTGGTATATATAATATATCAAGTTTATGAGAAGAGAAAGGGGGTCTATAGTACTAGGAGAAACTAAAATAATATCATGATCAATGATGTGTTTTTATGTGAAGAAGATGATAGGGGATTTAGAAAAATATGATTATTAAATGAATGAACATAACTATGGGAATGGGAGGGAGAAGATGAAGGGGGGCCTTTAAAGGAGGGAAAATCAATTATTGAAGAAAGGGTAGTTAAATTATAAGAGGGGACATGAAGGGCTATGACTATGAGGAGGTAATGACTCTAATTCTAGACATTGAGTGTGAGATTTTATTGAGAGTTTTGAAACTTTTAATATTACTCATATCTCATGTTATTTTAATCAAAAGGTCAATTGTTTGGCTACCATTGCTACCACTTTAGAGCCACTAGAAGTATCCAAATTGAATAAATTTATGGAGAAATTAGTTTTGATTCCTTCTATACCAAGCAATGTTTCTAACATACAAGTATTTGAGGATGATCGTCATATCTTTGACTTCATCACCAATTCGAGCATATTTGAAACACATCTATAGTTGACGAAGGTGATAGGTTGGATAATGAAATAGAAGATGACAATATAATAAACCTAAAAGATATAATGCCATTCTAAAAGGAATGATCAAACTAGAAATATTATTTTATTTTGATCAAATAATTAGGGAAAGAGATTTTCTAAAAATCGATGGAGGCGTATATGAACCATACAACTTGAATAATGAAGATGATCCAAAAAATATACTTATTGGTAAAGTATGTACCGAAGAGAAACATAAGAATATTGCAAAATATCTTATGGATTATCATGTTATAGCATGGACTTATGAAGATTTAAAGACCTATGGCACCTCAATTATAACACACATAATTCTATTAAAACTAGGAGCAAAGCCTTTCAAGAAAAGACAAAGTCCAGTTAATGCATTAATATAACCTTTAATTCAAAAGGAAGTTTAAAACAAATTATCGACTAGAACCATTTTCTTGGTAAGATATTCTACACATGGGTAGCAAACTTAGTACTTGTCCAGAAAAAGAATTGGGATTTTTGTTTGTGTGTCAACTTTCATAACCATAACAAGGCATCTAAGAAAGATAATTACCCTTTGTCATCATTAGATGATCTACTATATATTGTTAATGGATCTCAAATTATGTCATTCTTAGATGGATTTTCAAGATACAACCAGATGATGGTTGAAACAGAAGACAGAATAAAAACCACATTCACCACAAAGTGAGGAACCTTTGCATATAGATGAATATCGTTTGGTATTTTGAATGTAGGAGAAACTTTCTAACAAGCAATAGATTTTTCTTGTAAATATGATCTCATTGGAAAATTCATCGTAATATATATGGATGATCTCACAATGCTTTCAAAAAATAGAGGAGATCACATTGAAGACCTTAGGAAAGTGTTGCAGAAATGTGAAGCATGTGGGTATGTGCAGGATCATCATGGAAAAAACAAGCCCTTAAGTGACGAAAAAAACAAAAAAATCAGAGTTAGGAAACTTGACATAAAAATTTGAAAAACTTATCTATATTATTTCAAAAATATGTAAGAATAGAATCTGTAGAAAATTGAATATAGTTTCTAAACTACTAGATTTATTTTTTTTAAAAATCTATTTGGTGAAAATTTGAAATTTCAATGCAATAGTACTTAAATTTAGGGAAAAATAAGAAGTAAGGTTTGTCTTACCACCTAACCACAATAAAATGATAATATTTTTATAAGATTTTAGATATAAGTAGAGGAATCATGTCTCAATGTGATGCATATTTTTTTGTAATTATTTTCCAAGTAAATAATTAATTATGACTTTTTTATTAGAACTTTTAAAATATAAAAACTCGTATGTCTGACCACCTTAACTTGATCAAAAATTCATGAAATTCTTTTTTTTTTAATCCAATAGTATGTGAAGCATAGAATGTGACACATATTTCAAATTCAAAAAATGTGACACCATTTGAAAACTATAGATTTTTTTCAATCAGTCTATCAATTAGGACTTTAGTCATAATTCAAGTAGAAAATGAATAATAATTATATATTAAATTCAAAGTAAAGCATAATTTATATTAGTGGAAAACTGAGAATCTCCTTTAAAAACCCTTTTCGTTTCATCAATTTTGGGTAAATAAAAAGTCGTTAGCCACATACCCTACACATACCCATCATATCACCACTTTTTGGCCCATCATGATCCAACACATACCCTTGTGGGATCTCATTCAATCCCAAGAAACATATATTTTTAGTTATGTAAGGTAAACTCTTAGTTCATGTTATATTGAAAAGAGGTGTTTCAATTGACCTTGACAGAGTAAGTACACTAATGAAACTCCAACCTCTTGGGAGCAAGAAAGAATTAAAATCTTATTTCAGTAAGATCAATTTTGTTTGAAAATTTATCACATGATTTGCTAAGATAATCCAACTATTGAACACTATGTTAAAAATGGATACTAAATTTGAGTGGACTATAGAATCTTAAGAACATAAAATAAGTAATTGTTGAGGATCTAGTATTAACAAGCATTGAATATATGATTTTTTTCTATATTTATTCATTTACGTCAACTCAAACTTGTGCAACAGTCTTTTAACATAAAGAGGAGATGATAAGGAAGAATGATCAATCACCTCCATGAGTGTTCCTTTCAACTACGCTGAGCTTAAGTACATGGATATAAAAAATAAAGCCTTTTCACTAGTAAAAGTAGTGAGAAATTTTAAAAACTATATTCTTTTTAGTCAAGTGAAGGCAATCGTACTAGACTCAAAAGTTCAATTATTGTTAATGCAGAATGATTTAAGGGAAAAGAGAGCTAAATAGGTTACTATCTTGCAAGAGTTTGATATTGAAATAACACCAATGAATTTATTTTTCAAATAGGCTTTGGTTAGATCAATTGCAAAGACTAGTCAAAAAATTATTAGTCGACAGTATATGGTAAATATAATAACACAAGATGATTGGCATGCTAATATAGTACATTATTTGATAGCCAACTACTATTTGGCTAACATTATATGGTTAAGGGAGGGATCCTATTTAAAAATAATTATGAAGGAATTTACTTGAGATTTCTAAATCGTTAGGAGGCAGACAATGTATTGTAAGAAATCCATGAAATATTTAGAATAGCTCATGGGGATCCCTTGGCTACTAATTACTTGATTTTAAGAGTGGGCTATTATTGGCCCATATTTAAAGATACATTCTTGAACATGTGAAAATTTTTCATATATGTTAGATAGTTGTAGCTAAAGAAAGATATACGACCCAACCCTTGCAACTAGTGATAGAAATGTGACCTTTTGCACAATGGGGTTTGGATTTTATTAGAATGTTTAACCCTCCTTCATCTACAAGACATATGTATGTACTCACAATAATGGATTAAATTGTACTAGGTAGACTGAAGTAATGTGTAGAAAATTATGTACGATAGAAATCGTAATAAAGTTCTTAGAATAAAATATCATCATGAGGTTTAGAACACCATACTCCTTGGTATGTAAAAATGACCCTGATTTTTCTTCATTAAAATTTTCTAATTGGGAATTTGAGTATGGTATTATTTTAGAGTTTCCATTTAATTATTATCCACAAGGAAATTGATTAGAAGAGTCAACAAACAAAAAATTGATAGATATAATTAAGAAATTAATGAAAAGAACCCTAGTGAATGGCATTCCCCATTAAAGTTCGTAGTATGGGTGGATAGAGCAAGGGTAAAATCTAAATTTGGAAACTCTACATACCACTTAGTATATGGAATTGATGTTATCCTACCAATTAATTTGAAAATTCCCATTTGGTAGTTTGCTTAAGAATACCTAGGCTTATATGACAAGATGGAAGCTAGGTTATTGCAACTAATGTGTTTGGACAAAAAGTACATGAAAGTGATTGATCATTTTGCTAAAAAAAATTAGTGGTAAAATGATGGTTTGATAAAAGAGTTGAATTTAAATCATTTAGAATATCAATATTGGTCTTGCATTGGGATAAGGCACATGAAAAAAAATGAGACCGTGGAAAATTTGACAAATTCTAGATAGGTCCATACCAAATATTAGAAATTCTAGGAGACAGTACATATAGGCTAAAGAATTTAACTAGGGAAGATGTTCCATTTTCCATCAATGGAAAATTCCTAAAACATTATTTTCAACCTTAAAGGCCCATTGTTTCTTTTGTGTACATATGCAAATAGGCTTGCTTTTATTTCAGTTGGTTTTGGTTTGGGGTTTTCTTTTGCTTTGTTTTGTCGTACTTTGGGGTTCTCTACATTTTGAGTTCAAAGTGGGGAGTAACTAGCATCATGGAAATACCCTAAAGTGAAAGTCTTGAATTATTTAAATGACTACAAAGTTATGAATTTTTTTATTTTTCTTAATTACTTCTTATTTGAATGCCTCTTGAATTTTGCTTGTTTTAGCTGAAGTAACTTATGAAGTTCTTATGGGACTATATACATATCAAAACTTACAGGATTTTTTATGGTAAATTTGGGGATAATACTTGTTTGCTTTGAGTGAAAAATCTAAAGGTTTCCTTTCCTACCACTATAATTCCCAACTTGATAGAAGGATTTAATGCTAGAAAGTTGAAAAAGAGCTTCAAAGAAACATCAAGACAAATGAAAAGAGAAATTTAACACTTTAGGTTATCCAAATATCTCTATCGAGGCTATGGATGCCTGGCTAGTAGTAAAGCTATGTTTGGGGGAGGTATAGAGATAACCTTACTAGGGCTATAAATGTTTGATTGGCAACAAGGCTCTCTCTAGAGGTTGGCTTAGAATGTTAAACCAAATTATGTTGCTTAATATAAGTGTACCATTATCTTCTAAATTTTATAGAGAAAAGTATGAATCACATACATAGACTTAAGTTCCTTAAACTTTATGTCTTCTTTATTAAGTGTAGGCTTTAAGAGAAGTGTAAATATGTATTATTTTGATATGATTGAGAATTTATGTTTAATATATTGTTTTTTATTAGATAAGCAACATTTACAGGGTGTTGTACCCTTTACACAAAAAGCCCAAAGGACCATAAAAAGAAGCTAGTTCAACGAGGAATGAACTAGGAATAAAAAGGACAGACCACACACAGAAACAACTGACAAACAGTTGTTGGAACACATACAAAGACTTAGACAACCCCAAATTTTGAGGGGACCAATCTGACTCCCTTAACCCTAGGCCATGAGGAAGCCACAGATCGAGGGAGTCCCTTCTTCTTTCTCAGCACAACAAACTAGGAAGACTTAGAATCCAAGTCCACCGATCGAGGTGAGAGAAGTAGATCAACCGAAGCCACCAAGCACAAAGAGCCACCACACAACAGGGGAGACGACAGTGCAGGAGAGGAAACAGGATCAAGCGAAGGAGCATCAACAACAATTAATGAAGGACCATCAACAACAATCAACGAAGTTCGGGTAGGCTCAGACAAAACAACATCAACAGATTGATCCAATAGTGGCTCCATAGAAAGGTTAGTCAGAATAAGAGCAGACATATGTTCCTAAGAAGAAACAATAGGGTCATCATCCTCTGAAGAAACTTCTGAAGGAGGAGAACCAACCGTGAGGTGGTTCGAGAGAGCATCCTTCCACCAAGTTGCAACACCCTTGCGATGAGCTTGTGGGTAACTAGAGGCCAAATGACCCACAAAGAAGCAATGTTTAATATATTGTTAGTTTTTGTGAATGTTTTAATTTAATTTTATTGATTTTTAATTTTTTTGTGATCTCACAACATGCTCCATTGTACTTGAAATAGCATGGGGACCATTCCTAACATAGCATAGCTTGCATCATCTATAAGTTGACAAAATTTGGAAAAACCCAAATTTATGATGAATTCACCTATGAAAGTACTTGAAATAATTAGGGGAGAGGGGCCCATAGTGGAGCACCCTAACTTTGTGTTTCTCAAAATTCTATGTGAAAATTTTGAAAATCAATCCCAATTTTGTACAACAGTTTATTTGGCAACTCATGTGCTTCTATATTTCGTTTTAGGGTCACATCATCAAATATGATGCCACATCAGCATGCTTTTTGTTGAGGTATCCAAAAAGGGACAAAAAAATAAAGTGAGACAGATAGTGGTGCACTAAGTCATGTTTTGTTGGTGCACTAATGTGGCATCACATGATTTTTCAGTTTATGTATTTTATGGATAAAAAGTGTTTTGCAATTGGATATTAAGATGCTCTACTATAGGGCCCACTAAGGACTACTTCTATCCCCACTATTGGACCCTGCTCCACTATGGACCCTTCTCCCCTATGCTTTTTGGGGAAATATGGTCTTATGGAACCAGATGTTGCATCTTTGAGTCCTATATCTGGTAACACATCATGTCTTGTAACTGTCATTCAACTCGCAAATTCCTTTGGCATCATTGTATAGTTTTCTCATCTTAAAGTGGACCTCAAGATGGGTTAAAATTTGAAATAATAATGTATGCAAAGCGAAGATTTTGAGGTTTACTGAACTAGGTACAAGATAAGAATTTCTCATTCCAATTACAGATGCAGTAATGGAAGATTGTCCTGCAAAAGAAATATTAATCAAGGTATAAATGATAAATGATAATTATTAATGTTTACAATCACTTCAAAAGTTTAGAATGATAAGGTTGAGGTTATCATATAATTGTCTTATTACTGGATCAAATAGTGAAAGGTTTTATGAGTTTTGTAGCCATGTAAATTCCCCAAGTCTTGTATCAATCAAAAGTTATGGAAAATTTGATAATTACATTTATGTTAAGGATCATATCAGAATATATTAATGAGGATAATGGATTTAAAGGTGAGGATTTGTTTGATTAATTTTTTTTGCAATGGTTAGCAAAAATAAAGTTTCATGAAGATTGAATTGATATATTAAGATAGATGTAAAGTAATCTCACATGATGAAATGTTGAATGTAGATGTCGAAAAGATTTAGAAAAGTGATAAAGAAGCATTAATAATGAAATTGGATGAAAGATGGAGATCTAGTTACAAATCTGGTAGTGGGTATTTTCCCAATGTCAAAACATAGATCCAGTAGCAGGCATTTTGCCCAATGCTAGAAGTAAATCATATTTTGAGGTTACATAATAGGAAAGATGAGGGATAAAAATAAAAGATAAGTTTGACCAAATCTTCTAATTCTAAATTTGAAGAAAGAATAACTTTGATCAATTCCCCAAAAATTATCTACTTGCACTCCCATGTGCAAAATATATCTTTGTGCCATGTATCTTTTGATGATTGTCTTATTTTTCTTTCCATGTGTCATTTTTATAACAAAATCCTATCTTGTATTCTATAAGAGGCAATGAGTTGTTTTTGTTAAAGATTTTTTTTTTTTAAGATGGTAGAGCTTAAATTGGAATATCGTCAATTTATTTTTTTACTTCATGTTTTATTTTTAGTTTTAACAAATGTTTGTATGTAATGTAGGTATTTTTAATATTGAAGCAATTGAAGGTCATTCCTAATCACACATTTTTCATAACTGTAAATTGTTCATTCCTAGTAAAATAATCAATTTATTGCACCATCTTTGGGTAAAATTTGAAGATATCTCATTGGTGAACGATTCTATTCTCTAAAATATTGCACTATTTTGCATGTGGCTATGAAGCAATCTAGTGAAATACAAATAGTTTATAATTTCAATTATTTATCTTTTAGTATGTGTGTGGGTAATATCAAAAGTAATTAAGATTTTTTAGATCTCTTTTCTTCCTACTCTGAATCTTTTGCACTTTATTTTGAATAAAGATAATGTTGAATATTATGAAAATTGATAGATGCATAATTTGTTATGATCACTAGATTCACTAGTTGGTAACTAGTGAATACTATAAAATAGCAACATGCCTCTATATGAAAATAAGAACTAAACAATGAACCCTTGGTGAACCTAGTGAGTCAAGACCTGACATTCTCGACCTTTGGGATAACTAATTCTTTACCAACTAGAGTCTCTTTCAAGATAAATAGTTATGTTGTTTGTATAATGAAATATATTTGCATGTTGTTGTGTGTGTAACACCCTCATCAAAAATAACTATGGGGCAAATAATTTATTTATAATTATTAATATTTTTCCTATTTCATGGTTTCTTTTCATTTAGATAAGTAGTATTGTTTGTTTACACTTGTAAGATTTGTAAATGTGATACTAGTTAAGTCATGAAAATTTTAAATCATAAGTGATTGTAAATTCCTTGTCAATATTTTGAAATATTAGAATGGTTTGTCAATTTTTAGGTGTAGTTTGGTCTATTTCTTGAATTTATGAGCTTTTCTTTGAATGCTAGCATTGTTTAATTTTAGTTGTGAATATTTTTGGCAAAACATAAACTAGTTAGGGTGACCATTTACGAATCTAAAGTATATATGTGTAGTATTACTAAAAATTAATTCCCTACCCTTTATTTTCCCTCCCTAACTTTTTTCATTTTCTTAAAGTAATTTGGTAAATTTTGAAAATAAGTGATCAAAGTTATGGGTAATTCATATAAATTCTTCAAAATAACTTGTGATCTAAGTGACTTGAAATGAAATCTTGTTTATCTTTTACAAATTTATCTTATCCTAAACTTAAAATGGTGTTATCAAATGTGTGTGTCCCTTTGTTAATTAACCTACAAGAAACTTTGAGTAAAAATTAGTACATCAAGACCTAACAATTGAAGCCTTAGGATGATAAATTTTCTTTAAGAATTTAAATATCTTTCAAGAGAGATAATTTTTTGTATATTTTATATGTGTTGTGCATGCCTATAAATCACATCAACATGTATGCTCTTTGACTTCTCCCTATCCCATTTTGGGCCACCATAGGTATTAAAATAAACTATAATTTTTATTGGAAATTATTGGAATTTGGAGTTGAATTGTAAACATTAGCATTGAATTCTCCCAACAATCCATTTATGAGGCTAATATAGTCTTCAATCTAATTATAATACTTAGCATTTACACACAAAATGGATTAAAAAACAAAAAGAAAAAAGAAAAAATAGAGCACGCCTTTATAGGGTTTGCGCTTTGAAAGTTCAATTAATTAAAACTTATCATTTAATAAAATTAAATCACTATGTGAATTCATTTAAATTGAGGGATATATTTCAATTATTAAGAGTTGTGTTTCACTCACTATATATAATAATACTATCCATTGAAGCATGCCCTTAAATATTATTACCAAATCTATCCATAAGTGCTCTTTCATTTAAGCTCCTATTTCATTCCATCAGAATCGCCATATCTCAAATTGGAGATTTTTGTTCGATGTAACAGGTATACTTTGTAGGAACAACAAGACTGGAAACTAACTTATACTAACGTTCTCTGACTGGAAAGTAACTGATATTTACGTTCTTTGACTACCCTTTATTCAAACGTATTCCCTCACAGAAAGTATTCAAAATCGTAGAAGTATAATTGGGATCACTGCTGCAACTTGTCGTCGCCTGTAATTGCATAGCTTTTAAGATACCTACAATCATGCTTGACATGATTTAAAGATAATTGCATGGTTTTCAAGATATTTAGAATTATGTTTGAGATGATTTAAAGCATCTTTAAGATTTTTATAAAATTATGTTTGAGATGATTTAAAGTATTTTTAAGATATCTAGAGTCGTGTTTGAGATGTTTTAAAACACCTTCAACATACCTAAAGTCATATTTGAGATGATTTAAAGCACCTTCAACATATCTAAAATCATGTTTGAGACAATTTAAAGCACCTTTAAGATATCTAGAGTTATGTTTGAGATGATTTAAAGCATCTTCAAGATACCTAGAGTCATGTTTGAGATGATTTAAAGCACCATCAAGATGATTTCAATGAAAGCATCAAATTATGAAGATGGAAATAATGATATTGGTCATGATAATTTCAAAAACACTATCTAAGATAATAGCAAAATGATTATAGTTAAGACATGATATAAAATATAAAGAAAACAAAGTTGGATTGTATAATATACTTTCTTTTCAAGATTATTTTGAAAAGTGAAAGTGAGAGAAAAAATATGTACTTGTTGAAAATAAAGATGCAATATAAGTGTTGTGAAGATGTGGGCATACTATTATACCTAATAGAAATAATAAAATGATTATAATTGAGACAAAATGTAAAATATAAAAAAAAGAAATTGGATGATAGAGAATGACTTACCATACATCAAAAAATGACCATATATAATCTATAAATTGTTGTACAATCTATAATTAAAATGTGATTGTAAAATGAAGAACAAGAAGCACACTTTTATTGAAATTTTCTCCAAATATTATGAACGCATAATCCAAAGGAAAGAAATTGATATTTGTTATGAAAAAAGAAACCCTACATAATCAAGTAAGGGCGATCTTGCCATAATTTTTTGTTTTTAAGAAGAATAAAAAAAATAAAAAATAAACCTACATGATGAAATAAGAGTGATCTTGCCATAACTTTTTTTTTAATTCTTAAAAAAGAAATCCTTCAAGGTCAAGTAAGGGTGGTCTTGCCATAACTTTTTCTTTTTTCAATTGTACAGGAAAGTTCTAAAATGTCGGGATAACGTTGTCCTTTGTTTTGAAGATAACATTCTATATTAAGAATCTGTATTTCGTAGATGGCCGTGCTAAAGTATTTTTGTTTAATTTTGAAAATATTTCTATCATGATCAGGTAATAGAAGGAATTCTTGGAAACTGCAAATAACTACAGATATTATAATATACAAGTGCAGAAGAGATCTTGGCCGTACAAGTGGCGAAGAGCTGCAGGCTCTCCGCGTCAAGAGATGGTCATTATGAAGGAGGGCTGTAATAAATAAACTGTTAACAACTGTTATTTTTATCTTTGAGCTTTTTTTTCATCTTGATGATGGATCACAATCCGAAACATTGATGAAAAAAATTATTTACACAATCTAATCCAGAAACCTTCAAACAATTGTCAACTGTTAACAAAAATCACTAGTCTTTTGCAGACAGAAAATTCAAGCACGTTGATCACGGCTCTTCACCTAAGCACTGTTTGAATGAAGACCGAGTTTGCAAGGAAAAACACGTTATTTATAGCCTTTCTCATACACACCCAAATCGCCATCTGTTCCCCCTCTCTGCTTTGCTCTGTCCAAAAATGGATTCCTTCCATTTTATTAGAGCAACATTTGCAGAAAAGCTCCAAGCAGAGTCTTTCCCTCTCTCTCTTTCGATCTCCCTGACGGCCATAGCCGGTATCATTCTTGTGCTTCTGCTCCTGCGTTCTAAGCGCCAAACCTCTGCTATACTCCCCCGCTGGAGATCTTGGCCTCCCTCTGGTGGGCGAGACACTGACATTTCCTACAAATCATTCGGCTAATTAATTATAATGGGAAACATGCTCCCAAATAGACTCCTCAACATCTGTCCATTAATATGTTACATGTTTTTCATTTATAATTTAATAAAATCCAGTAAACATGAATACAATTAAATCAAATCAAATAGCCACATCTGTCTATACGTGCTCTTTCATTTAACCTCCTGTTTCGTTGCATCAGAATCGCCATATCTCAAATTGGAATTTCTTGTTCGATATAACAGGTATAGCGTGTATAACAAGAAGAGTGGAAAGTAACTTATACTAAAGTTCTCTGGCTGGAAAGCAACTGATATTTACGTTCTCTGACTACGTTTTATTCAAACGTATTCCCTCACAGAAAGTATTCAAAATCGTAGAAATATAATTGCATAGCTTTCAACGAGAAAGGGATCACTGGTGCAACTTGTCACCGTTTAGGAAGACTCCCTCGATGATGATTCAAGGTGGCGTTGTTGTTCTTGTCATCAAGGTTCAAATTCCATTGAGATGATAGTTGAGTGGTTATATTGAAGATGAGGTCCCCATAACTCGAATCAAAAGTGTTCAAAAATTGAAAACAATTTATATTATAATATTATTATTTTTTTTATTAAAATTATAAATTTTAATTTAAAAATATTTATATTAATTTATATTATTAAGATTTATATATTTTTAAATTATATTAGATAAAATATTGATATAATAAAATATAATATTGTAAGATTTATTCATCATTAACTTATCTTAATAATATTGTATTTCTACTAAAATTAAATATATAATTTAATATATTCTATTAAATTTGATAAAAAAAATTAATTTATATCGATCTTACAAATAAATAAATAAAATCAAATAACACATTATATTTTTTTGACATAATTAATTTAATATATTCTATTAATTTTGATAAAAAAATTAATTTATATCGAGTCATGTTTGAGATAATTTAAAGCACCTTGAAGATATCTAGAGTCATGTTTGAGATGATTTAAAGCATCTTCAAAATATCTAGAGTCATGCTTGAGATGATTTAAAGCACCATCAAGATGATTTCAATGAAAGCATCAAATTATGTAGATGGCAATAATGACATTGGTCATGATAATTTCAAAAGCACTATCTAAGAGAAATAACAAAATGATTGTAGTTAATGCGTTTGACTCGAAACTACACGGTTGAATCCTAATAGCAATATCATAATTTGACACGCTGTGGAAAAATACCTCCTACTTATCAAAATGATTGTAGTTAAGAAAAGATATAAAATATAAAGAAAGAAAAGTTGGATTGTATGATATACTTTATTTTCAAGATTAATTTGAAAAGTGAAAGTGAAAGTGAAAAAACATGTACTTGTTAAAAATAAGGACACAATATAAGTGTTGTGAAAATGTGGACAAAATTCTTCATGCTCCTTTTTTTTCTATAAAAGCTTCACCTCCTCTCCAATCCATATGGAAAGCCTCGCAGTGCACTTGTCATCTTCTAAAATGGAGAGATAATTCACTTCAGCATGGTTTTAGCTTCTCCACTTCTTCACTTTGGTGGAATAAGCATATCATTTATCAAGATCAACCTCTTGCTTTAATCTTTCCTAAGCAATCTTTTTTTTTGTTTAAAAAAGGAGTCCACAATATTGGTGATTTGTGGGACTTTGACACTATGAGCTGGTTGTCATGGCACTCTATCAAAGACCAATATAAGCTAAGCAATAAATACAAAGTCTTCTTAATTTTTGTTCGATCTTTGGTCTCGCTTGATCTGACTATGAAACTGTGCACTCCTATCCACTGTAATTTTTACAAGGATTGGTTATGGCTGTCCTATTATCCTTTTCTCTTCTTTCCTTTGAAAAAGGCTTACTTGCAGTTGCTTCCAAATCTATCTTTAAAAGCTCGATTGAATCTCCACTGGAACTGTAGATACAGTGAAAAATTTTGGTCTAAATTATCTGCTCAGATTTGGAAATCAAAAGGTAATACGGATGCTCAATTAATTGCTTGGAAGATTTTACATTGCAAACTGCCCATTGAGGACAGAGTGAAATGTATGATGATCCAAATAGCTAATTGTCCCTTCTGCATTAGACATGTCATTCTTTCATTCATATGGAAAAACAGGTGTAGAGCTATCTTTAACAGTCTAAATGATCATCAGGGAGCTGCATTTCTCGGGCTTTACTCAGACATTTTTTATTGTCTGATCTCTTTGTTTTCTTATTTACAGGCTAAAGCTGAGAAGAACTTAAAGATCAACTTTCAAATTCAGCAGATCAAACTTCAAGTCAATCAACTTTTCAGCAAGAGGATGGTCATTGTCTCCCATGGCCTAAAGTCTTTTTTTCAAGACTGGGTTTGTTAGTGGCTGGGTCTTTATGTAATTTCTGTAATTGTATTGTTTGTACTGCTATATGATTTAAGTTTATGCTGCTATGGGCTGCTGGTTTTGTTGTCTCTGTTTCAGCTTTACTGTTGTAATTTTCTCTTGCAGTTTTTTACTGCATTTCCTCTGTAATTTCTGCATTTTTTATCAATAAAAAAAAAAAAAATGAAAAACAAGAAGCTCACTCTTGTTGAAAACCGCATAGTCCAAGAAAAAGAAATTGATACTTGTTCTAGAAAAAGAAACCTCTAAATAGTCAAGTACGGTGTTTTTGCCATAACTTTTTCTTTTTTCAATTGTATAGGAAAGTTCTAAAAGGTCGGGATTAGGCTGTCGATAGCATTCTATATTAAGAATCCTTATTTCTGTAGACTGCGTGCTAAAGATTTGTTTACTTTTGAAGTCCATATTTTTATCATGATTACGTAAGAGAGAAGGAATTCTTGGACACTGCAAATAAATATAGATATTATATATACAAATGCAGAAGAGATCTGGCCGTACAAGTGCCGAAGAGCTGCTGGCCCTCCGATGTAAGAGTTGCCAAGAGATGGTCGCCATGAGCGACGGCTGGAATATATAAACTGTCAACAATTGTTAACAAAAGTCGCTATAATATATAAACTGTTAAAAACTGGTTACAAAAGTCTTTCGCAGACATACAATTCAAGCACGTGTTGATGACGGCTCTTCACCTAAGCAGTGTTTGAATAAAAACCGAGTTTGCAATCAAAACACGTTATTTATAGCCTTTCCCATACACACCCAAATCGTCATCTGTTCCCCCTCTCTGCTTTGCGCTGTCCAAAAATGGATTCCTTCCATTTTATCAGAGCAACAGTTGCAGAAAAGCTCCAAGGGGAGTCTTTCCCTTTCTCTCTTTCGATTTCCCTGACGGCAATAGCTGGTATCATTCTTGTGCTTTTGCTTCTGCGTTCTAAGCGCCAAACCTCTGCTAAACTCCCCCCTGGAAATCTCGGCCTCCCTCTGGTGGGCGAGACACTGAAATTCTTAGGAGCTCTTCGCTCTAACAGAGCCCAAGAGTTTTTTGACGAGAGAATAGCAAAGTACGGGGATGTTTTCATGACTTCTCTGACAGGCTATCCCACAATAGTAGTGTGCGGCGACAAGGGGAACCGCTTACTTCTGTCCAACGAGAACAAGCTTGTGGTAGTCTCATGGCCGGCCTCGTTTTTGCGACTAATGGGGGAGGACTCTGTGGCCGCCAAAACTGGAGAGGAGCATCGGATTTTTCGTGCCGCCATTGACACTTTCTTCGGCCCTGCTGCCTTGCAGAACTACGTTGCTCAGATGAGCTCGGAAATCCGGCAACATATAGATGAGAGCTGGAAAGGAAAAGATGAAGTGAAGGTGCTTCCTCTGGTAAGAAAGCTTCTCTTTTCCATTGCATGCAGCTTGTTTTTCGGCATAAGGGAGGAGAATCAACTGCGGCCACTTCATAATCTTTTGGAGACCGTTCTCGCTGGGAATCTGTCTGTTCCCATAAATTTCCCAGGGACTCGTTTTAACAAAGCGGTTAAGGCCCGGGCTAAGCTGGATGAAATGCTTATTGCTTTGATAGAAAAGAGAAGAAGCGATCTGAGAGCTGGCCGGGCTTCTCCCACGCAGGATTTGCTGTCTGTGTTGTTGACCTTCAGAGACGAAAGAGGAAATCCTCTGAGAGACTCGGAGATCATCGACAACTTTTCTGGTTTACTCCACGCCTCGTACGACACCACCATATCACCCATCACAATTATGTTCAAGCTCTTGTCTTCCAATCCTGATTGCTATGAAAAGATGGCCCAAGGTATTAAGACTCCATCTCATATCACAACCTTTGGAATTTATTTAAGCTATGAAAATATGAGTTTGTTTAACATATTGTTTATGGCAATGTTTTTGGATTAGATTGTGTCAGCATTTTCACATTTCAAGAAGGATTAAGGGAAAGGGGTCTATAGTGGGTAGGGGTTCAATGGTGGGTATAGAAGTAGGCCTGAGTGGGCCCCATTGTGAGTAGGCTTAATATCCAATAAACTTACAATTAGGTAATATCCAATTGCAAAATACTTTTATCCATAAAGTACACAAATTGTTAAATTATGTGATGCCACATCAGCACACCAATAATACATGACTTAGTGACCCACTATTAGTCTCACCTTTTTTTTGGGCCGTTTTGGATACCTTGACAAAAAGCATGCTAATGTGGCATCATATTTGATGATGTGGCCTAGAAACCAATTTTTATAAGTAGGGGACTTGCCAAATAAATTGTTTTACAAATTTGAGAGTGATTTGAAATTTCACAAAAGACTTTGATAATTATGAAATTAGGGTGGTCCACTATAGGCCCCTCTCCCTTAGATTCTTACTCCACATGCTCTCTTTTTCATCTTGAGTGTGATCCGAAACATTGATGCAAAAATACTGACACAATCTAGTTGAAACACATAGATAATAATCTTTATAAATTATGAAATTTTGTTCTCATTAATATTATTTATGTTTTTAAAATGTTCAAAACTGCATGTTATATCACCAACTTTAAAATTTATCTTACATCACAAATTTTTTTGGATTAATAAATTTTTTAATTTTTTAGATTAAGTTTTCTCTTCCTCATCATATTATATCATACTTTACTGCTTAACATTTTGTAATTTATATGTATTTTACTGCTTAACATTTTGTAATTTATATGTATGATAGAGCATCTTGACATACTTTCAAATAAAAAACAAGGAGAAGAAATCCAATGGAAAGATCTAAGAGATATGAAATACACATGGCAAGTGGCTCAAGAAACATTGCGTATTTTCCCTCCATCTTTTGGGACATTTCGCAAGGCCATCGCAGATATTAATTACAATGGTTATACTATTCCAAAAGGATTTAAAGTAAGTTAAATTCTTCTTTTCAATTTTATTGAATTGATTCAAATGTTTATTGTTTCATAAAATTAGATAAACTAAAAATATGTATATGATTGTATTGTATGTACAGATTATGTGGACAGTTTATACTACACATCATAAAGAAAAGTACTTTAGTGACCCAGAAAAATTCATGCCTTCAAGATTTGATGAGGATGCAGCTCCCATTGCTCCTTATACATATGTACCATTTGGAGGAGGCCTGCGCAAATGCCCGGGATGGGATTTTTCAAAGACAGAGATTCTATTATTTATGCATCATTTTGTACGGGCTTTTAGTGGATACAAGGTAATTGATCCAAATGAAAAAATATCAGCAGATCCAGTGCCTCCTCTCCCTGTCAATGGATGCCCCATCAAACTTTATCCAAGATCTGAAGTTTATTAAAATATCTTACCAATAAAAATAGGAATAGTCTACAGTAAATATACCTATAGGTTTACAATAACAAACACTAAGAATATTGTGCAATTTTTATGCACAAAATTGAAAATAATAGAACTAAAATATATTTTATCTTGATATAATTGAAACTTTTTTAGTTGGTATGACTTTTCCACAATCAATGAGTAAGAATTGTGTGCTTCTTGTTTACACTGTGTATCTTTTTAGCTTGGCATTTCAGATCACACTTAGTGATTCATCATCAGAAAGAGGAGAAATATGTGTAATTTTCTTGTTTTTGTTGATGTATTGTCTATGCAACATGCATATATGTTAGCATTTTTCCCAACAAGTGCAAAGTAATTTCCATATGGTATGTTATTATCTTATCGGAAAAAGATGACTTAAGAGTAAATGTACCTTAAATTATTCTTCCTTTTCGAAACATATTGTATTTGTAATACACTTATATATAGATAGCTTCATTATTATATTGGTATTTTTACAATACATTAATATAGACAAGACTTATATTTAAGAATAAATACATATCATTATAATTTTATTTCTTTTAGTCTACCTTATTCAATTCTTAATGAATTTGTTTTTACTTAATATTTTATGTTTTGTTAGTTTCCTAGTTTCTTTTTGTTCTTGGAGGTGGTGGATTTGTAGTAAACCTACTCATATTTGTTGTTTAGAAATCTATTTAATTTGTTATGACTCATTAATTAATCATTTTTCCTTGTCAAAAAAATTAAATGAAAGAAACTACACATTTAACTCTAATATCAATGACAAAAGAATAATGTTGAAGATGTGAAAATTTGATTTTCCCCTCCCAAAAATAGTAGCATCAATCTATAACATGAATGTTTCAAAATATACATTAAATTTTGAGGTTCAATCTTGAGCATTATGGGTGGGTTAAATCCCTTTTGTCATATATTTCATTTTGATGCATGGATCTAAACTAGTAAAGTGCAATCCTCAAAAAATGTGCACTATGTTTTTTTATGACTAATTTCTTTGTAACAAAATTATATTCATTAATTAATCAATTTATCATGTACATAAGGATTTCTATCAAATAAGTATGCACTTTAAAACACATAATATTTACATCCTTTCGAGTATGCATGGTAATACAAAGAGTCTCTTCATAGTAAAGTCTTTTGTGTTCTTCAGTTTTAAGAGGGAGATCATCATCATATTGTTTTTCCTCCAACCACAAACTGGTGGTCCGCCGCACACCTTCCAACTAAAATTTTTCCTACCCTTCACAAGGGTAGTACATAAAGGTATACAAATTATATCATGTCATCTAAGAACTAGTGTAGTGTAATAATTATATCATAAACAATATATCATACAACCATTGATATCATGTAGCTAAGTACGAAACTCTGACTAAAATGCAAGCTATCAGACATAGTGAATTGATAATACAAGAAGCAATTTTCATTTTGTTGAAAAAAGTTTTGTAATATAAAGCCATATTCCTATATGCATATGTACATCATTCTTCGCACATGCCTTTCTCAAACTTATTATAAGAAGATGATTATATGCACAATGATATGTTGTTGTAACACATGAAAGACGATAGAGAGAAAAAATTCTAATAGTCAGGGAATATTCTAATCATGAACTATTTGAATAATTTTTATACACTAGGATGGGAACATTCTAAAGATTTTTCTTGAAAAACTAGATATTACCACATTTTAATTATCAAGAACTAGTATTATTGGACACTCTTACCTATATACATGTGTATATTTGTATTTACAAATAAGAAATATACATACTAATATAAACATATATAATTCCTTAAATCATCTTTTTAACCAAAAACTCTTCAATATGCTAAATCTTAAAACTAGTCTAAATATACTTTTTCCTATGAATTAGAACATGCACTTAAATACACACAACTTCACTAATATATTATATGTTAGTCATAAACATAACTAGAAACATACATCTTACAAGAAAGTACTTACAATTTATTATCTTTATTCTTTCTTTTCTTTTATAAAGTAAACACCTCTAATATTTATCATGTTCAAATGTCTAATCAAACATTTTTATTTGTGGGAAATGAACCATGCTAGGATTGTTTCTATGTGTAGTTTACTTGATGAATTGAAGGGTAGATTTGATTAATTATTAGCATATGAACCATATGCTAATTGATTTAATTAGGTTACATTTTTGAAAGTGGTTATTCATAACTAGTTTATATAATGATACTCTATGTCATTTATACATTTAATCCATTGACATATTATAGTAGCAACCTTACATACCATCATGGAAAAACAATCTTGCTATAAGATAGATAAAATCAATAATTTATATCCAACAACACTTTATACTATAAGTTCAAGTTTCATGTTGAAATGTGCATCTAGGTTTACTTATTATCCTAGATACACTATCATTTGGTAAACAAGTTTATCCCAAAAATTATTGGAAAATTCATATACTATCTTTCTATATAGTGCATAAGTCAACTATGAACAACACAAATTAAATTTAACCTTATTGGATGGTTAATTTTTTATGAAAAACATAAATAATATCTAACCATATTTGTTGGTTAAGTTCTTTATGAACAATAGGAATAATAGATAACTATTGGTTTGAATAGGCTTTGTATAAGATTCATCAAGAATAATAGATAATTACTCGAGAAAATAAGCTCTATAAATTCAACAAGTCATGGATATTAGTTTAGACGAAGAAATTCCTTAAAAGAATATAATATTTATTCTTGGTATCTTTATGGTGTGTAGGTTTACCCTAGATTGCTAACTTCTTGAAAATATTAGCTAAGTATATTATGATTCTAAGAATATGAATGATTGAATTTAAGATTTCCAAAACCCCAATTTCCACCATAAAAATTTGTATGCTCTTTCCTTCAATTTTTTCCTTAAGAATCACCTACATTATTTTCCCATTAGTAATCTAAAATTATAGTATTGTCTCTTTATGGTAATCTTTTGGTCTTATTATTATGATTTTCAAAACCTTGGTTTCCTTTATAAAAAAAGTCCTCTTTCCTTCAATTTTTTCCTTAAGAAGCCCCTACATTTTTTCCCTCTTTCTCTCTTATTGTGCTAGCATGTTAGCATGTTTCATGCCATTACTACATCTCTTTCTCCACTCAATTGGAGTAAAATTTCCACTTCAATTTCAATTATTTCCTTCCTCATTATTAAGCATTGAGCCATAAGAGTGTTGATAATTTAAGAGGAGTTTCATTAACTTTTATGTACACCACCATTAGTGCAAGCATTAAGCATCTTAGGATTTATTTATTATTATTATTTTAAAATATTCCTAATGAATCAAAACTTACTTTTTAAAATCCCTTGACAAAGAAAATAGTCACCCACTAGAGAATAGGTTTTATATATTCTTCCACACTACCCAAATAATGACCAAAGAATAGGATAATCATGAAAACAACATGTCGATGAACATGATCAAGCAAATAGCCTTGCAAATAGAACATATATGACTTTTGATTGCTAACTACTAATTCCAACAAAGATACCTATGAGTAATTTGATATAAATATACATTTGTTCTATGGATGAACACCTCTAATAACATGCAAGACCTCATATGTGTGTGTCAAACTAAGTCTTTCTTCCAGGAATGACATAGTTGTTGGCCACCTCAATCTGCAATCCTCTCTAAAATGATACTCCGCTTCCTCTTTTGGGAGTGAGAAATTACAATATCCTACATCCACCTCATAATCATAGATTAGTTAGTTTGTTAGTCAAATTTACATTAGTTTTACCATAAATAGATAGGCAGTCAAATGATCCAAAAGTAATGATATTATAAAATTCATTTTATAATTCCCAGGTCATTGAAACTAGCATATATATTTAACATGCATTTGAACTTAAATATACATTTGAATAATCAAAACATAGAAACTATATTCTATTCTATGAATCCACATATTTAATTTACATAACCTAGTTATCCAAATAAATATTGTAAAGTCAATCTGATTTAATTATTTTAAAAATATGGTGTGACATGCTTGTAAGGAATTTTGTGTTTATAAACACTTTAAGGAAACCCATTAGATCACTACGGTCAATTTCACCAAGTTCAAAATCTTGGATCATTTATTATTTATGGTTATGAGCAAGGATTCAAAGGAATTATACACAAGTGTGTAGGTGGTCTTTCTATTTGCAAATGAAGTAAATTTTGATTCATTCTTCATTATTAAATTGAAGTGTGCATTAATTATTGTTGGTATAGGTTTTTATTTTCTTGATGGGTTAATTTATTTTTCCTTAATCCTAGATTTTTTTAACTAAATTAAGCTTTCTTAGGTGTAAGGTTGAAAGTTGTCATTGCTAGGGTTTAGGACATACTTGACAACAATCGTCTACACTCCACATTTAAGGAAACCCTAGATATCTTAATCCAATGAAGAACGGGGAAAGAGATCAAACAATAGGCACATGTTCTAGCGTATAACAAATGACTAGTGAAGGTTTCACCACCAAGTTAGGGCTTGAAAAGACTAATGAAATACAAGACCTAATTATAAAAATCAATGATATGCGAGACCTAATTAAATGAAGTAGAAATGCAAGTAAATCAAAACAAAAAATTGCAAAATTAGAAGTGTGCACTTGGAAACCTATAGAGGATTGAATGAGGATCTAAAATGATGAAAACATTGTTTTTGATGTTGACTGGGACTCATATGCCAGTTTGGGTGATCTAGTCCTTGACTAGGTTTTCTGTACCAAAACTAGAATCTAAAAGTGTTGATTTTGAATTTCCTAAAACCTTGAAAAATTGGATGTACTAGGACTCATATGCCCAAGGTGGTGTATCAATCCTGGTAGGATTTTTTGGAGGATTAATATCTAAGTTTTTTCTCCAATCTCTTCTCTTTCTTCCACACTTTGTTTCCAGATTTGAAACCCTGATTTCAGGCCTATAGAAGTCTTTGTGTGACCTTGCAAGTGAGGAGAAAACTTCAACAACTTCCTTCAAGCTTGTAACCTAATCTTCAAAGATCCTTCATGCTCCAAGACACCTAGATCTGCAATCACACATGTAAAGAGGAGAAAAACTTGTTGGCTATTAATGAATAAGGGTTTAACTTGGTCAAACCCCTTTTAGGTAATTAAACCAAATGATGAGATAATGAAATAAGGATATGAAACATGAAATAAGGAACATGAAATATGGATAATGATACCTTAAATGATGTCTTGTAAATCTATAATTTAACATGAAGTGGCCATCAAGGATGTAGATCTAGACCTTGAAATAAGTGTAGAACAATGCTTAATCTTGGATCTTCAATGCTACATCACAACATTAGCTCAACAGCATGCTTGATGCTTGATAATATTTACATGATGATGGACCTTGAATTTCTACAACAATTGATGAAGAAATCTTCCCTTAAATGCCTTCAAAATGCTCTTGATGCTCTTCTGAAGGCTTGGAATGAATAACTCTTGAATGCTTGACTAGATATCATGAAGGCTTAATGAAATAATTATTTGAGACCTTGTGTATATAGTAAATCCATCCAATTAAGTTACCATTTATTAGATCCCAGAGGCTGACATTCATAAAATTTGAATTTAAAACCCTCGTTTCCCACTAAAAACCTTAAAATGGGGCCAAATGGGACTCATACACCACCTCTGGCATATGGGTCTCACCTGGGTGGGACTCATACATTGAAGGTGGTGTATGGGTCCCACAAGACCTTTTTAGGGAGAGAGTGTGAGGGAGTTAAGAAATTAAAAGTCTATTTGATGATTTTGTCAGGATTTTAGTTGAAATAAGCCTTAGGATGCATAATATAGAGTATTAGGGGCCTATTAATGATGATATAAAGGTCATAAATGCAAGGAGGCCCAAAATTCAATGTGAACGTGTAAATAAATATACTTTACAACATCAAATTAAGGAAAAATTAGGTCTATTTAGCTTGAAAGGGCATTAAATCCAATGTTAATGTGTACAACACATTACAACACTAGATTAAGGCAACATTAGGTCCAAGGGCCCTGAATTTAAAGTGAAGGTGTAAATGAATACACTTTACAACATTAAATCAAGGCAAAGTTAGGTTTGTTTAGCTTAGAAAGGGCCAAAGACCTAATGTGACTGTGTAAAACACATCACAACATTAGATCAAGGCCACCTTAAGTTCATTTTAACATTAATTATTTCCAAATTAAGCAAGGAAAAGGGATACTTTTTCCGTTGCCACACTATGATAATAAAGTGAGTTTATTAAATTTAATAACTAGGAGATAAGTGATATGGTGTTCCCTTCCTTAAAGGGTGGAACACTTTCCTCTTTTGGTGGTTAATTCCTATTGGTTGGATTTTCCACCTCCATAGTCTCCTTAGTTCTATATAAACTCACTACCTAGCTTGTATTTCTCTACTTAAGCACATTCTTGCATACTCGTGCATACTTTGACATACATGTACCTTGATGCATGCAGTCATTATTTTGCATATTTTCTTTGAGCTCCTAATGCAATCTTGTCATCTTTGTATTTTCACATCTCTTGAATCTCGGGCCTATAATCTTATTATTTCATTTATAGTTTTATAGCTTATCTCTCATCAAAATATCTTGGTTATTCATCTATTTCAATTTTTTGACATAATATCAAAGCTTAGATTTTGAGAGTTTTGAGTACTTGGATTCCTAATTAATAGATTGGAGCTTTTTATGCGAGATATTAAAAATTTGAGTATGCTATTCTCTTGCATCATATGATGACTTACAAAATCAGAAAAACTTGATAGAAATACCAGATTTAGAGTTTTCTCTTTGTGGCTTTGTATTACAAGTTTATTTTGGAGCATTTTGGTACAAACGTAAGCTTACTATTGATTTTAAAATTCCCATGAAGGTCAGATCTAGTTTTTTTTTCACTTAATTTGGTCACCGTTTGATATAATTGCAAACTAGGGTTTAAAGCTCAGATATAGTGAACAATTTTTATTGAAACATTTTTATCCAAATGAACCTTTCCATTGCACTTAGATAGCCCAAAAACACCTATTCTCATATAAAATTTGTCTATTTTAGACATAATTGATTTTTGACAAAAAATTTATTTTGCTATGGGGGTTGTCTCTATATGCTAAATTTAGCCATTTTTTTAAAAAACAACTTTTTTTCCATTGTATCAATTTTTGGAAAACAGGATATCGTTGAAAATCTATAGGTTAGAAATTTTCATCTACAGAAGTATTGAAAAGAAAATTTTTGTTAGATATAACAGGTTGAATCTATTTGTTGCAAATTTATTTAAAAATTCATAAATTTTACCTTGGTGATCCAATTTTTAGAAGCAAATAGACGTTGAAAAGGTATTAAAGAGCACTATGAATATATAAAGCTACTTTTAAAATAAAAATCTCAATTTCATTTTGCATCATAATTTGTATTTTTGGCCATTGTGGGCCTATTTCAAGCATTGTATCTTGGAAAAGGCTTTGTAAATACATTAAACTATAAAGTGTCAAACTTACAATATTTGGGGGGATGATTTTTGATACTAGTGAAAAGAGTGGGAGTTTATTGGTATTTTTATTTGGTTTCTTCAACACTCATTCTTGGGGGATTATACACATGCTTTGTAATCATGAACTGAGATAAAGTTTCATTTATGGGGGGTCAGTCATGTCTCTTAAAAATATTTTCATCCTTCTAAATTGTCAAGTTAACTTTAGAGAACTATTTATCTTGGAAACAATGGATAAAGAATCACTTCCTTGAGTAGGATCTACTATCCTATCTCCTTGGACTCATTCTTGAGCCAAGTGTATGACTAGAAGAATGAATGGTTAACAATAATGGCATGGTCTATGGACTAGTATTCCTTACTATTTCTAAAGATACTCTACATCACATAAAGCACATTGACTTCCCTTTCACTGCTCAGAATATCATCCAAAAATTGTATGGAAAAACTAAATCTTCATTTGAAAGTGATGCTTCCTTGGAGAATAAAGCTATTCTGGATGATAATAAGACTTATGTTTCCCCATTTGTGTGAACACATCTTATGTGAATGATCAATTTATTGATACCCCATCAACATCACCTATTGTAGCTTTAGACTCTCGATATGTATTTCTTTGAGAGCCTCCTATGATTCATTGCATTAGGATCATTTATGTCTTCTAGATTCAATCCATTAGGACCAATTTCTACCAGACACCTCTTGTTTGTTTATAGAGTCCCTCATTTCAGATCTAGATGACACTATTGAGCGTATACATCTTCTCTTTGAGGACAACTCTTTGGTCCTTGCATCTATTGCTAGTTCAAATGCCAATGTTGCTTCTTTGAATTTTTCCAATTATTCTTTATTGTAAGATATACACTATCTTTTAGATTTAGCTTTATGGAATGATCTCTTGACAAGTATTTTAAACTTGTTTATGGAGACACATATTGCAAATTTTGGAGAAACTATTGATTATATTCATCTTCTCTTTAACGAAGTTGATTATTGTTTAGTTGTTGTGAGGGAACACTCTTACCCTCTTATTTATTCTCTACATGATCATTCCTCATATTTTGACATGAGTGTGGATACTTTGGATCAACATTTGGAGGCGAAATATACAAAATAGATACTTGAGTCTTTGGATTGTGTTTTACGTCAGTCTCTAGGATATTCTAAGTTTTCATTTTTAGTACATGTGGCCTAGAATTCTTGATTTGATTGTGAGAGCCTTCAACATCGGCATGGGTACACTTGAGCTGAGTTTAAAGACTCCATACATCTTAAGTTTTCTTCCTAATTATTTCATTTAGGAGTGGAGAAATAGGTTACATACGATATTGGTTTTGTTTCTTCCTAAAGGGAGGAATATTGCTCGATGATCGTGGATCATCTTCTATATATCCAATTTCAAATCTACCATTGGACCTCTTGGGGTGAGGGGGATGGAGGTGAGGGTGATGGGAAGGTGCTTCTTTTTCCTTCCACTTCATTTCTCTCTATTATGGGGATATAGTTCCTTTTTGTGAGAAGGGGCTTCTTCTTCTTTGGGAGGGATTTTATATGTCCATGGGTACTTAATATGGCTTCATTTTTTGGGACCCATAATCTTTTACATCCACCTAAGTTCCACTTAGGAGGGTGTTGGTGTAGATTTTATTTTCCTAGCGGGTTAATTTATTTTCCCTTAGTCCTAGTTTTTTCTTACACTTAATTAATTTTTTTTAGGATAATAAAGTGAGTTTAATATTTAATAACTAGGAGATAAGTGATGTGATATTCCCTTCCTTAAAGGATGAAACACTTTCCACTTTTAGTGGCCATTTCCACTTTTGGTGGTTAATACCTATTGATTGGATTTGCCACCTCCATCATTTCCTTAGTTTTATATAAACTCATTACCTAGCTTATATTTCTATACATATACATATTCTTGTATACTCTTGCATATTTTGACATACATGTACCTTGATGCATACAGTCATTATTTTGTAGATTCACTTTGAGCTCCTAATGCAATCATGCAATCTTGATAATTTCACATCTCTTGGAATCTCGACTATGTAATTTTTTTATTTCATTTACAGTTTTATAGCTTATCTCTCTCATAGAAAAATATTGATTATTCATCTATTTCAAATATATAACAATTATTGTCTCTTTTCCTTATATTAATTAATGGCACATTGAATGTCTTTTAACATCAAGACATACAACATGTTTCATAAAGTATAGACCAAGTCAACTTATAACCACTAGTAGAAAATGATAAACAAACTAAAATTAAAATTTACATATTTGAATTTGAGGTTAATTCATATACATTGTAGGATCAATTATTAATAATAAGGTAATGGACATAAATAATGAAATGATAATCTTGAAATAAAGAGTTAATATATTGTTTGAATAACTACAAATAAACTATTCACAAATAACTATAAACAAAATTAGTTGAAATTAATATCTCTCAATATTTTTAGATAAATGTATTTAAAATATCTATACTAATTTTATAGATCGATAACATTGATGTGCCAACTCCTTATAATATTCAAAGTCAATACGTATTAGAATTGAATATGAAAGACGGTGATTAAAACAATAGTTTCTGGCAAGAAATTTGCGCAATTTCATGGAGTTTGAATGAACGATTGATTCTCCTGTGCTGGTTTTGTCTTTTATCCGTTGTATACCCTTATAATATTCAAAGTCTATACGTATTTACAAATTGTTTTATATTAGAGAATTGAATATGAAAGACGGTGATTTAAACAATAGTTTCTGGCAAGAAATTTGCGCAATTTCTTGGAGTTTGAATGAACGATTGATTCTCCTGTGCTGGTTTTGTCTTTTATCCGTTGTATACGTAATGTTTGAATAGGAGTTATGCCAAAAGTCTACTCTCACGTAGCCAGATGATTAATAAAGCAGCAAGTTGCAGATCGTTTGCTTGACCAACTCCTGTATTATATCACCTGCATACGCAAATTCCATGCAGATTGTTACTCCCCTCTTACCGCCTCTCTGCCGCCCCTCCCAAAATCTTTCTATATATTTTGGAATGGGCCTATATCTCTCTGAATTTTCTCTCTCATAGATTAGATCTGGTGATCTTTTGCTTGCATCAGGATGCTTTAGTCAATCGAATTAGATCCTCAACTTTTACGATTTCAAAAATTTTCATTTTACAAATGACACGTTTCATTGACAGAAGCATCTACTACAGACATAAATATACCTACTGGTAAAATTATCATTAAATCAAACATTCCAATTTTTTGGTTCATGGTAACATCATTATCAACTCACAATATTTTAAATTTTCCATTTATGTTAACATCACCATAAACTCATAACTCTCAAAAATTTGTCGTTCACAAAACTCCAAATTTGAAGCTCTTCAAATTTGTGATTCATGGTAACATCATCATCAGATCACAACACTCCAAGTTTGTCCTCCATAATAACATTGCCATCAAACCACAATACTCGAAATATATCAGTTCATGTTAACATAACATCAAACCACAACACTGCAAGCTTTAAATTGAGATTTACCTTGTTCTTATAATGTGCAATTAGTAGTTGTTACTTCTAATAAAATTTGATGAATTAAAATATGAAAGTCTAAAATTTAGCTATTGAAAGTGAATTTTTAAAATTAGTACAGTTCTTTTACATATCTTTATTTAAAAGATGTAAAAAGATAATAATTTGAATGAAATTATCAAATTTATATTGTAAATTTAATAAAAATGTACTAGGATTAGTAGTCGCATGCACAGGCATGCAACAATCAGCCGATAGGGGTCCACTGCAAATGGCTATCATATGGGAAGTAAGAAACAAACTTCTTTTCGGAATGCAATGTGAAATATAAATAATCAACAATATTTGCAATTGTTTGATTGAGTGGAGAAAGAGAAAGCATATTAATAAGCTAATATGAAATAATGTGAGGTTAGTTTATAGTAGGAGGTGAATCTTATGATTTCGGATTTTACCTAGGATAAAATAGGTGGAGTAGATCATAATGAAGAGAGACGATGAAAATTCAATTTATATATTATTATGGATAATTAGATGGATAGATCAAGCATATCGATACATATGTATTAAAGTTAAAGTGAACTTATCTGTGCAATGAAAGATATCAATTTGAATCACCTAACTTGAAAATATTATAAATCAGTTAATTTTGGCGAGGGGATTATTTTATATGTTTTCATTTAATTTGATCATTGCAAAGCATTTTAAACCTCATTTTATAGTCCACTTTTTCGTTCTTATCTCACACGCAATGCATGTGAGATTAAAAACCATTTGCATAAAACGAAAAAATGATCTGTGTTTCCACATCAAAGTTTATTGGTTGGAAATTGATTATGAAAATGTAAAATAAAACCATAGGTCATGTTGAATGAATCCTATTATTTGCAATGTATCCATTAATTTTAATTTTAAGTAATTTATCATGAATAATTTTTTTCTTATTAATATGCAATATTTAATAATTTTAATTACAATACTTATTTAAAATTTATTTTAATTAATAATCTTAGGAATCCATAGTAAATTAATTCTCAATGAGAACAATTTTTTAATAAATTTATTCTTAAAAAATTACAATTGGAAAATTAAATAAAATTAAATTTTTTAAATAGTTAATTTTTTTAATAATAATAATTTCTCTCCAAAATTTAAGGTATGTTATAATTTTATCTCTATTTTAGTTTCATATTTATTAGACTTAGATGGACATCTATATTTGACCTTTTTGTCTACGTTAATCAATCAATTGATTAATTGTTATTTAATTATCTTAAGATACATATGGATACAAATACATGGCAAACTTGAAGTTGTGGATTAAATAATATTTATGAAAAGTATGAAACATTAAAGGATTCTCCTTTTTTAAAGAGTTATTAGTCATGCCTTTAATTACTAATATTGAATAAAAAAGTATTCTTTAAAAAAGTTAGTCCATAACTTTAGGTATGGCATATTTTTTGCAATGCTTAAATGTGGTACTAGATCATTTATTACTTTGATGTTATTTATTGTGATTATTTTTTATTTGAATATTAGTTATGATGGTTATCACTAATGACTTTAAAAAAAAAAAAGAAAAATTTAATATTCAATACTGTTTATAAGTAGTATTTAGTCCATAATTTTTTAAATAAAAGCATTATTAGGCATGTGATTTATTCATTTGTAGTGGTATTTAAAATAAAATGGTGACTAGTAGAAAGGATTCAAAAGTAGTCAATTACAAAGAAATTGAAAATAAAAATATTAGTTTTTTTTTATGAATTGCTTCTAGTAAAAATATGTTCCTTAATTGGTGTATGAACAAAATACAAAGGACTTAGATAAAATAAAATAATAAATGGATGAGCAAATAGAATAACAACTTGAATTGTTGTCCAAATAAAAACAAATATATGTAAATGCATTTATTCACAAAGAAAGTGAAAATATTATATTGATAAATTTTATACCATTTGATGAGCACAAAAAGTATTGTATAGGGGAAAATGTCACTTAGAGAGTAAAAATTTTCATAGTCCAATTGAAGACTCACTCACACCATCTTTGATCCAAAAAAAAAAAAAAACCTCACCAAAAGAAGAATGTGATGACACAATACACATATTTTGCATTGTTAGAATAATTGAATTAAAAGGTATGCCTTGTTTTGTGGGAAAAGAATCATACATTTGACTTCAAAAAAGATATTCTACTCTACCCATTTAAATAAAAAAGGAAGCATAAAAAGTGAGTAACTATATGTGCGAAATGAATATAGACAATGTGAAACTAAAAATAATTAATAATATTTACAATTGGTTCACCGAACCTATTTATTGATATGCGAACATTATATAGTTGGGGTGATGAACATATTTTTTGGAGCACCAATGTTAAAGATAAGGGGCTACTATGAACATGATATGTGGGTGGAGCATTTTGGCTTTGGCTAATGGTGGATATTTGTTGTTGCATGGATGAAACAGTGTTAAAGAGTTGCGTAATGATGGGATCAGTGTAAGTGGCATGAGGTGGAAGGAAAAATGGTGATGGAGTGTATGTGATGTTAGGAGAAGTGAAAGGGACACTAAGAGGGGTGAAGGTGGTAGATGGAACATGCGATGCCACAAAAGAACTAGGAATGCTATATGGAAGAACGAAAGGAGTCACATGACTAACCTGTTGCATGGTTGTTGTAACTTGAGGAGTGTTATAAGTTTGTAAGGATGTTATGGTTGAAGGGGGAGGAATGTGAGGTCATCCTTGGCTCACAACCATTTTTGCGGATTGGAAAGTAGAAGGAACATGTTTGTTGTATTTCTCAGAAATTCTTTTCATAACTTGTAAGCCATCACCACTCACAATAAAATGATGAAGGTTTTCTATGGCGGGTGTGGTAGTGGTTGAAATGTTTTCAAGGGATAAGTCTTGTTGTAAGTGTGTAAAATCTTCATGATTACTAATGACTTTGTCTTGCAAAATGGAATTAGATTGTGTTTCAACATGCATGGGATGGAAAGGTGGAGGAATAGTACTGGTAATATCCATGTCTAATGCACCATTGTCCATACTAGGAGTAGGAGCTCTTGAGATCCCAAGGTCCACAATGAAAGTGCTATTGCAGGAAGCCATGAGTCTAGAACTTTGTCTCACTAAAGTATTATCAATGGGGCACCAAACACTCATACAAGTACCACGAAGGATGGCGTGAATGTAAACGCAATGCAATCTAGGATTGCAAAACACAAATAATAGAAATTATGCAAACTGAAATAGATAAATACGAACAAATAATAGAAATGTAGTAAATGCCCAAAAAAATTCTAAAAATGTTGCTTCAAATGTGTAGGTGGATTAATTCACCCAGTGTGGCGAATGAGTCTAGGTATGATATTTTTTGTGTTTTTTAGAAAATTTAAAATGACTTTAATGCTTTTCAGATGCAACTGCAGATTTTCAATTTTGGAATGATTAGAAATGCAAAATAGAACTCTAAATGAGTCTTTCACTAATGCAATTTAAGAAACCCTAGGATGCAAAAACAAAACAAAACCTAATTGAATGTTGATGCAAATAAAACTTAGGATACAAGATGCAAATGAAATCAAAAAAATAAAGTGTTCAATATGTAGGTTCACCAAAATGAACCATCAATTTTAATGATGGTCTATAGGCTTCTCTAGCACTCTTAGGGTTTTCACCTAAAAGGAGAGAGATAGACCCTCAAAATCAATGTGGTTCATTCAAATTAGGAAATGTAATATTGAAATGAGACTAAATGTAATGATCTAATGCATCTAAACAATGTAATTGACTGATTATTGATGGAATATGTAATGTTTGAAAACACAGTATGATATGCAGAAAATGCAATAGAGATGTAAACTAATGCAAACAAAATTAAAGAAGGTTGAACAATGTGCACTTTGGTAATGAATGATGAATATGGAGTGTCCTAAATATTGGAAGAAATAAGTGAAAATCACCAGTGGGACTCATTCACCACTGATGGTGAATCAGTCCTGCTACTAGCAAAAATTCCTAAAAATAGATTTCTAACTGTTGGGATCCAAAATTTGACAAAATCTAGTTTTCCAGCCTTAATGTGGGAGTCATTTTCCACTAATGGAGAATCAGTCCTCTCCCAAAATTCTATGAAATTAGGGACCAATTTTGTAACACCAGATCTACACTTGTCTTCTTGTCGAGTTGACAGAGTCAAATCTACAGAAAATAGACTATAGGTTGTCTCCAAGCTTGAAATAGGATGTAGTTGACTTGAAAAAATTTGTTGAATTCTTGACCATCTTTGAACACCTAATTTCTTGACAAATCTACATACAAAAGTTTGCAAACACACATGCAAAAGGGGAAAATGGTTAAGGGTTAGGATATAGGGATTTGCCTTTGTCAAATCCCACTTAGGTAATCGAACCCTTAATGATGAAATGAACAAATAATGATGAATAAACAACATGAAAATGTCCTAAACTCACCACCACCTTGATGAAGAAATCCAAAGATATGTTAATGGTTGCTCCAAAATACTTGATTGAATGATTCAAAATGCTTGAATGGATGATTGAATGCTTGGATGAATTAGCAGATTGTAGGATATGTAAAATAAGGAGAAAAAAATGTATTTATACATTATTGTGCCTTAGTAACCCAATGATACCTCATCACAGGCCAACATAAAGTAATTTTGAATAAAAACCCGAAAGAAATTTTGAAATATTTTTAATTTGGAGCCAAGAGGGACTCATTCGCCACCCATGGTGAATGGGTCCCACGTTGGACTTGTAAGTGGGTGTCAGGAATTATCTTTCATTTAATGTTTATTATTAGGTTTACATTCAAAAATACACTTAAATAAGCCTTATGAGTGCAAAAAGAGGTCATATAAAGCATAAGAAAGGTGTAAATAGTGAAAACAAGCCTAGAAAAGTGTGAAATCTTGTTACAAGACTTTACAACACTTCAAAATAGGACTTGATAAGTGGGTATATGTAGGATCATCATGGAAAAAATAGGCCCTTAAGTGGTGATAAAATTCAGAAAAATTAGAGTTAGGCTACAACTAAACGTAAAAATTTGAATAAGTTATCTATATTATTTCAAAAATATGTAAGAATAGAATATGTAGCAAATTGAATGTAGTTTCTAAACTACTAGGTTTATTTTTAAAAAAATCTATTTGAGGAAAATTTGAAATTTCAATGCAATAGTACTTAAATTTCAGGGAAAAAATAAGTAGGTGTCTGTCTGACCACCCTAACCACAATAAAAAGATAATATTTTTTTATAATATTTTAGATATAAGTATAGGACTCATGTCATGATGTGATGCATATTTTTTTGTAATTTTTTTCCAAGTAAATAATTAATTATGAAATTCTTATTACAACATTTAAAAAATATAAAAAATTGTATGTCTGACCACCTTAACTTGGTCAAAACTTCATGAAATTAATTTATTTTTTAATCCTATAGTATGTGAAGCATAGAATGGGCACATGTATCAGATTCAAAAATGTGATAAATTGTTTGAAAGCTATAGATGTTTTTCAATCAGCCTATGAATCAGGACTTTAGTCATAATTCAAATAGAAAATGAATAATATTTTTTATTAAATTCAAAGTAAAGCATAATTTATATTGGTGGAAAGATGAGAATCTCCTTTAAAAACCCTTTTCGTTTCATCAATTTTGGGTAAAAAAAATGTCATTAGCCACATACCCATCATATCGCCACTATTTGGCCCATCATGATCTTACACATACCCAAGTGATGAAAAGGTGATATTTAGGCGAATTGTAATGAAAAGAGTCTAGAAGAGTGTAGAAATGTCTTACAACACTTCACAACAGCTTCACAAGATGCCTTAATTTGAATTTTAAGGACTTAATGTGAATGCAGAAGTTACATTGCAACATTAAATCAAAGCAAAATAGACCAATCATCATGAGAGAAAGACCTAAAAGACCATGAAAATTTCCAAGAGATATTTTTCTATGGTGCATTTAGCCCCCACTTTAGTGAGAGGATGAACTTGCTTCAAACTCACACTAAAGTAGCCATGCACATCGAGAGAGATCCAAATGCACTTATGTTAGCAAGATGGAATAACAATGATAAAGAGGGATGATCAAGACCCTAGGATGAAGATACCATGGAAAATTAAACATAAGAACAAAGGAACACACATGTGAAGAAGGAAAGGGAGAATTAGATTAAACTTCGATCGTATGTCCAACTAGTTGTGGATTACATCTATTTTTTATGAGAAAAAGAGAATGCATACTCACTCTCGGGCGACAAAATTTATGGCAATCCACTAGGTGAGAAGGACCAAAAGGTGAAAGACATACGATAGTTGGTATGCACTCATAGACACATAGGTGGCTATGGGGAAAGTCATGCCGCTAAATGGGCTTCCCGCTCAACCATATCAAAGTTATACCTCCTGATAACTTTAACAAGGTACCACAAAGGAAAATGTCAGTTCGTGCTTCATGAGACAAGAAAAGCTTCATATGCTTAGAACTCATGAACAAAGAGGATAGTACCATAGACATGCTAGTTACATTATGCAAGGTAGTAAAGACGTAAAATGTAAAATGCAAAAAATGTAAAAGATGTTCAAAAGAGTCTTGTTAAGTGCATGCAAGGTCTATCACTTAGGGAACATTGTGTCTAATGTCTCCAAGAGAGGACCAATCAAAGAATAAAATATTCAAAACTTAGGGGATGCAGTGTGTCACATCGAACCACCAAGAGGAATGTAATATGCTAAGATAGATCACACTTATGAAGGACATCACACCCAATGTCATCCAAAAAGTGACAAACACATTGTATGAAGTGACAAGGCTGCACTAAGAACCAAGAATGCAAATGAAATGATACCAATGTATGCCCCCCACTTTAAAGGAATTGCTACACACCATTATGAGAGTAATTAATTTAAAGTAGTGAGGGAAATATGCAAAAAGAAAACAAGACATGAGAGCCAACTTGGAAAGCCCTATGCCAAGTCATATGTTTCTAAGTTAGGTTGCTTCATCTACATGGAAAAGAAAACAAAATAAAAGGAGGGTTGCCCTCCTAGAAAGGAACACACAAAAGACATAAGGGATCTATGGTTTTGGGGTCAATATGTTCATTGCTGCAATGTTTTGATGAAAGAGCTCAGAACTGTCATTACTCCCCAAAGCACATAGAACTAGAAGAATGACACAAAGAGAGTGAAAACAAAAAAAAAAAAGTTCATTTTGGGTCAACATGGAAGAGACATTGAGGTCTCAACACTTTCCATTGTCCCCAAAAGGAAAACAAAAGAAAAATGAAAATGAAAAGGGAAAAGAAAAGGAAAAGTTTTTGGGTCAACGTGAAGGAGACATTTCGGTCTCAATGCCCTATGTCATCTCCAAAAGGAAAACACAAGAAAAAGACAAAATAAAAATGAAAAGGGACCATTTGGGACAACATGGAAGAGACATAGGGCATCTCAACGCTTTGCATCATCCCCAAAAGGAAAACACAAAATAAGAGTGAAAAAAAAGGACCTTTTTGGGTCAACATGGAAGAGACATAGGGCATCTCTACGCTTTGCGTCATCCCCAAAAGGAAAACACAAATCAAAAGTGAAAAAGGCATGTACAATATATAGAAGAATAGAGATACAAATAGAGGAAGTGCACAAAGAGAGAGAAAACATCAAACACACATTATGGGGGAACACAATACACACATAAAATAGCAAATGAAGGAGCAAATAAAGGAAAAATGCAAAAATGCAAGTCAACCATCTAACAAGTCATCTTCCTCCCAATAATGTTAAGTGTATTGTGAGGGCGGTTGACCATCCAAAGGAAGAATTGCAAGTGTTGAATTAGGGGAAGTGCCAGGCTCTTCAATTGTTGTATAGGATTTATCATTTAAGCTCATGGTAGATGAAAATAAAGAGTTTAGATCATTATGCACTTCTTCATCTATTTTTGTGATCTTCTCATGATCATCATCATCAAGATTGATTACGATAGGAGGACGAAGGGCTATTTCCAAGGAAGGATGTATTAAAAGATTTGGTTATTGAATCAGATCATTTTTTTGGGAGGATGGGACTATACTATCTTGTGGAAGGTTAGGAGGAGGAAGAGGGTGATCATATGTTGCTTCTATCAAAGGCAGAGGTTGATTTTCCTTATTTTCTTCCATTTTTAACTGATGAGCAAGGAGACGATGACAACACCTACGCTCCCTAGCACCAAGATTTCTTTTAATTTTATTTTGAAGTTGTTGAGGTGTAAGAGTTGGTTGATCCACCATAGGTTCTTTTTCTTTCGAAGTGGTAAGAACCGAAGAAGATGGGTCAATCAATTTATCTTTAGCTTTGTATACTTGTTTAATGTGAGGAGGCATAATAGGATTGGTTTCAGTATCTCTTGGTCGTTTAAATGATGAAGGTGAAGTTTTTGTGGTTGTTTGTTCAGGAGGTTTCTTTACTTGTTCATGTTCGAACTTAGGCTAAAGCATCATCTCATCTATGATAGGAGTAGCAGAAGTGGATGGGGACATCGAGCAAAGAGACAATTTCGCTATCCATTTAGCTTTGAACTTTTGATAGGCTATGAAAAATAAATCTTTACAAGGGGTGATGGGCTCCATAGGTTCAGACCAAAAGGATTCTAAGGAGAAATGACCTTTAGAAGACAATGGATGAAAACCACTATGGTGTATGGTAAATATCTCGTTGCCATGTGGAAAATTCAAACACTTGTGAACAACTGAAGGGACCAATTTCATCAAGTGAAGCCAATGGTGGCCTAGCCACAAATGAAATTGATTTGATTGTGGAATAATAGAAAATGTTGCATCCAAAGTTTTGGGTCCTATCTGTAATGGGAGTCCAATCGATTTGATCGTAGGGCACACAAAACCAGTATGTGTTTTAATCCATGAAGCTGGTTTTTCATAATTATCTTGATAGAGATCATGTAATACTAAAAACTCTTTTGTGATCACATTCTCGCCACAAGCGGGATCTATTAATATCCCATTGGTGGCCTTATCATAGATTCTGTCAGCTATGTAAAGAGGACCATCAGGAAGCTTTTGAAGTATATCATGAGAAGAAAAGGTAATATCAAGAGATTTCTTGGTTGGACCCTTACGAGGGACAACATCTATCGCACCCACAAGTTCATCTTTAGGATTAACTTGGGTAACAATTGGAGCAATATCATTTTGTTCATTAGTTGTATTAATGTTCATCACATGAGTGTTTGAAGGATCACTAGCCTTGACAAATGAAATGTTACAATGTTTAGGCATAGGGTTGGTAAGGATTTGAAAATTTTGATAAGGGGGTGCAACAAACTTATTGCCTTGATCATTGACACCCGCAATGGACAAATGGCCAGAATCAATGAGGTCTTGAACTAAGTGTTTGAGATGCTTACATTGTTCAGTGTACTATCCATTTTGGAAATGAAAGTGACAATAAGCATTTGGTTTAAAGGTGGGGGGTAAAGGCTTGGTGGTGTCAAGGGGTTTAAGGTAGGCAAAGTGATCATTTTTTGTTGAAGCAATTGATTCATTGTGTTATGGAGGGTATCGGGAAAAGGGGTAAATTGTATCCTTGGGTCCCCATAGGTAAAGGGCACCATTTCTTTAACAACTGCCACTTGATTATGAATTGGTTGAGTTGGTTGCAGAGAGGGGGCATTGAACTGTAAAAAGGCTCAATTTGGTTTTTGAACTTTTTGTGTGTTGTTTTGGTTATTTTTTTTAGACTTCTCAGCTCGGTTAGAAGTGGACTTTGAATCATGACTAGAAACTAAGTTGTGATAGTCACAAAGGGTTGTGCATAAATGCATGAACAAAGGAAATTTTATCATTTTCAGCTTATCCTAAAGGTTTGTGTGCAATTTTTCGATAAACATCTTCTGCAGATGTGAATCAAGAATCTTGACATCAATTTAAGCATACAATATGATGGCACTCTCAAATTTTGCAAATTTTGAGATGCTTATATCGAAAATTGTCTCTGTACTTTCAGAAGTGCACCTGATGAACTTGCCTGAATGATCTACTTTGGAGGGTCATGATTTGAAGCCCAAATATTTCTAAGCAAAATCCCTTTGCACACCCACTCATGTGTTCTATGTGAGTAGGCATGTCAATTTTCAGCTTCTCACAATGAGTTTTGTTAGTGTTTTGAAAAGTGAAGCTGGAGGGTTTTGGCACTTTTCCGTTGTTGGCAAACTTTCAGTTTTGCAAAGCAGCCTCCCATTTGAGCTTGCATTTTGCAACCAAATGATCGTCATGCCAAAATGATTGTTGCTTTGTATTCTCCATACGAAAATGAGCTCACATGTCAGTTTTCAAGGCTTTATGACTTGATTTGCTATTTTTAGTAGGTCAAAACCAAATGCAATTTCTCCAGTTTTGCATTTACATTGATGACAGTATTTCAAGGTGGTCAACTTTGAAACCTCATATCTTTTGATCAGTGATGATTCAAGTCAATCCTTCTTCCACACGTGCTCAGTGTACCTAAATGATCTATTGTGTCTAGTGGTAGCTCACCAAGAGTTCATTTGCTATTTTTTCAAATTGGTGATTGGGTCAGTTTTAATTGGTTCAGAATAATTGTTTGCTTCATAAAGTTCAAGTGAGCAAATTTGACAGTGCATATCTTTCACCTCGTGACTCCTTTCTTCAAGCCGTTTGTTGCATTCAAATCTTAGAAATGAAATCTACAAGTTTGCAAGCTTTCCTAGCTTTACGACATCATTTGATTAGTTTCCTAGGTCGATTCCAGAGCTAGTTTGGTCAATTTTGCTCATTTTCCAAAAGTGTCAAAAAGCAAGTTTTGAGGAAAACCCACTTCATCTTTTCAATTCTAGATGCATTCAGAGGTTGCATCAAGTCATTTCGAACCTGAAAGTTGTTGCAAAATGAAATTTTTTTAGTCGGGTCCACATGGGACCCGACTTGTTTCACATTATTTTGAAATTGTAATTTTGCAATGTTACCAATCAGGACAGTAATTCATTTTTAATAATTCCAAGGGTCATATGTCTGTACCAGGTAGTCAAATGAATTACAAGACGCCTGTTATAATAGTTTTTGATAATGGTGGACATCTAACAAAGCATAAAGAATGAAGGATGTTATTTTGAAATGGCGTGTTAAAATTCACGAAGGATGTGGGGTTATACATCTTCAAAAGCTCAAATTGTGGGAAAATCAAGCATATATTTTTCCCTTGTACCAAGACAGTTGGTGCATTTGGTGAGAATATATAAAATGGTCTGAGGAAATTTAAATTGCTTATGGCTGGAGTATGAGATGCCACCACAAGATACATACACACAAATTGATTTATTGAAAAACTTTAAGATATTTCCTAGCAAATATGTTTGCTAGTTGTGGGGCGGCCTATGCTGACAAAGGAATCACAATGCATGCTTGCGCAGATTTTATCAAATAGCCACAATAATATGAGGCTGAAAGGCGCAAGGGCATTGAAGGGAGGACACCATAGCCACTGCAAAGCGTGCAAAAATGGATTTGTTGAAAATGCTTTAGAAAATTTCAACCAAATGCAGTAGAAGAGGATACCATCGAAGTTTATTGATGATTTTTTTCCTTAGACAACTTGCGCACTAGCAATATGTGCAAAATATATTTGCTGATAGACAGTAGAAACTTTCCAACAAACACAGACAGAGAGAAATAGAGGCACACAACTTGCTAAATACAAATGCCTCTTCCAAAAGTGTGGTCTCAAGAAATTCCATTGGATGCTCAAGGGTTTGGAGGCAATACGCGCCAACATGCTCACAAGTGACCTCATAAACTTTAAATGCAAATGCAGATTTAAAGGGGACGTTGTGATTGTTGAAGAGAGCTCAAGCCATGTTGAGTTGTGTGATGGAATTTCATAGATGAAGCCAACATACCATGAAACAGGGCATTGACTCCATGAGCAACACACCATCCATATGAAGATCTTAGAAACTCTAAACAATATCTCTGGCAGTTTTAGTGCCTTTCCTACCAGCGCCAAAATGAAAAGGAGGAGATTTTGGTGTTGTCATAGGAACACCATGAATGGAGGAAACTATAGCTCGAGCAAACACCACGAGAGTTGCAGAAACACAAGACAAAGGATTAGGGAAACAACAGTGAAGAACAAGGAAACCAACATCTCAGAAAAGAAGTGAAAACCCAGCCACATCCTAGCTGTTCCCTGCCATTTCGCAGGATACAGGTGCAAGTTGTTTAATTTCTGTGAGATAGTGGGATTATGACATGTGGCAGTGGGCCCGAGAAGGTTTTCAACATTGGGTATAACTTTAATATGCCCACTACAAATATTTTGAAAGTTTTCACTTGCTTTTTCATAAAAGAAAAACATTTAAAAATAGGAGCCCGATGAGATTTCATTCTAAAATATTTGATACCTTCAAGGAGATTTTGTGTGGCTTGTGATGGGCCCAAAATATTAAATGCAAAAATATTAAGTGTGGTGAACAAGTAAAGTTGTTGCCCGGGCATTTCTTTCGAAAAGGAGAATATCTTTGATATTGGGGGAAAAATATTTTAAATGGGTAAATGTTTAAAAATAAAGATGAAGAATGGGTAAACCAAGGTAAACGCCATTATTAAATCTCTTGAGGGTAAAATGTTTTTGCTTCTGTGAATAAATATTTCAGATGAAATATTTTAGTGAAATTGCATGGGAGAGGCAATGAGGTGCCATTTAAATATGGAGGTGAATATTTTATGTGGTTTCGTAAGTCCCTTTATAAGGAAGCTTTATTTGCTGGGAATGAACATAAAGTGAATTTATTCACTTTATAAAAGTATTTGCGTTGGGAGGTAAAAGTTTGTTACAACATTTTAAAATGAGCAAAAAATATAAATTTTCAGAGGTAAGGCAGAGATATTTAGGAACATAAAATGAGTAATTGTTGAGGATCTAGTATTAACAAACACTAAATATACGGAATTGTTCTATATTTATTCATTTACATCAGCTCAAACTTGTGTAATAGTATTTTAGCATAAAGAGGAGATCATAAGGAAGAATGATCAATCACCTCCATGAGTTTTCCTTTCAAATACAATAAGCTTAGGTATATGGATATCAAAAAGAAAGCCTTTTCATTGGTAAAAGCGGTGAGAAATTTTAAAAACTATATTCTTTTTAGTCAAGTGAAGGAAATCATACCAGACTCAAAAGTTCAATTGTTGTTAATGTAGAATGAGTTAGGGGAAAAGAGAACTAAATATGTTACTATCTTGTAAGAGTTTGATATTGAAATAACACCAATGAATTTATTTTTCGGATAGGCTTTGGTTAGATCAATTGCAAAGATTGGTCAACAAATTATTAGTCAGTAGTATATGGTAAATACAATAACACACGATGATTGGTATGTTGATATATTACATTATTTGATAGCCAACAATTGTTTGGCTAGAATTAAATGGCTAAGGGAGGGATCCTACTTAAAAATAATCATGAAAGAATTTACTTTAGATTTCTAAATCATTAGGAGGCAGACAATGTCTTGTAAAAACTCCATGAAATATTTAGAATAGCTCATGGGGATACCTTGGCTACTACTTGATTTTAAGAGCGGGCTATTACTTTACCATATTTAAAGATACATTCTTGAACATGTGAATTTTTTTCATATATGTTGACATAGTACATTATTTATAACCAACAACTCAAAAGTTCAATTGTTGTTAATGCAGAATGAATTAGGGGAAAGGAGAGCTAAATGGGTTACTATCTTGCAAGAATTTGATATTGAAATGACTACCAATGAAGTCATTTTTCAGACAGGCTTTGGTTAGATCAATTGCAAGGATTGATCAACAAATTATTAGTCGGTAATATATTTTAAGTATAATAACACAAGACGATTGGTATGTTGACATAGTACATTATTTGATAACCAACAACTGTTCAAGGCTAACATTATATGGTTAAGGGAGGGCTCCAATTTAAAAAGAACCATGAAGGAATTTACTTGAGATTTCTAAATCGTTAGGAGGTATAAAATGTAGTGCAAGAACTCCATGAAAGATTTAGAATCACTCACGTGGATCTCTTGGCTACTAGACTTACTTGATTTTAAGAGCAAGTTATTTGTTAGTTTTTTTTCAACATACCAATTAGGTCTCAATAGCTATATATGAGTTTTCTAGACTCAATTCTTGAATATCTACTAGACAAGTTGCCAACGAATGAGATATAGCACCAATTGCTTTAACTCCTGCACTTCAGGCTTTGCAAAATCTGAGAGGGTGATCCCACAATGTACATTACCAATTTTTTCAGACAATTTACATATACATTGCAAATTTAAGCAGATATATTCTCACCCATGACTAATAAGATGGAATTCTCTAAGAAGTTAGCAATTCCCTAAAGGAATAACACACCTTACGCCAAGAATATAAAACACCACAAACTACAAATAATTAAAGATAGATCAATGATTTTTTTAAATACTATTCTCAAGTTAGGTAACTAGAGCCATGAGAAAGATATAAAGGGGTAAAGATCAGTGCCATTATCTATGGGCTAGGAGTCTAAGAAAATTGAAATATAAGGTTTATTTTAATTTGAAATAGCCATGATCCAAGAGATACTACTTTGTGATTCACAAACTTGTAACCAAAATCTAAAGTCTATTTATCAGATCCAATAACCTTGCATGCAAATTCATGATTTGATTCAAGCATTTTAAATCATTTTATGAATGGGAGCTAAAACCAAAGCACATATCCAAGTATGAGACGATGAAAATTAATGAAATGATCTATGATCATAATTTTCATTAATAATTCAAATACAAAACCAACATGGAGAGGCTATAGAATCAGAAAATCTCCATTATCCTTTAGATATGTTCAAAAACCATACATTTACCAAAATTTTCTTCCTAGACTTAAAGCATTAGATAAAGACTCAGCATATTTGAGCTTTGTTCTCAAATTTCACAACTCAACTCCAGAATTCAAAAAAAGACCTGCACAAATGGCCCTGAATTTCCTTTTATAGAACAAGGGTGCAAAAACAAGCTTCAGGCCATATGTACACATATCACTTTCTAATTGGACCGCTACAAGACATATTCCCTAATTCAGTTATATTTTCATTTTTCAAAGTGGAGGGAATACATATGAGACAAAGATCATTTACATTCATTGTAAGGAGAAGCTTTGCCTTCCAAAAAGCACATGTCAAAAAAGATAATCTTCTTCATTCTAGCACGTCCATTTCATCGAGCAAGGTGACAAAATGATGTAAACCAAAAGTGAGTTAATATCTCAGTCAACATTCCACATCATCAATAGATGGTACTTTCTTGTGAAACATATATTTTATACATTGTAACTTCTAACACCATACATGTACAATATTTGACCAATTATATGTTTCACATCCATGTTTACAAACCAAATTGACCAACAAATACTCTTCCCCATTCTTCATAATCCTCATCAGAGGGCCAGTTGAAGTCGATAACTCTATCAAGTGTCTTCCTATATGGGGAGTACTTGGTTATTATAGAATTGGAATCCTTGTTAAAATCATCCATCTCTCTTTTCCATACTTGCAATGGTTTCAATTCATAATTAGTGAGCTAAATATCTGGCAATGGAGAAAAATCTTCCAGATCATATTGAGCTATTAATTCTCTTATCTTCTGCTCCAGTGGGGCTATGTATCCATGGAACTTTTGCTCACTTAATTCACACACAAATGTATAAGTTGGAAGCACATGAGGATACTTATTTTCATGCTGGCTAGCTCCAACCACTATCAACTTTAATCTCTTAGCTCTTTTATTCAATATTGGCATGGCCAACTCTTTATCTCTTTGGGACAACCCTATTACTCGTATCATTAGGGTGTACAATTGTCATGCACACTATTCAGTTTAGCCTGGATATTCTCATTCAAATGCCTCAAAATAGTATGAACAATCTTTGATACATTTTCATACATTATGTCCTGAGCCTTTTATAGTGACTTCTTATATGTCTCAACTTGCAGAAGAAATTGATCCCTTGTAGCTTCATCAGATGAGCTAGGACCTAGTCTGCTCGACTCATCTACTGAAAATGGTTCCTATCCAAAACTATATGGAACCATTGCTAAGGTCTGACTATGAGTTGAATGTTGGGAAGATGCACTCAAATACATTGAAGGTGGGTGGCTTGAACTAGGATGGTCCTATTCTCTCTGCATTTCTCCTCTTTGTTTATAAAGTGCTAACTTAGTTTCTAATACAACTACCTTTTGCTGACTATTATCATAATCATTGAGAAGGTCTCAATATCTATTCTTGAGGTTATCCCTCTCCAGGGTGAGGTTTTCCACAGTTTCCTTCGTAAACCTAGAAACATTGACAACCATGTCAGCTTCCTCCAAAGCTAGGGTATCTACAACTCTCTTCACCAGTGATTTTCCACTAAAATCTGATGGCTCTGCAATCATTGGTTTCCTGGATCCCACAAATAATGACCATATTTCCAATGCATCCAAATCGTCACTAAATGTTGAACCCTAAAGTGTCATTTCCAACCCTTCTTCTATTTGCACCAGAGGCCTTCTATCCCTCCTTATGGCATCTAGGACAATAGCATCATAAATTTTCTATTCTGGTAGCAGTAGCACACCACATTTCTTTACAAGTTCTCTGCGCTCCTAGGCACTAATCTTTGGAAACTAATTCTTCATAATACTCCTCACATTTTCCTGAATGACACTTTCAAGCAACTCTAGATGCAAACTCCTTTCGGTGGCCACCTTCTCTACATAGTCTGCAGCTTTGGATTTCCACCAAAAATATGTAAATGAAAATATTTCAATAGAGGATTCATCTTCCATAAACTCCTTACAAGCTTCTATTCTCAAGTCATCTGCAGTATTTAGACCACTGATGTCAACCTTTCCCAATCTGAGACTACTTATCCCTGAACTTGAGACAATTTATCCTTCATGGGGAGGCATTCTGAGCTACATGTCCTCAGGAGTGATATAGATGTCATCTTCATTTGTATCAGAATATTCACACACTCCTCTTACCTCAGTTCTTTGCTTCTTCAGAGGTGGTTGGTCAAGAAGAACATAACTTCTAAGAGGTGAGTCAAGATCAATTACAAGCAAAGGATCCTATGTGGGAGGTGGTGGAAATGTACTCTCAGTAGAATCTGCCTTTGATTCCTCAGGAATGACAAGGGTTGGCATACTTCGTTCTTCATCTATTGCTTTCTTCCTCTTGGAGTAAATTCTCAATTGCTTGGGTGGCTAATATGTAGGACTTTCTTCCAATGTCACTTCAAAATCTTCTTCAACCACCCTTGCTTTTCCTTTATCTGTGACTTCTCTCTGTTCCCTCAACATACAAACTACATTTTCAAAATTTTCCATAACATGCATGACTTTGCTAAATTCACCCAGTATATTTGGAAAAGGATCATATTGGGGATTCTTCTTCAATTTTGCTTCTACCATATTCTTATAAGCAAGGTATTTAGATTTCCTTTCCTCTTTTTCTTCAAAGCTAAAAAAATTCCTAATGACATCCTTAGGATAATAAAAAACATGCACAAAATTACATATTTTCTTATTTTCTTTTAGTTTAGTAATGAAGCCCTCGGGGTCGTGATTCCTCGGGTGCATAGTCATCAACTTGTAAGGTGCCAAAAAATGTACTATTCGCTTCCATGCCCCTTTAACTAGAACATAATCTGCAAATGTTGTCCATTCTGGAAAGAATAACCCTTTCCATGTTGAATCAGGTAGATGCACTATCTATGAAGCTCCTAATTGCCTCATGATTTCAAGGAACCCTGTCCTTAGAGGCGCATCTATTGGAAATACATAGGGTTCTAGCTCATTACCATATATTCTAAAAATTGTCTTGTCAGGATATAAAATCAAGTTTCCTCAATTATGATTCAAATTCAAGTTTGGCCTCATCTCCACGGGTCTCAAGAACTCATGAATTTCTCTAGGAATTCTTGGTGGTTCATATATCAGTACCTCCTTATTCTTGATGGAAAAGAGTTTCGAAACATTACAAAATTATGTTTCTTATCATCCTTGTCCAAAATTTAGGTCCAACACTAAATAGGTAGGTCAACACCTTCCTCCCTCCTCCTCAAAGTTATTTCTTTCTCAAAGACCTTATGTCCCTTATGCAAAAACATGTGAATTAATAGTGAATACCACCAAAAATTTACCCATTGTTTTCCTTCCTTCAGCTCAACCAAACCCTAGTGAATATGTTCTACCAGATAAGTACCATAATCATACAGTATGTTTTATGGTGGATGTTGCAAATGTGTGGCCAAATAGCTATATTCTTTCTACAATGTGTCAAGTGGATTAAAACCAATGATCTGGCATAGAGAATACACAATTTTCTGAAATAACTAGCAAAATAACTCATTGGGAAAAGCTCTAGGTCCTTGTCATCAATCCTTATCTTCGTTTTTTTTTCCCAATTCCAGTCATTGCAATATGCATAGGGAACATCTTTGTTCTAATGAATACATTGGTGTTCTTGTGTTCTCTTCTCATATCATCCATAGCCAGAGGGACCATATCTTGACTCCAGTAATGCCAATCAAATATTTCTTCAATTTCCTTCCTAGTTATCCTTACCATATCCACCCCATCAAATTTCCTAACCACCATGGAAATCGGGTCATACCTTGAGGCAATATCCTTCAAAAGGTCAACATCCATGTACACATTGGGAACAATCAACATTCCCATATGCAAACTCCAAGGATTATTGAGAGGAGCTCTGAGGTTCCTGTTCGGGCGAACCAATGCTGAAGCAACTACCATCTAGTATAAGGCACTTTGGTATCCTTTATGAACCATTGTTTTTCCATCACTCCCTCTTTCACGGTAGGGTCATGAAACAAGACCCTTCCCTCTGGTTTCTTATTCGTGGATGAGGGTAGCAATTCAATTATATCCTAAGAAAGCGTTTTGGACTGGGTCGAAGAGGTGGCACTTTGTACTTTGGGAGCCATATGTCTTATGTATACCAGGGTTTTACCGAAAGGAATTTCAACTACTAACCTCCTAATTGTAACCTATGACTCAAAACGAGTGCTAATTCCCAATGGTTTTACAGGGCTATGGCCTTTTAAAGACAAAATTAACCCTAATTCAAAGTACTGAAAGCAAATCAATAAAACACACTTGTCTAAAAGTAAATTGAAAGCAACCCCTAATTCAGAAAACTAAAAAAGCATAAAATTGCATTTTTCATACTTACAACTTTCAACTGCAATAAACCCTCATGCCAATTAGGATGAATTTTGCAAATTAATTCTTTCAAGTCTTTGTATCACTCTGGTAGGTACTCCAATTCCAAATTAGCAAGAACTAACCATATACATGAATTATGAAGGAAATTGAATAAGTCTATGAGTCACTTCCACCATTACCACCCACATGCATGAAGAAAAACAATTGCAACAGGCGTACTTTGCAACTTTAAATGTGCATCATAGATCTTTAGCTAAGATGGTCATCTCAAATGACTCGGATTGAGTCAATAACGTTTGAATTTACATCACTGCTCTAGCTTGGACAAACGGCCAATAGAAAACTTCCGACTAGACATTCCTCATATATCTTTGGACTCCACTCGACAGTAGTTGTAGAGCTCATGTTGCATTGTCTTGTAGGTCTCATTGCTTTTAATGAGCCTACATCTTACCTCTGCAAGTTGGCAGGGAATGGAGGTCATCATTTTCACCTTTCAATCATCGTTGTTGATCTCAAAGCTTCAAGCATTGGAATGGAACATAATTACTAGGCCCACATACCAGATCATACATGTTTCATTATTTTGTTGATCTCGCAGCAATTAAACTACCGTCACTTGGGACAAGCAAGCCAACAGGGAACGACCCAAATTAAATCCACGATCTAGTGATCTTCAAACTTGTGCATGAAAAAAAGTCAATCATAAAAGAGGGCCTTAACTAGACCAACGAGGATTTACCCTTAGAGATTAATGACTTAAACTTAAGTCACTCAGGAGCAAAAATTAAAAACCCAACTTAGGGATAATTAAAATTCCTAGTGGCTGGAAATGGCTGAATAACTTAAGCAAAGGGGCTGGTAAGGATCGTAGGACAATGGCTCAAAATACAACTTATATCACCGGCAACCGAGAGAACAATTCAACACCAAATTAGAATGTCCAAAAGTTATACATGGATCAATTGGAAACAAGGTTATCAAATAAAACCTTAAACCCATCAATGGGGAACATATGACATGCTAATACCAAGCGCAAAAGATCCTAAAATATCAAGAATTTTAGGGGCTCTAACAGTGGCTCATGTTTGGTGATGCATACCCCTGGTGGGTATGGCAAGAAACAAATCTCTTGGTGAAGCAAACCAAACACAAAGGAACTCAAGAAAACTAGGAGCTTGCCTAGACAAGGAAATAAAATGCAGCAGAGAGAAAACACACCAAACCCTATGTACAAAATTTACAGGACTATACAATGTACATGGAGATAAAACCTACTTCAGGAGAAATAGGGTTTTAGGAATTGTCCATGTACTGGTAGCTCCAAAAATTCACTTGTTAGTGATTGTAGAAAATAGGAATCTTCCCCATGAGTGTTAGCAATCAAATAAGGCCCAAGCCATAGGGGATCAAACTTCCCATGCTTTCCTTTGTCCTCCAATCTCGCGTTCCACATTAAAACAATACACCCTACTTCAAGCTTTCTCTAAATAGCTCTTTTGTCATACAAATATTTAACTTGGAGTTGTAGCTTCTCATTTCTCTTGTGAGCCTCTCTCCTCATCTCATCAAGTTCAGACAATTCATCCATCTGGTTCTGTATTTCATCGCAAATGTCAATATCATACTCTTGAAAAAATTTATACATCTTCATCAGGTTATTGTGAGGTATTCTGGCTTCAACTCCATATACCAAGTTAAAAGGATACTACCCAATAACTTTCTTTATTGTGGTTCTATCCACCCACAATGCCAATTGCAATTTCGAATCCCGAGATTTCTTATTTTTCTCAAGGACCCGTTTAATGATCTTCATAAGGATTTTATTACTGGACTCAGCTTGTCCATTCCCTTGGGGATGGTATGGGAATGAGTAAGATACATTTATGCCATGCTGGTTACAAAAATCCATAAATTCTTCAGACCTAAAGCACATAGCATTATCAGAGACAATTCTCTCAGGAACACCAAACCTACTAAAAATTTTATTCATTAGGAAATCAATGACAACTTTTCTAGTTTCCTTTCGAGTAGGAAGAGCTTCAACCCACTTTGTGAAATAGTCAATTACTACTAGGATCCAAGCATGTCCTCCACTAGACTTCACCACCATTTCTCCAATAAAATTTGTACCCCACTGTTGAAAGGGGGTTCATGCTAAGACTACTCTAAGTGGTAAATTACCTAAAACTTTTAGCTTACTAGTAAATTTCTGATAGGCATCACATTTCTTCACATATCTATGTGTTTCTTTGAACACTGTGGACCACCAAAAACCATGTCCTAATATCTCGTTCATGGTAGTCTTAGCCATATAGTGACCTTTGCACACCCCCTTGTGCATTTCAATTAACAAATCTTCTGCTTGATCACCATCCACACATCTGAGAAGCACACCTTCTGGGCTTCTCCACTAGAGTTCACCATCAATGATGACATATCTAAGTGCTTGCAGTTTTAAAGTTCTCCTCTCATTGTTTGGCATGCCATCAAGATATTTCATAGTCTACAAATACTCAACTATCCTTCGATACCAACCACATGTTTGAATATCACAAATGGGGACAATATTTTCTTGTTCAACTTCATTGATTGATTAGCCTCTAAATTGGTTTTAACCATGAGTTTGGCCAAACCTTGGCCTCTCACCAGCTTAGTAATCTGAATATCTATGCTGAACTCTTGGATTCTATTAATCCACCTGCATCTTTGACCTGTGGTTTCTTGTTGAGTGAAAATGTCGTTTACCGCTGCACTTGGTACATAGGCCACTAGTGTTGCACCAGTTAGATATGTTTGAAAATTCTTTACAGCCTTGAATAAGGCATAAACCTACTTTTCAATAGTGTCATACTTGAGCTCAGCTTCTTGCAAGGATTTACTGAAAAAGGAAATTGGTTGTTCAAAACCCTCATCATTTTTCATCAACAACACTCCTACTACAATGTGAAAAAATGCAAATGTAAACAGTTGGAATGGTTTAGAATAATTAGGAATTTTTAGGACATGAATGAATTTAATGGAATCTTTAATGGATTGAAAAGCTTTGAGAGGTTCTTCTAACCATGTTACCTTTTCTCCTTTCTTGAGCATTTTTGAGACAGGCCTACTTATCTCTACAAAATTAGCCACAAACCTTCTTAGAAAATTTATCTTCCCAAAGAAAGATTGAATCCGTTTGAAATTCCTTGGTGGTGTAATTTCCCACATAAACTCATTTTCTTTGTTAATTCACCTTCCAACTTTTGTTCAGGATGATTCTTCATGTGGCCTCACGTTCCTCTCATTTGTGCTTGAATCTTCTTCATGTTTGTCACCTTCTTCACTTTCTCTATAATTTTTCTCTTCACTTCTTTAATATCCTTAAACACCGACTCACACTGGTGCAGAGATGACAGAGTCACCACCCAAATTCCTTGGGACCAATTAGTAGCTATTTTTCCACACTTTATGCAAATTTCAATAGATCCTTAGGGATTGAGACAAAATTTAACACATATGATGTGCATTTAGATAAAATTTTGAATGCAAGCTTTGAAGATATATAGGCGGGAAATATATCATGGTTTCAATGAAAAGCTCAACAAATATTTAAACCAGACTTAATAGGAACTTTTATTAGACAAAATATATAAGTAAATGTCACCCTATAATGTGGTGATCCATGATAAGGTATTCTAGAGAATCAAGAATTATAAGACTTACAACCCTAGCAGAGTCACCATTCTGTTGGTTCTTTTTCAACGTACCAATCAGGTCTTAGCAACTATCTATGAGTTTTCCAGACTCAATTCTCGAATATCTACTAGAAAAGTGGCCAACGGACGCGATATAACACCAATTGCTTTATCTCCTACACTTCGGGCTTTGAAAAACCTAGGAGGGTGATCCCACAATGTACATTACCAATTCTATAAGACAATTTATGTATATATTGCAAATTTAAGAAAATATATTCTCACCCATGACTAATAAGATGAAATTCTCCAAGAAGTCAGAAATTCTCTAAAGGAATAACACACCTTAAGCCGAGAATATAAAATGCCAAAAACTACAACAAATTAAAGATAGATCAATGATTTTTTAAAAGATTGTCCTCAAGTCGGGTAACTGGAACCATGAGAAAGACTTAAAGGGGTCAAGATCGGTGCCATTATCTATGGGCTAGAAGTCTAAGAAAATTGAAATATAAGGTTTATTTTAATTCTGAACACCCATGATCCAAGTGATACTACTTTTCAATTCACAAATTTGTAACCAAAATCTAAAGACTACTTATCAGATCCAATGACCCTGCATGCAAATTCATGATTTGATTCGAGAACTTTAAATCATTCTATGAATGGGAGCTAAAACTAAAGCACATATCCAAGAATGAGACGATGACAATTAATGAAATGATCTATGATCCGAATTTTCATTAATAATTTGAATACAAAACCAAAATGGAGAGACTATAGACACAAAAAATCTCCATTATCCTTCAAATATGTTAAAAAACCATACATTTAACAAAATTCGTTACCTAGACTTAAAGCATTAGATAAATACTTAGCATATTCACTCTATGTTCTCAAATTTCACAACTCAGCTCCAAAATTCAACAAAAGAATCACACAAATGGCCTTGAATTCCCTTTTATAGAACAAGGGTGGAAAAACAAGCTTTAGGCCATATATACACATGTCACATTCTAATTGGAGTGCTACAAGACATATTCCCTAATTCAGTTATATTTTCATTTTTCAAAGTGAAGGGAATACATATGAGACATAGATCATTTACATTCATTGTAAGGAGTAGCTTCACCTTCCAAAAAGAACATGTCAAAAAGGATAATCTTCTTGATTGTAGCACGTCCATTTCATCGAGCAAGATGAAAAAATGATGTAAACCAAAAGTCAATTAATATCTCAATCAGCATTCCAAATCATCAATAGATGGTACTTTCCAATGAAACATATATTTTATACATTTTAACTTCTAAGGCCAAACCTGTACAATACTTGACCAATTATATGTTTCACATCCATGTACAAACCAAATCGACCAACAAATACTCTCCCCCATTCTTCATATTCCTCATCAGAGGCCCACCTGAAGTCGATAACTCTATCAAGTTTCTTCCTATATGGGGAGTACTTTGTTATTACAAAATTGGACTCCTTGTCAAAATCCTCCAGAAAGCTGATAATAAATGTCAACCTTCCCAAAGTGTCATTAAAGACATTAACATCAACTTCCTTACAAATTTCATTCACCTAGGAGTTGATAACCTCATCCATCTCTCTTTTCCATACTTGCAATGGTTTCAATTCATAATTAGTGAGCTGAATATTTGGCAATGTAGATAAATTCTCTTATCTTCTGCTCCAATGGGGCTATGTATCCTTGGAACTTTTTCTCACTTAATTCACACACAAATGTATAAGTTGGAAGCACATGAGGATACTTATCTTCATGTTGGCCAACTCCAATCACTGTCAACTTTACTCTCTCAGCTCTTGGAATCCACTTATTCAAGATTAGCATGGCCAACTCTTTTTCTCTTTGGGACAACCCTATTGCTCGTATCATCAAGGCGTAATTATCATGCACACTATTTAGTTTATCCTAGATCTTCTCATTCAAATGCCTCAAAATAGTATGAACAATCTTTGATACATTTTCATACATTGTGTCCTGAGCCTTTTGCAACAACTTCTTATATGTCTCAACTTGTAGAAGAAGTTGATCCCTTGTAGGTTCATCAAATGAGCTAGGACCTGGTCTACTCGACTCATCTACCGAAGGTGGTTCTTGTCCCAAACTATATGGCACCATTTCTAAGGTCTAACTATGAGGTGAATGTTGGAAAGATGCACTTAGAGATATTGAAGGTAGGTGGCTTGAACTAGGCTAGCCATGTTGTCTCTACATTTCTCCTCTTTGTTTATAAAGTGTTAACTTAGTTTCTAATACAACTTCTAATCTCAACTCATCTGTAGTTTTAGACCACTGATGTCAAGCTTTCCCAATCTGAGACTGATTTTTCTTGAACTTGAGGCAATTGCTCCTTCATGGGGAGGTATTCCTAGCTACATATCCTCAGGAGTGATATAGATGTCATCTTCATTTGTATCAAAATATTCAACCACTCCTCTTGCCTCAATTCTTTGCTTCTTCAAAGGTGGTTTCTCAGGAAGAACATAACTTCTAGGAGGTTAGTCAAGATCAATTATAGGCAAAGGAGCCTATGTGGGAGGTGTTGGCAATGTACTCTCAAGAGAATCTACCTTTGATTCCTCAGGAATGATAAGGGCTAGCACACTTTGTTCTTCATTTGTGTCTTTCTTCCTCTTGGAGTAAATTCTCAATTGCTTGGGTGGCCGATATGTAGGCCTTTCTTCCAGTGTCACTTCAACATCTTCTTCAACCACCCTTGCTTTTCTTTTATCTATGACTTCCTGCTATTCCCTCAACATACCAACTTTATTTTCAAAATTGTCCATAACATGCATGACTTTGCTAAATTCACCCGGTATGTTTGGCAAAAGATCATATTGGGGATTCTTCTTCCATTTTTCTTCTACCATCTTCTTATAAGAAAGGTATTTAGCTTTCCTTTCATCTTGTTCTTCAAAGCTAAAAACATTTCTAATGACATCATCAGGATAATCATAAACATGCACAAAATTACCCATTTTCTTATCTAATTTAGTTTAGTGATGAAGCCCTCAGGGTCATGATTCCTCGAGTGCATAGTCATCAACTTACAATGCGCCAAAAAATGTACTATTTTCTTCCTTGCCTCTTTCCCCAGAACATAATATGCAAATGTTGTCCATTCTAGAAAGAATAACCCTTGCTAAATCAGGTAGATGCACTGTTTGTTAAGCTCCTAATTTCCTCATGATTTCAAGAAACCCTATCCTTAGAGGCACATCTCTTGGAAAGACATAGGGGTCTAGGCCATTACCATGTACTCTAAAAATTGTCTTGTCAGGATATAAAATCAAGTCTCCCCAATTATGATTCAAATTCAAGTCTGGCCTCATCTCCATGGGTCTCAAGAACTCATGAATTTCTATAGGAATTCTTGGTGGTTCATATATCAAGGACCTCCTTATTCTTGATGCAAAAGCATTTTGAAACATTACAAAATTATGTTTCTTATCATCCTTGTCCAAAATTCGAGTCCAACACTGAACAGGCAAGTCAACACCTTCCTCCCTCCTCCTCAAAGTTATTTCTTTCTCAAAGACCTTATGTCCCTTATGAAAAAAATGTGCATTAATAGTGAATACCACCAAAAATTTACCCATTTTTTTCCTTCCTTCAGCTCCACCAAACCATGGTGAACATGTTCTGCCAAATAAGTACAGTAATCATACACTATGTTGTATGGTGGATGTTGCAAATGTGTGCCCAAATAGTTGTATTGTCTCTACAATGTGTCCAATGGATTGAAACCTTTGATCTAGCATAGAGAATACACAGTTTATATGAAATAACTAGAAAAAATAACTCATTGGGAAAGGCTCTAGCTCCTTGTCATCAATCATGATCTGCCTTTTATTTTTTCGAGTGGCAGTCATTGTAGTATGCATAGGAAAAATCTTTGTTCTAATGAATACACTGGTTTTCTTGTGTTCTCTTCTAATATCATCCATATTCAGAGGGACCATATATTGACTCCACTCAAGCAAGGAAAATATTTCTTCAATTTCCTTCCTAGTTATCCTTACCATATCCACCCCATCAAATTTCCTAACCACCCTAGAAACTGGGTCATACCTTGAGGCAATATCCTTCAAAAGGTCAACATCCATGTACACATTGGGAACAATCAACTTTCCCATATCCAAACTCCAAGGATTATTGAGAGGAGTTCCAAGGTTCTTGTTCCCAAACCAATGTTGAAACAATTGCCATCCAGTATAAGAAACTTTGACATCCTTTATGAAGTATTGTTTATCCATCACTCCCTCTTTCAAGGTAGGGAAATGAACCAAGACCCTTCCCTCTGGTTTCTTATTCGTAGATGAGGGAAGCAAGTCAATTACATCCTAAGAAATTGTTTTGGACTGGGTCGAATAGGTGGCACTTTGTAATCTAGGAGCCATAAGTCTTATGTATACCATGGTTTTACTGAAATGAATTTCAACTACTAACCTCCTAATTGTAACCTACGACTCAAAATAAGTGCTAATTCCCAATGGTTTTACAAGGCTATGTCCTTTTAAAGGTAGAATTAACCCTAATTCAAAGTACTGAAAGCAAAGCAATAAAACACACCCGTATGAAAGAAAATTGAAAGCAAGCCCTAATTCAGAAAACTAAAAAAGCATAAAAATGTGTTTGTTGTACTTACAGCTTTCAACTGTGATAAACCCTAATGCCAGTTGGGATGAATTCAGCAAATTACTTCTTTCAAGTCTTTGTATCACTCTGGGCAAGTACTCCAATTCCAAATTAGCAAGAACTGACTGAATACATGAATTTTGAAGGCAATTGAATAATTCTATGAGTCACCTCCACCATTACTACCCACTCGTGCGAAGCAAAACAATTGCAACAGTGTACTTTGCAACTTTAAATGTGCATCGTAGATCTTTAGCTGAGATGGTCATCTCGAATGACTTAGATTGAGTCAATAACATTTGAATTTACATCACCACTCCAGCTTGGACAAACAACCAATAGAAAAATTCCGACTAGACCTTCCTCATATATCTGTGGGTTGCATCCACCAGTAGCCGTAGAGCATACATGCAAGCTTCTCATGGGTCTTGCTGCTTTTAACGAGCCTGCATCTTACCTCTATGAGCTGGTAGGGAATGGTGGCGATCATTTTCACTTTTTAATCATCACCGTCGATCTTAAAGCTTCAAGCGTTGGAATGGAACATAATAACTGGGCCCACATATCGAATCATACACATGTCATCATTTCATTGATCTTGTATCAATTAAACTACTATCACTTGGGACAAGCAAGCCAGTGGGGAATGGCCCAAATTAAATCCACCATCTGGTGATCTTCAAACCTGTGCATGAAAAGAAGTCAATCATAAAAGAGGACCTTAACTAGGCCGGCGAGGATCTACCCTTGGAGATTAACGACTTAAACTTAAGTCACTCAGGAGAAAAAATGAAAAACCCAACTTAGGGAAAATTTAAACACCTAGCGGTTGGAAATGACAGAATAACTTAAGCAAAGGGGCCAGTAAGGATCGTATGATGATCACTCGAAATGCAACTTATAGCATCGACAATCGAGAGAACAAGTCAACACCAAATTAGAACACCCAAATGTTATACATGAATCAATTGGAAACAAGGTTATCAAATAAAACCTTAAACCCATCAATGAGGAACATGTGACATGCTAATACTAGGCACAAAAGATCCTAAAATATCAAGAATTTTAGGGGATCTATCACTATTATTGGCCCATATTTAAAGATACATTCAAGAACATGTAAACAAATTTCATATATGTTTGATAGTTGTAGCTAAAGAGAGATATACAACCCAACCCTTGCAACTAGTGATGAAATGTGACCTTTTGCATGATGGGGTTTGGATTTTATTGGAATGATTAACCCTTCTTCATCTACTAGACACATGTATGTACTCATAGTAATGGATTAAATTGTGCCAGGTGGAATGAAGCAATGTGTAGCAAAATATGTACGATAGAAATCGTAATAAAGTTCCTAGAAGAAAATATCATCATGAAGTTTAGAACACCATACTCCTTGGTATGTGACAATGAACTTGGTTTTTCTTCATTAAAATTTTCTATTTGGGCATTTGAGTATTGTATTATTTTAGAGTTTTCATCTAATTATTATCCACAAGGAAATGGATTTGAAGAGTCAACAAACAAAAAATTGATAGATATAATTATGAAATTAATTGAAAAGAACCCTAGGGAATGACATTCCCTATTAAAGTTCGCAGTATGGGTGAATAGAACAAGAAGAAAATCTGCATTAGGAAACTCTACATACCACTTAGTATATGGGATTGATCCTATATTACCAATTAATTTGAAAATTCCCACTTGGTATTTTGCTTAAGAATACCTAGGCTTAAATAAGATGGAAGCTAGGTTATTGCAAATAATGTGTTTGGACAAAAGGTACATGAAAGTGATTGATCATTTCGCTAAACACAATCAGTGGTAAAATGATGGTTTGATAAAAGAGCTAAAGTTAAATAATTTATAATATCAATCTTGGTCTTGTGTTGGGATAAGGCACATGAAAAAAAATGAGACCGTTGAAAATTTGAAAAATTATGGATGGGTCCATACCAAATATTAGAAATTCTAGGAGATAAAGCATAATATTAAGTACAAAGAATTTAATTTAGGGGAAGATGTTCCATTTTCCATCAATGGAAAATTCTAAAACATTATTTTCTAACCTAAAGGCCCATTGTTTTTCCTCGCTGTGGTATATATGCAAATAGGCCTGCTTTTATTTCAATTGGTTTTGGTTTGGGGTTTTCTTTTGCTTTGTTTTGTCGTACTTTGGGGTTCTCTACGTTTTGAGTTCAAAGTGGGGAGCAACTAGCATCATGGAAATACTCTAAAGTGAAAGTCTCTAATGTTCATTTAAATGACTATGAATTTTTTTATTTTTCTTGATTATTGCTTGTTTGAATGCCTCTTGAATCTCGCTTGTTTTAGCTGAAGTAACTTATGAAGTTCTTATGGGACTATATACATATCAAAACTTACAAAAAAATTTATGGTAAATTTAGGGGTAAAACTTGTTTGCTTTGAGTGAAAAATCTAAAGGTTTCCTTTCCTACCACTATAATTCCCAACTTGATAGAAGGATTTAATGCTAGCAAGTTGAAAAAGAGCTTCAAAGAAACATCAAGAGAAATGAAAAGAAAAATTGAATATCAAAAGAGAAATTTAACACTTTAGGTTATCCAAATATCTCTATCGAGGCTATGGATTCCTGGCTAGTAGTAAATCTATGTTTGGGAGAGGTATAGAGATAACCTTACTAGGGCTATAAATGTTTGACTGGCAACAAGGCTCTCTCCAAAGGTTGGCTTAGAATGTTAAACCAAATTATGTAGCTTAATACAAGTGTACATTATCTTCTAAATTTTATAGAGAAAAGTATGAATCACATACATAGACTTAAGTTCCTTAAACTTTATGTCTTCTTTATTAAGTGTGGGCTTTAAGAGAAGTGTAAATATGTATTATTTTGATATGATTGAGAATTTATGTTTAATATATTGTTTTTTATTAGATAAGCAACATTTATAGGGTGTTGTACCCTTTACACAAAAAGCCCAAAGGGCCATAAAAAGAAGCTAGTTCAACTAGGAATGAACTAGGAAAAAAGAGGACAGACCACACATAGAAACAACTGACAAAAAGTTGTTGGAACACAGACAAAGACTTAGACAACCCCAAAATTTGAGGGGACCAATTTGACTCCCTTAAGCCTAGGCCGCGAGGAAGCCACAGATCGAGGGAGTCCCTTCTTCTTTCTCAATACAACAGACTAGGAAGACTCATAATCCAAGTCCACCGATCGAGGTGAGAGAAGTAGATCAACTGGAGCCACCAAGCGCAAAGAGCCACCACACAATAGGGGAGATGACAACACATGAGAGGAAATAGGATTGAATGAAGGACCATCAGCAACAATCAACGAAGTTTGGGCAGGCTCAAACATAACAACATCAACAGATCGAGCCAATAGTGGCTCCATAGAAAGGTTAGTCGGAATAGGAGCAGACATATGTTCCTAAGAAGAAACAATAGGGTCATCATCCTCTGAAGAAACTTCTGAAGGAGGAGAACCCACCGTGAGGTGGTCCGAGAGAGCATCCTTCCACCAAGTTGCAGCACCCTTGCGACGGGCTTGTGGGTAACTAGAGGCCAAATGACCCACAGAGAAGCAATGTTTAATATATTGTTAGTTTTTGTGAATGTTTTAATTTAATTTTATTGATTTTTAAATTTTTTGTGATCTCACAACATGCTCCATTGTACTTGAAATAGCATGGGGACCCATTCCTAACATAGCATAACTTGCATCATCTATAAGTTGACAAAATTTGGAAAAACCCAAATTTATGATGAATTCACCTATGAAAGTACTTGAAATAATTAGGGGAGAGGGGCCCATAGTGGAGCACCCTAACTTTGCGTTTCTCAAAATTCTATGTGAAAATTTCAAATAAATCCCAATTTTGTACAACAGTTTATTTGGCAACTCATGCGCTTCTATATTTCGTTTTAGGGTCACATCATCAAATATGATGCCACATCAGCATTCTTTTTGTTGAGGTATCCAAAAAGGGCCAAAAAAAAGTGAGACCGATAGTGGTGCACTAAGTCATGTTTTATTGGTGCACTGATGTGGCATCACATGATTTTTCAGTTTATGTATTTTATGGATAAAAAGTGTTTTGCAATTGGATATTAAGATGCTCTATTATAGGGCCCATTGAGGACTACTTCTATCCCCACTATTGGACCCTACTCCACTATGGGCCCCTCTCCCCTATGCTTTTCGAGGAAATATGGTCTTATGGAACCAGATGTTGCATCTTTGAGTCCTATATTTGGTAACACATCATGTCTTGTAACTGTCATTCAACTCGCGAATTCCTTAGCAGAATCCATAAGCATTGGCAAGGTTGGCATCATCGTATAGTTTTCTCATCTTAAAGTGGACCTGAAGATGGGTTAAAATTTGAAATAATAAAGTATGCAAATCAAAGATTTTGAGGTTTACTGAACTAGGTAAAAGATAAGAATTTCTCATTCCAATTACAGATGCAGTAATGGAAGATTGTCCCACAAAAGAAATATTAATCAAGGTATAAATTATAAATGATAATTAGTATTGTTTACGATCACTTCAAAAGTTGAGAATGATAAGGTTGAGGTTATCAGATAATTGTCTCATTACTGGATCAAATAGTAAAAGGTTTTATGAGTTCTATAGCCATGTAAATTCCCCAAGTCTTGTAACAATCAAAAGTTATGAAAATTTTGATAATTTCATTTATGTTAAGGATCATATCAGAATATATTAATGAGGATAATGGATTTGAAGGTGAGGATTTGTTTGATTAATGTTTTTTGCAATGGTAGGCAAAAATAAAGTTTCATGAAGATTGAATTGATATATTAAGATAGATGTAAGGTAATCTCACATGATGAAATGTTGAATGTAGATGTTGAAAAGATTTAGAAAAGTGATAAAGAAGCATTAATAATGAAATTGGATGAAAGATGGAGATCTAGTTACAAATCTAGTAGTGGGTATTTTTCCCAATGTCAAAACATAGATCCAGTAGCAGGCATTTTGCCCAATGCTAGAAGTAAATCATATTTTGAGGTTACATAATAGGAAAGATGAGGGATAAAAATAAAAGATAAGTTTGACCAGATCTTCTAATTCTAAATTTGAAGAAAGAATAACTTTGATCAATTCCCCAAAAATTATCTACTTGCACTCCCATGTGCAAAATATATCTTTGTGCCATGTGTCTTTTGATGATTGTCTTAATTCTCTTTCCATGTGTTATTTTTATAACAAAATCCTGTCTTGTACTCTATAAGAGGAAATGACTTGTTTTTGTTAAAGATTTTTTTTTTTTTAAGATGGTAGAGCTTAAATTGGAATATCGTCAATTTATTTTTTTACTTCATGTTTTATTTTTAGTTTTAACAAATGTTTGTACATAATGTAGGTATTTTTAATATTGAAGCAGTTGAAGGTCATTCCTAATCACACATTTTTCATAACTGTAAATTGTTCATTCCTAGTAAAATAATCAATTTATTGCACCATCTTTGGGTAAAATTTGAAGATATCTCATTGGTGAACGATTCTATTCTCTAAAATATTGCACTATTTTGCATGTGGCTATGAAGCAATCTAGTGAAATACAAATAGTTTATAATTTCAATTATTTATCTTTTAGTATGTGTGTGGGTAATATCAAAAGTAATTAAGATTTTTTAGATCTCTTTTCTTCCTATTCTGAATCTTTTGCACTTTATTTTGAATAAAGATAATGTTGAATATTATGAAAATTGATAGATGCATAATTTGTTATGATCACTAGAATCACTTGTTGGTAACTAGTGAATACTATAAAATAGCAACATGCCTCTATATGAAAATAAGAACTAAACAATGAACCCTTGGTGAACCTAGTGAGTCAAGACCTGACATTCTCGAGCCTTGGGATAACTAATTCTTTACCAATTAGAGTCTCTTTCAAGATAAATAGTTATGTTGTTGTTGTCTTTTCATTTAGATAAGTAGTATTGTTTGTTTACACTTGTAAGATTTGTAAATGTGATACTAGTTAAGTCATGAAAATTTTAAATCATAAGTGATTGTAAATTCCTTGTCAATATTTTGAAATATTAGAATGGTTTGTCATTTTTTAGGTGTAGTTTGGTCTATTTCTTGAATTTATGAGCTTTTCTTTGAATGCTAGCATTGTTTAATTTTAGTTGTGAATATTTTTGGCAAAACATAAACTAGTTAGGGTGACCATTTACGAATCTAAAGTATATCTGTGCAGTATTACTAAAAATTAATTCCTTACCCTTTATTTTCCCTCCCTAACTTTTTTCATTTTCTTAATGTAATTTGGTAAATTTTGAAAATAAGTGATCAAAGTTATGGGTAATTCATATAAATTCTTCAAAATAACTTGTGATCTAAGTGACTTGAAATGAAATCTTGTTTATCTTTTACAAATTTATCTTATCCTAAACTTAAAATGGTGTTATCAAATGTGTGTGTCCCTTTGTTAATTAACCTACAAGAAACTTTGAGTAAAAATTAGTACATTAAGACCTAACAATTGAAGCCTTAGGATGATAAATTTTCTTTAAGAATTTAAAGATCTTTCAAGAGAGAATTTTTTGTATATTTTATATGTGTTGTGCATGCCTATAAATCACATCAACATGTATGCTCTTTGACTTCTCCCTATCCCATTTTGGGCCACCATAGGTATTAAAATAAAACTATAATTTTTATTGAAAATTATTGGAATTTGGAGTTGAATTGTAAACATTAGCATTGAATTCTCCCAACAATCCATTTATGAGGCTAGCTTCAATTAATTATATGCTTTAATCAAGAAATACTATAATAAATTAATTTTCTAATATAAAGTCTAATTCTTATAAAGAAATAAATTCTCAGAAAAATATAAAAGAACAAACATCTAACTATTGTCTCAAATGTCTATTGATTTTTTCTTAAAAAATGTGTGTATTTACACACAAAATGGATTAAAAAACATTAAATTATTATAAAAAATAGATGAAGTGATGAATTATGAAAAAGAAAAAAGAAAAAATAGAGCACGCCTTTATAGGGTTTGCGCTTTGAAAGTTAAATTAATTAAAACTTATCATTTAATAAAATTAAATCACTATATGAATTCATTTAAATTGAAGGATATATTTCAATTATTAAGAATTGTGTTTCACTCACTATATATAATAATACTATCCATTGAAGCATGCCCTTAAATATTATTACCAAATCTATCCAACTACAACCAAAAATAACATGCCCTTAAATATTATTACCAAATCTATCCATAAGTGCTCTTTCATTTAAGCTCCTATTTCATTCCATCAGAATCGCCATATCTCAAATTGGAGATTTTTGTTCGATGTAACAGGTATACTTTGTAGGAACAACAAGACTGGAAACTAACTTATACTAGCGTTCTCTGACTGGAAAGTAACTGATATTTACGTTCTTTGACTACCCTTTATTCAAACGTATTCCCTCACAGAAAGTATTCAAAATCGTAGAAGTATAATTGGGATCACTGCTGCAACTTGTCGTCGCCTGTAATTGCATAGCTTTTAAGATACCTACAATCATGCTTGACATGATTTAAAGATAATTGCATGGTTTTCAAGATATTTAGAATTATGTTTGAGATGATTTAAAGCATCTTTAAGATGTTTATAAAACTAGCAATTGCAGCTTAGTGTGCAATGGGTACGCCGAAGCAGTGTGGAATGTTAATTAGGAAATTTTTTGTCTATTTTTTGCATACATTTGTGCAGTACATTATGTCAATTGGTAGGCCATTTAGCAAATAATGTTTGTGCAACAAAGGTCTCAATGGAGAAGTGATAGCTTCAAATCAACTATGCATCCACTTACAGGGATCCAAACATGACAAACAAAACCTCTAAATTAAGATAATAATAAATTTCCATGATTTTCCAACTAGATGGTAACATTCTATTTCCATTTGTAATGGTTTTTTTTGTCAATTTGATGACAACTTTTTATTTCCATTTGCTGCTAATATTTCAAAATCAGATAATACTTGATTTCTCTCTAACATATTAACATACATATAATTTTCTATCTGTGTAATCCTTGAACCTTCTCTAGATGCACGTGCTAGTTAATATCAAGAAGTATTTTACAACAATAATAAAGAGTGAAAAGACATTCTACAATTATATGAATATATTAAAAAAAATCATGTTATATCTTAATTTGACACTCATTTAAATATCAAAATATTAATATCTAATAATAACATAATATTTAACATATAAAATTTATATTTTCATACTCAAATTAATATTTCTTAATTATTTTTTGATAAACATATTTAAAAATATTTATACTATTTTAATATCATCAAAATTAATTCGAAAAAATGAATATTTAACAATACTATAAAATGCAAATTCATTAAAAAGTGGATAGGTATTACATATTTTAAAAAATCATAGTCAATACCTAAAAAGGAATATTTAGCAATACTATAAAAAGCAAATTCATTAAAAAGTGGACATACTGATTTTAAAAAATCATAGTCAATGCCTACCAAGACTTTGAATAAAATTTAACATGTTGCAATTGAATACAAGTCATTTCATATAAAGAAGTTCAATGCATACTGCTCAGTTAAGTTACGTTGTTTCATCCTAGACGCATGTTTAATTCAAATGTTGAAAATCTGTAACCAGTAATGGACTTCATTTTCAACCGGTAAACTTGCTGAAAAAAAGCAAATTCAAATTGCTTGAGCAAATCGCTATGCTTCACCTCCCATGGTCCCTCACCAAAT
>VDFB02086081.1:100000088-100041687 GCA_007258455.2 Sequoia sempervirens | reverse complement strand
CTCCAAATTTGAAGCTCTTAAAATTTGTGATTCATGGTAACATCATCATCAGATCACAACACTCCAAGTTTTTCCTCCATAATAAAATCACCATCAAACCACAATACTCAAAATATATCAGTTCATGTTAACATATCATCAAACCACAACACTGCAAATTTTAAATTGAGATTTACCTTGTTCTTATAATGTGCAATTAATAGTTGTTACTTCTAATAAAATTTGATGAATTAAAATATGAAAGTCTAAAATTTAGCTATTGAAAGTGAATATTTAAAATTAGTACATTTCTTTTACATATCTTTATTTAAAAGATGTAAAAAGATAATAATTTGAATGAAATTGTCAAATTTATGTTGTAAATTTAATAAAAATGTATGGGATTAGCAGTCGCATGCACAGGCATACAACAATCAGCTGATAGGGGTCCACTGCAAATGGCTATCCAATGGAAAGTAAGAAACAAACTTCTTTTCAGAATGCAATGTGAAATATAAATAATCAGCAATATTTGCAATTGTTTGATTGAGTGGAGAAAGAGAAAGCGTCTTAATAAGCTAATATGAAATAATGTGAGGTTAGTTTATAGTAGGAGGCGAATCTTATGATTTTGGATTTTACCTAGGATAAAATAGGTGGAGTAGATCATAATGAAGAGAGACAATGAAAATTCAATTTATATATTATTATGGATAATTAGATGGATAGATCAAGCATATCGATACATATGTATTAAAGTTAAAGTGAACCTATCTGTGTAATCCAAGATATCAATTTGAATCACCTAACTTGAACATATTATAAACCAGTTAATTTTGGCGAGGGGATTATTTTATATGTATTCATTTAATTCAATCATTGCAAAGCATTTTAAACCTCATGTTATAGTCCACTTTTTCATTCTTATCTCACACGCAATGCATGCGAGGTTAAAATTTTTTGCATAAAACAAAACACTAATCTTTGTGTTTCCACATCAAATTTTATTGGTTGGAAATTGATTATGAAAATGTAAAATAAAACCATAGGTCATGTTGAATGAATCATATTATTTGCAATATATCCATAAGTAATTTATCATGAATACATTTTTTCTTATTAATATGCAATATTTAATAATTTTAATTACAATAGTTATTTAAAATTGATTTTAAGTACAATAGTTATTTAAAATTGATTTTAATTAATAATCTTAGGAATCCATAGTAAATTAATTCTCAACGAGAACAATTTTTTAATAAATTTATTCTTAAAAAAATACAATTGAAAAATTAAATAAAATTTAAATTTTTAAATATTTAATTTTTTTAATAATAATAATTTATCTCCAAAATTTAAGGTATGTTATAATTTTATATCTATTTTAGTTTCATATTTATTAGACTTAGATGGACATCTATATTTGACCTTTTTGTCTAGGTTAATCAATCAATTGATTAATTGTTATTTAATTATCTTAAGATACATAAGGATACAAATACATGGAAAACTTGAAGTTGTGGATTAAATAATATTTATGAAAAGTATGAAACATTAAAGGATTCTCCTTTTTTAAAGATTTATTAGTGATGCCTTTAATTACTAATATTGAATAAAAATGTATTCTTTAAAAAATTTAGTCCATAACTTTAGGTATGGGATACTTTTTGCAATGCTTAAATGTGGTACTAGATAATTTATTACTTTGATGTTATTTATTGTGATTATTTTTTATTTGAATATTAGTGATGATGGTTATCACTAATGACTTCTAAAAAAAAGAAAGGATTTTTAATATTCAATATTGTTTATAAGTAGTATTTAGTCCATAATTTTGCAAATAAAAGAATTATTAGGCATGTGATTTATTCATTTGTAGTAGTATTTAAAATAAAATGGTGACTAGTAGAAAGAATTCAAAAGTAGTCAATTACAAAGAAATTGAAAATAAAAATATTAGGTTTTTTATGAATTGCTTCTAGTAAAAATATGTTCCTTAATTGGTGTATGAACAAAATACAAAGGACTTAGATAAAATAAAATAATAAATGGATCAGAAAATAGAATGACAACTTGAATTGTTGTCCAAATAAAAAAAAATATGTAAATGCATTTATTCACAAAGAAAGTGAAAATATTATATTGATAAATTTTATACCATTTGATGAGCACAAAAAGTATTGTATAGGGAAAATATCACTTAGAGAGTAAAAATGTTCATAGTCCAATTGAAGACTCACTCACACCATCTTTGATCCAAAAAAATAAACATACCTCACCAAAAGAAGAATGTGATGACACGATACACATATTTTGCATTGTTAGAATAATTGAATTAAAAGGTATGCCTTGTTTTGTGGGAAAAGAATCATACTTTTGACTTCAAAAAAGATATTCTACTCTACCCATTTAAATAAAAAAGGAAGCACAAAAAGTGAGTAAGTATATGTGTGAAATGAATATAGACAATGTGAAACTAAAAATAATTAATAATATTTACAATTGGTTCACCGAACCTATTTATTGATATGCGAACATTATATAGTTGGCAGTGATGAACATATTTTTTCGAGCACCCATGTTAAAGATAAGGGGCTACTATGAACATGATATGTGGGTGGAGCATTTTGGCTTTTGCTAATGGTGGATATTTGTTGTTGCATGGATGAAACGGTATCAAAGAGTTGTGTAATGATGGGTTCAGTGTAAGTGGCATGAGGTGGAAGGGAAAATGGTGATGGAGTGTATGTGATGTTAGGAGAAGTGAAAGGGACACTAAGAGGGGTGAAGGTGGTAGATGGAACATGTGATGCCACAAAAGAACTTGGAATGCTATATAGAAGAACGAAAGAAGGAGTCACATGACTAACCTATTGCATGGTTGTTGTAACTTGAGGAGTGGTATGAGTTGGTAAGGATGTTGTGGTTGAAGGGGGAGGAATGTGAGGTCCTCCTTGGCTCACAACAATTTTTGTGGATTGGGAAGTAGAAGGAACATGTTTTTTGTATTTCTTAGCAATTCTTTTCATAACTTGTAAGCCATCACCACTCTCAATAAAACGATGAAGGTTTTCTATGGTGGGTGTGGTAGTGGTTGAAATGTTTTCAAGGAATAAGTCTTGTTGTAAGTGTGTAAAATCTTCATGATTACTAATGACTTTGTCTTCCAAAATGGAATTATTTTGTGTTTCAACATGCATGGGATGGAAAGGTGGAGGCATAGTATTGGTAATATCCATGTCTAATGCACTTGTCCATACTAGGAGTAGGAGCTCTTGAGATCCCAAGGTCCACAATGAAAGTGCTATTGCAGGAAGCCATGAGTCTAGAACTTCATCTCACTAAAGTATTATCAATGGGGCACCAAACACTCATACAAGTACCACAAAGGATGGCTTGAATGTAAACGCAATGCAATCTAGGATTGCAAAACACAAATAATAGAAATTATGCAAACTGAAATAGAGAAATACCAACAAAAAATAGAAATGTAGTAAATGCCCAAAAAAATTCTAAAAATGTTGCTTGAAATGTGTAGGTGGATTAATTCACCCAGTGTGGCGAATGAGTCCAGGTATGATATTTTTTACTTTTTTTAGAAAATTTAAAATGACTTTAATGCTTTTCAGATGCAAATACAGATTTTCAATTTTGGAATGATTAGAAATGCAAAAAAAAATATCTAAATGAGTCTTTCACTAATGCAATTTAAGAAACCCTAGGATCCAAAAACAAAACAAGACCTAATTGAATGCTGATGCAAATAAAACCTAGGATACAAGATGCAAATGAAATTAGGAAGATAAAGTGTTCAATATGCAGGTTCACCAAAATGAACCATCAATTTTAATGATGGTCTATAGGCTTCTCTAGCACTCTTAGGGTTTTCACTTAAAAGGAGAGAGATAGACCCTCAAAATCAATGTGGTTCATTCAAATTAGGAAATGTAATATCGAAATGTTCGACTAAATGTAATGATCTAAATGCATCTAAACAATGTAATTGACTGATTATTGATGGAATATGCAATGTTTGAAAACACAGTATGATATGCAGAAAATGCAATAGAGATGTAAACTAATGCAAACAAAATTAAAGAAGGTTGAACAATGTGCACTTGGGTAATGAATGATGAATCTGGAGTGTCCTAAATATTGGAAGAAATTATTGAAAATCACTAGTGGGACTCATTCACCACTGATGGCGAATCAGTCCTGCTACTGGCAAAAAGTCCTAAAAATAGATTTCTAACTGTTGGGATCCGAAATTTGAAAAAATCTAGTTTTCCAGCCTTAAGTTTGGAGTCATTTTCCACTAACGGAGAATCAGTCCTCTCTCGAAATTCTATGAAATTAGGGACCAATTTTGTAACCCCAGATCTACACTTGTCTTCTTGTCGAGTTGATAGAGTCAAATCTGCAGAAAATAGACTATAGGTTGTCTCCAAGCTTGAAATAGGATGTAGTTGACTTGAAACACTTTTTTAACTTCTCGACCACCTTTGAACACCTAATTTCTTGACAAATCTACATACAAAAGTTTGCAAACACACATGCAAAAGGGTAAAATGGTTAACGGTTAGGATATAGGGATTTGCTTTTGTCAAATCCCACTTAGGTAATCAAACCCTTAATGATGAAATGAACAAGGAATGATGAATAAACAACATGAAAATGTCCTAAACTCACCACAACCTTGTTGAAGAAATCCAAAGATATGTCAATGGTTGCTCCAAAATACTTGATTGAATGATTCAAAATGTTTGAATGGATGATTGAATGCTTGGATGAATTAGGAGATTGTAGGATATGTAAAATGAGGAGAAAAACATGTATTTATACATTCTTGTGCCTTAGTAACCTAATGATACCTCATCGCAGGCCAACATAAGGTAATTTTGAATAAAAATCTAAAAGAAATTTTGAAATATTTTGAATTTGGAGCCAAGAGGGACTCATTCGCCACCCATGGCGAATGGGTCCCACCTTGGACTTGTAAGTGGGTGTCAGGAATTATCTTTCATTTAATGTTTCTTATTAGGTTTACATTAAAAAATACACTTAAATAAGCCTTATGAGTGCAAAAAGAGGTCATATAAAGCATAAGAAAGGTGTAAATAGTGAAAACAAGCCTAGAAAAGTGTGAAATCTTGTTACAATACTTTACAACACTTCAAAATAGGACTTGATAAGTGGGTATGTGCAGGATCATCATGGAAAAAATAGGCCCTTAAATGGTGATAAAATTTAGAAAATTAGAGTTAGGCTACAATCCTTTAACGTGAAAAATTTGAATGTTATCTATATTATTTCAAAAATATGTAAGAATAGAATATGTAGCAAATTGAATGTAGTTTCTAAACTAATAGGTTTATTTTAAAAAATCTATTTGAGGAAAAATTTGAAATTTCAATGCAAGAAAGTAATTCTTAAATTTTAGAAAAATTAAGTGGTGTCCTGGCTCCTGACCACCTCCTAACCACACAAAAAGATAATATTTTTTTTATAATATTTTAGATATAAGTATGTGATTCCATAAGTCATGATGTGATGCATATTTTTTTGTAATTTTTTTTCCAAGGAAATAATTAATTATGAAATTTTATTACAACATTTAAAAAATATAAAATTGTATGTCCCACCAATCTTTAACTTGGTCAAAACTTCAAGGAAATTAATTTATTTTTAATCCTATAGTATGTGAAGTATAGAATGGGCACATGTATCGTGATTCAAAAATGTGATAAAATTATTTGAAAGCTATAGCCGTTTTTCAATCACTCTATGAATCAGGACTTTAGTCGTAATTCAAATAGAAAATGAATAATATTTTTTATTAAATTCAAAGTAAAGCATAATTTATATTGGTGGAAATTTGAGAATCTCCTTTAAAAACCCTTTCGTTTCATCAATTTTGGGTAAAAAAAATGTCGTTAGCCACATACCCATCATATCACCACTTTTTGGCCCATCATGATCCTACACATACCCAAGTGATGAAAAGGTGATTTTTAGGTGAATTGTAATGAAAAGAGTCTAGAAGAGTGTAGAAATGTGTTACAACACTTCACAATAGCTTCACAAGATGCCTTAATTTAAATTTTTAAGGACTTAATGTGAATGCAAAAGTTACATTGCAACATTAAATCAAAGCAAAATAGACCAATCATCATGAGGGAAAGACCTAAAAGACCATGAAAATTTCCAAGAGATATTTTTCTATGGTGCATTTAGCCCACACTTTAGTGAGAGGATGAAATTGCTTTGAACTCACACTAAAGTAGCCATGCACATCAAGAGAGATACAAATGCACTTATGTTAGCAAGATGGAATAACAATGATAAAGAGGGATGATCAAGACCCTAGGATGAAGATTCCATGGAAAAGTAAACATAAGAACAAAGGAACACACATGTGAAGAAGGAAAGGGAGAATCAGATAAGCTTCGATCGTATGTCCAACTAGTTGTGGATTACATCTATTTAGTTTATGAGAAAAAGAGAATGCATACTCACTCTTGGGCGACGAAATTTATGGCAATCCACTGGGTGCGAAGGACCAAAAGGTGAAAGACATACGATAGTTGGTATGCACTCATAGAAACATAGGTGGCTATGGGGAAAGTCATGCCACTAAATGGGCTTCCCGCTCAACCATATCAAAGTTATACCTCCTAATAACTTTAAGAAGGCACCACAAAGGAAAATGTCAGTTCGTGCTTCATGAGATAAGAAAAGCTTCATATGCTTATAACTCATGAACAAAGAGGATAGTACCATAGACATGCAAGCTACATTATGCAAGGTAGTAAAGACGTAAAATGTAAAATGCAAAAAATGTAAAAGATGTTCAAAAGAGTCTTGTTAAGTGCATGCAAGGTCTATCACTTAGGGAACATTGTGTCTAATGTCTCCAAGAGAGGACCAATCAAAGAATAAAATATTCAAAACTTAGGGGATGCAGTGTGTCACATCGAACCACCAAGAGGAATGTAATATGCTAAGATAGATCACACTTATGAAGGACATCACACCCAATGTCATCCAAAAAGTGACAAACACATTGTATGAAGTGACAAGGCTGCACTAAGAACCAAGAATGCAAATGAAATGATACCAATGTATGCCCCCCACTTTAAAGGAATTGCTACACACCATTATGAGAGTAATTAATTTAAAGTAGTGAGGGAAATATGCAAAAAGAAAACAAGACATGAGAGCCAACTTGGAAAGCCCTATGCCAAGTCATATGTTTCTAAGTTAGGTTGCTTCATCTACATGGAAAAGAAAACAAAATAAAAGGAGGGTTGCCCTCCTAGAAAGGAACACACAAAAGACATAAGGGATCTATGGTTTTGGGGTCAATATGTTCATTGCTGCAATGTTTTGATGAAAGAGCTCAGAACTGTCATTACTCCCCAAAGCACATAGAACTAGAAGAATGACACAAAGAGAGTGAAAACAAAAAAAAAAAAGTTCATTTTGGGTCAACATGGAAGAGACATTGAGGTCTCAACACTTTCCATTGTCCCCAAAAGGAAAACAAAAGAAAAATGAAAATGAAAAGGGAAAAGAAAAGGAAAAGTTTTTGGGTCAACGTGAAGGAGACATTTCGGTCTCAATGCCCTATGTCATCTCCAAAAGGAAAACACAAGAAAAAGACAAAATAAAAATGAAAAGGGACCATTTGGGACAACATGGAAGAGACATAGGGCATCTCAACGCTTTGCATCATCCCCAAAAGGAAAACACAAAATAAGAGTGAAAAAAAAGGACCTTTTTGGGTCAACATGGAAGAGACATAGGGCATCTCTACGCTTTGCGTCATCCCCAAAAGGAAAACACAAATCAAAAGTGAAAAAGGCATGTACAATATATAGAAGAATAGAGATACAAATAGAGGAAGTGCACAAAGAGAGAGAAAACATCAAACACACATTATGGGGGAACACAATACACACATAAAATAGCAAATGAAGGAGCAAATAAAGGAAAAATGCAAAAATGCAAGTCAACCATCTAACAAGTCATCTTCCTCCCAATAATGTTAAGTGTATTGTGAGGGCGGTTGACCATCCAAAGGAAGAATTGCAAGTGTTGAATTAGGGGAAGTGCCAGGCTCTTCAATTGTTGTATAGGATTTATCATTTAAGCTCATGGTAGATGAAAATAAAGAGTTTAGATCATTATGCACTTCTTCATCTATTTTTGTGATCTTCTCATGATCATCATCATCAAGATTGATTACGATAGGAGGACGAAGGGCTATTTCCAAGGAAGGATGTATTAAAAGATTTGGTTATTGAATCAGATCATTTTTTTGGGAGGATGGGACTATACTATCTTGTGGAAGGTTAGGAGGAGGAAGAGGGTGATCATATGTTGCTTCTATCAAAGGCAGAGGTTGATTTTCCTTATTTTCTTCCATTTTTAACTGATGAGCAAGGAGACGATGACAACACCTACGCTCCCTAGCACCAAGATTTCTTTTAATTTTATTTTGAAGTTGTTGAGGTGTAAGAGTTGGTTGATCCACCATAGGTTCTTTTTCTTTCGAAGTGGTAAGAACCGAAGAAGATGGGTCAATCAATTTATCTTTAGCTTTGTATACTTGTTTAATGTGAGGAGGCATAATAGGATTGGTTTCAGTATCTCTTGGTCGTTTAAATGATGAAGGTGAAGTTTTTGTGGTTGTTTGTTCAGGAGGTTTCTTTACTTGTTCATGTTCGAACTTAGGCTAAAGCATCATCTCATCTATGATAGGAGTAGCAGAAGTGGATGGGGACATCGAGCAAAGAGACAATTTCGCTATCCATTTAGCTTTGAACTTTTGATAGGCTATGAAAAATAAATCTTTACAAGGGGTGATGGGCTCCATAGGTTCAGACCAAAAGGATTCTAAGGAGAAATGACCTTTAGAAGACAATGGATGAAAACCACTATGGTGTATGGTAAATATCTCGTTGCCATGTGGAAAATTCAAACACTTGTGAACAACTGAAGGGACCAATTTCATCAAGTGAAGCCAATGGTGGCCTAGCCACAAATGAAATTGATTTGATTGTGGAATAATAGAAAATGTTGCATCCAAAGTTTTGGGTCCTATCTGTAATGGGAGTCCAATCGATTTGATCGTAGGGCACACAAAACCAGTATGTGTTTTAATCCATGAAGCTGGTTTTTCATAATTATCTTGATAGAGATCATGTAATACTAAAAACTCTTTTGTGATCACATTCTCGCCACAAGCGGGATCTATTAATATCCCATTGGTGGCCTTATCATAGATTCTGTCAGCTATGTAAAGAGGACCATCAGGAAGCTTTTGAAGTATATCATGAGAAGAAAAGGTAATATCAAGAGATTTCTTGGTTGGACCCTTACGAGGGACAACATCTATCGCACCCACAAGTTCATCTTTAGGATTAACTTGGGTAACAATTGGAGCAATATCATTTTGTTCATTAGTTGTATTAATGTTCATCACATGAGTGTTTGAAGGATCACTAGCCTTGACAAATGAAATGTTACAATGTTTAGGCATAGGGTTGGTAAGGATTTGAAAATTTTGATAAGGGGGTGCAACAAACTTATTGCCTTGATCATTGACACCCGCAATGGACAAATGGCCAGAATCAATGAGGTCTTGAACTAAGTGTTTGAGATGCTTACATTGTTCAGTGTACTATCCATTTTGGAAATGAAAGTGACAATAAGCATTTGGTTTAAAGGTGGGGGGTAAAGGCTTGGTGGTGTCAAGGGGTTTAAGGTAGGCAAAGTGATCATTTTTTGTTGAAGCAATTGATTCATTGTGTTATGGAGGGTATCGGGAAAAGGGGTAAATTGTATCCTTGGGTCCCCATAGGTAAAGGGCACCATTTCTTTAACAACTGCCACTTGATTATGAATTGGTTGAGTTGGTTGCAGAGAGGGGGCATTGAACTGTAAAAAGGCTCAATTTGGTTTTTGAACTTTTTGTGTGTTGTTTTGGTTATTTTTTTTAGACTTCTCAGCTCGGTTAGAAGTGGACTTTGAATCATGACTAGAAACTAAGTTGTGATAGTCACAAAGGGTTGTGCATAAATGCATGAACAAAGGAAATTTTATCATTTTCAGCTTATCCTAAAGGTTTGTGTGCAATTTTTCGATAAACATCTTCTGCAGATGTGAATCAAGAATCTTGACATCAATTTAAGCATACAATATGATGGCACTCTCAAATTTTGCAAATTTTGAGATGCTTATATCGAAAATTGTCTCTGTACTTTCAGAAGTGCACCTGATGAACTTGCCTGAATGATCTACTTTGGAGGGTCATGATTTGAAGCCCAAATATTTCTAAGCAAAATCCCTTTGCACACCCACTCATGTGTTCTATGTGAGTAGGCATGTCAATTTTCAGCTTCTCACAATGAGTTTTGTTAGTGTTTTGAAAAGTGAAGCTGGAGGGTTTTGGCACTTTTCCGTTGTTGGCAAACTTTCAGTTTTGCAAAGCAGCCTCCCATTTGAGCTTGCATTTTGCAACCAAATGATCGTCATGCCAAAATGATTGTTGCTTTGTATTCTCCATACGAAAATGAGCTCACATGTCAGTTTTCAAGGCTTTATGACTTGATTTGCTATTTTTAGTAGGTCAAAACCAAATGCAATTTCTCCAGTTTTGCATTTACATTGATGACAGTATTTCAAGGTGGTCAACTTTGAAACCTCATATCTTTTGATCAGTGATGATTCAAGTCAATCCTTCTTCCACACGTGCTCAGTGTACCTAAATGATCTATTGTGTCTAGTGGTAGCTCACCAAGAGTTCATTTGCTATTTTTTCAAATTGGTGATTGGGTCAGTTTTAATTGGTTCAGAATAATTGTTTGCTTCATAAAGTTCAAGTGAGCAAATTTGACAGTGCATATCTTTCACCTCGTGACTCCTTTCTTCAAGCCGTTTGTTGCATTCAAATCTTAGAAATGAAATCTACAAGTTTGCAAGCTTTCCTAGCTTTACGACATCATTTGATTAGTTTCCTAGGTCGATTCCAGAGCTAGTTTGGTCAATTTTGCTCATTTTCCAAAAGTGTCAAAAAGCAAGTTTTGAGGAAAACCCACTTCATCTTTTCAATTCTAGATGCATTCAGAGGTTGCATCAAGTCATTTCGAACCTGAAAGTTGTTGCAAAATGAAATTTTTTTAGTCGGGTCCACATGGGACCCGACTTGTTTCACATTATTTTGAAATTGTAATTTTGCAATGTTACCAATCAGGACAGTAATTCATTTTTAATAATTCCAAGGGTCATATGTCTGTACCAGGTAGTCAAATGAATTACAAGACGCCTGTTATAATAGTTTTTGATAATGGTGGACATCTAACAAAGCATAAAGAATGAAGGATGTTATTTTGAAATGGCGTGTTAAAATTCACGAAGGATGTGGGGTTATACATCTTCAAAAGCTCAAATTGTGGGAAAATCAAGCATATATTTTTCCCTTGTACCAAGACAGTTGGTGCATTTGGTGAGAATATATAAAATGGTCTGAGGAAATTTAAATTGCTTATGGCTGGAGTATGAGATGCCACCACAAGATACATACACACAAATTGATTTATTGAAAAACTTTAAGATATTTCCTAGCAAATATGTTTGCTAGTTGTGGGGCGGCCTATGCTGACAAAGGAATCACAATGCATGCTTGCGCAGATTTTATCAAATAGCCACAATAATATGAGGCTGAAAGGCGCAAGGGCATTGAAGGGAGGACACCATAGCCACTGCAAAGCGTGCAAAAATGGATTTGTTGAAAATGCTTTAGAAAATTTCAACCAAATGCAGTAGAAGAGGATACCATCGAAGTTTATTGATGATTTTTTTCCTTAGACAACTTGCGCACTAGCAATATGTGCAAAATATATTTGCTGATAGACAGTAGAAACTTTCCAACAAACACAGACAGAGAGAAATAGAGGCACACAACTTGCTAAATACAAATGCCTCTTCCAAAAGTGTGGTCTCAAGAAATTCCATTGGATGCTCAAGGGTTTGGAGGCAATACGCGCCAACATGCTCACAAGTGACCTCATAAACTTTAAATGCAAATGCAGATTTAAAGGGGACGTTGTGATTGTTGAAGAGAGCTCAAGCCATGTTGAGTTGTGTGATGGAATTTCATAGATGAAGCCAACATACCATGAAACAGGGCATTGACTCCATGAGCAACACACCATCCATATGAAGATCTTAGAAACTCTAAACAATATCTCTGGCAGTTTTAGTGCCTTTCCTACCAGCGCCAAAATGAAAAGGAGGAGATTTTGGTGTTGTCATAGGAACACCATGAATGGAGGAAACTATAGCTCGAGCAAACACCACGAGAGTTGCAGAAACACAAGACAAAGGATTAGGGAAACAACAGTGAAGAACAAGGAAACCAACATCTCAGAAAAGAAGTGAAAACCCAGCCACATCCTAGCTGTTCCCTGCCATTTCGCAGGATACAGGTGCAAGTTGTTTAATTTCTGTGAGATAGTGGGATTATGACATGTGGCAGTGGGCCCGAGAAGGTTTTCAACATTGGGTATAACTTTAATATGCCCACTACAAATATTTTGAAAGTTTTCACTTGCTTTTTCATAAAAGAAAAACATTTAAAAATAGGAGCCCGATGAGATTTCATTCTAAAATATTTGATACCTTCAAGGAGATTTTGTGTGGCTTGTGATGGGCCCAAAATATTAAATGCAAAAATATTAAGTGTGGTGAACAAGTAAAGTTGTTGCCCGGGCATTTCTTTCGAAAAGGAGAATATCTTTGATATTGGGGGAAAAATATTTTAAATGGGTAAATGTTTAAAAATAAAGATGAAGAATGGGTAAACCAAGGTAAACGCCATTATTAAATCTCTTGAGGGTAAAATGTTTTTGCTTCTGTGAATAAATATTTCAGATGAAATATTTTAGTGAAATTGCATGGGAGAGGCAATGAGGTGCCATTTAAATATGGAGGTGAATATTTTATGTGGTTTCGTAAGTCCCTTTATAAGGAAGCTTTATTTGCTGGGAATGAACATAAAGTGAATTTATTCACTTTATAAAAGTATTTGCGTTGGGAGGTAAAAGTTTGTTACAACATTTTAAAATGAGCAAAAAATATAAATTTTCAGAGGTAAGGCAGAGATATTTAGGAACATAAAATGAGTAATTGTTGAGGATCTAGTATTAACAAACACTAAATATACGGAATTGTTCTATATTTATTCATTTACATCAGCTCAAACTTGTGTAATAGTATTTTAGCATAAAGAGGAGATCATAAGGAAGAATGATCAATCACCTCCATGAGTTTTCCTTTCAAATACAATAAGCTTAGGTATATGGATATCAAAAAGAAAGCCTTTTCATTGGTAAAAGCGGTGAGAAATTTTAAAAACTATATTCTTTTTAGTCAAGTGAAGGAAATCATACCAGACTCAAAAGTTCAATTGTTGTTAATGTAGAATGAGTTAGGGGAAAAGAGAACTAAATATGTTACTATCTTGTAAGAGTTTGATATTGAAATAACACCAATGAATTTATTTTTCGGATAGGCTTTGGTTAGATCAATTGCAAAGATTGGTCAACAAATTATTAGTCAGTAGTATATGGTAAATACAATAACACACGATGATTGGTATGTTGATATATTACATTATTTGATAGCCAACAATTGTTTGGCTAGAATTAAATGGCTAAGGGAGGGATCCTACTTAAAAATAATCATGAAAGAATTTACTTTAGATTTCTAAATCATTAGGAGGCAGACAATGTCTTGTAAAAACTCCATGAAATATTTAGAATAGCTCATGGGGATACCTTGGCTACTACTTGATTTTAAGAGCGGGCTATTACTTTACCATATTTAAAGATACATTCTTGAACATGTGAATTTTTTTCATATATGTTGACATAGTACATTATTTATAACCAACAACTCAAAAGTTCAATTGTTGTTAATGCAGAATGAATTAGGGGAAAGGAGAGCTAAATGGGTTACTATCTTGCAAGAATTTGATATTGAAATGACTACCAATGAAGTCATTTTTCAGACAGGCTTTGGTTAGATCAATTGCAAGGATTGATCAACAAATTATTAGTCGGTAATATATTTTAAGTATAATAACACAAGACGATTGGTATGTTGACATAGTACATTATTTGATAACCAACAACTGTTCAAGGCTAACATTATATGGTTAAGGGAGGGCTCCAATTTAAAAAGAACCATGAAGGAATTTACTTGAGATTTCTAAATCGTTAGGAGGTATAAAATGTAGTGCAAGAACTCCATGAAAGATTTAGAATCACTCACGTGGATCTCTTGGCTACTAGACTTACTTGATTTTAAGAGCAAGTTATTTGTTAGTTTTTTTTCAACATACCAATTAGGTCTCAATAGCTATATATGAGTTTTCTAGACTCAATTCTTGAATATCTACTAGACAAGTTGCCAACGAATGAGATATAGCACCAATTGCTTTAACTCCTGCACTTCAGGCTTTGCAAAATCTGAGAGGGTGATCCCACAATGTACATTACCAATTTTTTCAGACAATTTACATATACATTGCAAATTTAAGCAGATATATTCTCACCCATGACTAATAAGATGGAATTCTCTAAGAAGTTAGCAATTCCCTAAAGGAATAACACACCTTACGCCAAGAATATAAAACACCACAAACTACAAATAATTAAAGATAGATCAATGATTTTTTTAAATACTATTCTCAAGTTAGGTAACTAGAGCCATGAGAAAGATATAAAGGGGTAAAGATCAGTGCCATTATCTATGGGCTAGGAGTCTAAGAAAATTGAAATATAAGGTTTATTTTAATTTGAAATAGCCATGATCCAAGAGATACTACTTTGTGATTCACAAACTTGTAACCAAAATCTAAAGTCTATTTATCAGATCCAATAACCTTGCATGCAAATTCATGATTTGATTCAAGCATTTTAAATCATTTTATGAATGGGAGCTAAAACCAAAGCACATATCCAAGTATGAGACGATGAAAATTAATGAAATGATCTATGATCATAATTTTCATTAATAATTCAAATACAAAACCAACATGGAGAGGCTATAGAATCAGAAAATCTCCATTATCCTTTAGATATGTTCAAAAACCATACATTTACCAAAATTTTCTTCCTAGACTTAAAGCATTAGATAAAGACTCAGCATATTTGAGCTTTGTTCTCAAATTTCACAACTCAACTCCAGAATTCAAAAAAAGACCTGCACAAATGGCCCTGAATTTCCTTTTATAGAACAAGGGTGCAAAAACAAGCTTCAGGCCATATGTACACATATCACTTTCTAATTGGACCGCTACAAGACATATTCCCTAATTCAGTTATATTTTCATTTTTCAAAGTGGAGGGAATACATATGAGACAAAGATCATTTACATTCATTGTAAGGAGAAGCTTTGCCTTCCAAAAAGCACATGTCAAAAAAGATAATCTTCTTCATTCTAGCACGTCCATTTCATCGAGCAAGGTGACAAAATGATGTAAACCAAAAGTGAGTTAATATCTCAGTCAACATTCCACATCATCAATAGATGGTACTTTCTTGTGAAACATATATTTTATACATTGTAACTTCTAACACCATACATGTACAATATTTGACCAATTATATGTTTCACATCCATGTTTACAAACCAAATTGACCAACAAATACTCTTCCCCATTCTTCATAATCCTCATCAGAGGGCCAGTTGAAGTCGATAACTCTATCAAGTGTCTTCCTATATGGGGAGTACTTGGTTATTATAGAATTGGAATCCTTGTTAAAATCATCCATCTCTCTTTTCCATACTTGCAATGGTTTCAATTCATAATTAGTGAGCTAAATATCTGGCAATGGAGAAAAATCTTCCAGATCATATTGAGCTATTAATTCTCTTATCTTCTGCTCCAGTGGGGCTATGTATCCATGGAACTTTTGCTCACTTAATTCACACACAAATGTATAAGTTGGAAGCACATGAGGATACTTATTTTCATGCTGGCTAGCTCCAACCACTATCAACTTTAATCTCTTAGCTCTTTTATTCAATATTGGCATGGCCAACTCTTTATCTCTTTGGGACAACCCTATTACTCGTATCATTAGGGTGTACAATTGTCATGCACACTATTCAGTTTAGCCTGGATATTCTCATTCAAATGCCTCAAAATAGTATGAACAATCTTTGATACATTTTCATACATTATGTCCTGAGCCTTTTATAGTGACTTCTTATATGTCTCAACTTGCAGAAGAAATTGATCCCTTGTAGCTTCATCAGATGAGCTAGGACCTAGTCTGCTCGACTCATCTACTGAAAATGGTTCCTATCCAAAACTATATGGAACCATTGCTAAGGTCTGACTATGAGTTGAATGTTGGGAAGATGCACTCAAATACATTGAAGGTGGGTGGCTTGAACTAGGATGGTCCTATTCTCTCTGCATTTCTCCTCTTTGTTTATAAAGTGCTAACTTAGTTTCTAATACAACTACCTTTTGCTGACTATTATCATAATCATTGAGAAGGTCTCAATATCTATTCTTGAGGTTATCCCTCTCCAGGGTGAGGTTTTCCACAGTTTCCTTCGTAAACCTAGAAACATTGACAACCATGTCAGCTTCCTCCAAAGCTAGGGTATCTACAACTCTCTTCACCAGTGATTTTCCACTAAAATCTGATGGCTCTGCAATCATTGGTTTCCTGGATCCCACAAATAATGACCATATTTCCAATGCATCCAAATCGTCACTAAATGTTGAACCCTAAAGTGTCATTTCCAACCCTTCTTCTATTTGCACCAGAGGCCTTCTATCCCTCCTTATGGCATCTAGGACAATAGCATCATAAATTTTCTATTCTGGTAGCAGTAGCACACCACATTTCTTTACAAGTTCTCTGCGCTCCTAGGCACTAATCTTTGGAAACTAATTCTTCATAATACTCCTCACATTTTCCTGAATGACACTTTCAAGCAACTCTAGATGCAAACTCCTTTCGGTGGCCACCTTCTCTACATAGTCTGCAGCTTTGGATTTCCACCAAAAATATGTAAATGAAAATATTTCAATAGAGGATTCATCTTCCATAAACTCCTTACAAGCTTCTATTCTCAAGTCATCTGCAGTATTTAGACCACTGATGTCAACCTTTCCCAATCTGAGACTACTTATCCCTGAACTTGAGACAATTTATCCTTCATGGGGAGGCATTCTGAGCTACATGTCCTCAGGAGTGATATAGATGTCATCTTCATTTGTATCAGAATATTCACACACTCCTCTTACCTCAGTTCTTTGCTTCTTCAGAGGTGGTTGGTCAAGAAGAACATAACTTCTAAGAGGTGAGTCAAGATCAATTACAAGCAAAGGATCCTATGTGGGAGGTGGTGGAAATGTACTCTCAGTAGAATCTGCCTTTGATTCCTCAGGAATGACAAGGGTTGGCATACTTCGTTCTTCATCTATTGCTTTCTTCCTCTTGGAGTAAATTCTCAATTGCTTGGGTGGCTAATATGTAGGACTTTCTTCCAATGTCACTTCAAAATCTTCTTCAACCACCCTTGCTTTTCCTTTATCTGTGACTTCTCTCTGTTCCCTCAACATACAAACTACATTTTCAAAATTTTCCATAACATGCATGACTTTGCTAAATTCACCCAGTATATTTGGAAAAGGATCATATTGGGGATTCTTCTTCAATTTTGCTTCTACCATATTCTTATAAGCAAGGTATTTAGATTTCCTTTCCTCTTTTTCTTCAAAGCTAAAAAAATTCCTAATGACATCCTTAGGATAATAAAAAACATGCACAAAATTACATATTTTCTTATTTTCTTTTAGTTTAGTAATGAAGCCCTCGGGGTCGTGATTCCTCGGGTGCATAGTCATCAACTTGTAAGGTGCCAAAAAATGTACTATTCGCTTCCATGCCCCTTTAACTAGAACATAATCTGCAAATGTTGTCCATTCTGGAAAGAATAACCCTTTCCATGTTGAATCAGGTAGATGCACTATCTATGAAGCTCCTAATTGCCTCATGATTTCAAGGAACCCTGTCCTTAGAGGCGCATCTATTGGAAATACATAGGGTTCTAGCTCATTACCATATATTCTAAAAATTGTCTTGTCAGGATATAAAATCAAGTTTCCTCAATTATGATTCAAATTCAAGTTTGGCCTCATCTCCACGGGTCTCAAGAACTCATGAATTTCTCTAGGAATTCTTGGTGGTTCATATATCAGTACCTCCTTATTCTTGATGGAAAAGAGTTTCGAAACATTACAAAATTATGTTTCTTATCATCCTTGTCCAAAATTTAGGTCCAACACTAAATAGGTAGGTCAACACCTTCCTCCCTCCTCCTCAAAGTTATTTCTTTCTCAAAGACCTTATGTCCCTTATGCAAAAACATGTGAATTAATAGTGAATACCACCAAAAATTTACCCATTGTTTTCCTTCCTTCAGCTCAACCAAACCCTAGTGAATATGTTCTACCAGATAAGTACCATAATCATACAGTATGTTTTATGGTGGATGTTGCAAATGTGTGGCCAAATAGCTATATTCTTTCTACAATGTGTCAAGTGGATTAAAACCAATGATCTGGCATAGAGAATACACAATTTTCTGAAATAACTAGCAAAATAACTCATTGGGAAAAGCTCTAGGTCCTTGTCATCAATCCTTATCTTCGTTTTTTTTTCCCAATTCCAGTCATTGCAATATGCATAGGGAACATCTTTGTTCTAATGAATACATTGGTGTTCTTGTGTTCTCTTCTCATATCATCCATAGCCAGAGGGACCATATCTTGACTCCAGTAATGCCAATCAAATATTTCTTCAATTTCCTTCCTAGTTATCCTTACCATATCCACCCCATCAAATTTCCTAACCACCATGGAAATCGGGTCATACCTTGAGGCAATATCCTTCAAAAGGTCAACATCCATGTACACATTGGGAACAATCAACATTCCCATATGCAAACTCCAAGGATTATTGAGAGGAGCTCTGAGGTTCCTGTTCGGGCGAACCAATGCTGAAGCAACTACCATCTAGTATAAGGCACTTTGGTATCCTTTATGAACCATTGTTTTTCCATCACTCCCTCTTTCACGGTAGGGTCATGAAACAAGACCCTTCCCTCTGGTTTCTTATTCGTGGATGAGGGTAGCAATTCAATTATATCCTAAGAAAGCGTTTTGGACTGGGTCGAAGAGGTGGCACTTTGTACTTTGGGAGCCATATGTCTTATGTATACCAGGGTTTTACCGAAAGGAATTTCAACTACTAACCTCCTAATTGTAACCTATGACTCAAAACGAGTGCTAATTCCCAATGGTTTTACAGGGCTATGGCCTTTTAAAGACAAAATTAACCCTAATTCAAAGTACTGAAAGCAAATCAATAAAACACACTTGTCTAAAAGTAAATTGAAAGCAACCCCTAATTCAGAAAACTAAAAAAGCATAAAATTGCATTTTTCATACTTACAACTTTCAACTGCAATAAACCCTCATGCCAATTAGGATGAATTTTGCAAATTAATTCTTTCAAGTCTTTGTATCACTCTGGTAGGTACTCCAATTCCAAATTAGCAAGAACTAACCATATACATGAATTATGAAGGAAATTGAATAAGTCTATGAGTCACTTCCACCATTACCACCCACATGCATGAAGAAAAACAATTGCAACAGGCGTACTTTGCAACTTTAAATGTGCATCATAGATCTTTAGCTAAGATGGTCATCTCAAATGACTCGGATTGAGTCAATAACGTTTGAATTTACATCACTGCTCTAGCTTGGACAAACGGCCAATAGAAAACTTCCGACTAGACATTCCTCATATATCTTTGGACTCCACTCGACAGTAGTTGTAGAGCTCATGTTGCATTGTCTTGTAGGTCTCATTGCTTTTAATGAGCCTACATCTTACCTCTGCAAGTTGGCAGGGAATGGAGGTCATCATTTTCACCTTTCAATCATCGTTGTTGATCTCAAAGCTTCAAGCATTGGAATGGAACATAATTACTAGGCCCACATACCAGATCATACATGTTTCATTATTTTGTTGATCTCGCAGCAATTAAACTACCGTCACTTGGGACAAGCAAGCCAACAGGGAACGACCCAAATTAAATCCACGATCTAGTGATCTTCAAACTTGTGCATGAAAAAAAGTCAATCATAAAAGAGGGCCTTAACTAGACCAACGAGGATTTACCCTTAGAGATTAATGACTTAAACTTAAGTCACTCAGGAGCAAAAATTAAAAACCCAACTTAGGGATAATTAAAATTCCTAGTGGCTGGAAATGGCTGAATAACTTAAGCAAAGGGGCTGGTAAGGATCGTAGGACAATGGCTCAAAATACAACTTATATCACCGGCAACCGAGAGAACAATTCAACACCAAATTAGAATGTCCAAAAGTTATACATGGATCAATTGGAAACAAGGTTATCAAATAAAACCTTAAACCCATCAATGGGGAACATATGACATGCTAATACCAAGCGCAAAAGATCCTAAAATATCAAGAATTTTAGGGGCTCTAACAGTGGCTCATGTTTGGTGATGCATACCCCTGGTGGGTATGGCAAGAAACAAATCTCTTGGTGAAGCAAACCAAACACAAAGGAACTCAAGAAAACTAGGAGCTTGCCTAGACAAGGAAATAAAATGCAGCAGAGAGAAAACACACCAAACCCTATGTACAAAATTTACAGGACTATACAATGTACATGGAGATAAAACCTACTTCAGGAGAAATAGGGTTTTAGGAATTGTCCATGTACTGGTAGCTCCAAAAATTCACTTGTTAGTGATTGTAGAAAATAGGAATCTTCCCCATGAGTGTTAGCAATCAAATAAGGCCCAAGCCATAGGGGATCAAACTTCCCATGCTTTCCTTTGTCCTCCAATCTCGCGTTCCACATTAAAACAATACACCCTACTTCAAGCTTTCTCTAAATAGCTCTTTTGTCATACAAATATTTAACTTGGAGTTGTAGCTTCTCATTTCTCTTGTGAGCCTCTCTCCTCATCTCATCAAGTTCAGACAATTCATCCATCTGGTTCTGTATTTCATCGCAAATGTCAATATCATACTCTTGAAAAAATTTATACATCTTCATCAGGTTATTGTGAGGTATTCTGGCTTCAACTCCATATACCAAGTTAAAAGGATACTACCCAATAACTTTCTTTATTGTGGTTCTATCCACCCACAATGCCAATTGCAATTTCGAATCCCGAGATTTCTTATTTTTCTCAAGGACCCGTTTAATGATCTTCATAAGGATTTTATTACTGGACTCAGCTTGTCCATTCCCTTGGGGATGGTATGGGAATGAGTAAGATACATTTATGCCATGCTGGTTACAAAAATCCATAAATTCTTCAGACCTAAAGCACATAGCATTATCAGAGACAATTCTCTCAGGAACACCAAACCTACTAAAAATTTTATTCATTAGGAAATCAATGACAACTTTTCTAGTTTCCTTTCGAGTAGGAAGAGCTTCAACCCACTTTGTGAAATAGTCAATTACTACTAGGATCCAAGCATGTCCTCCACTAGACTTCACCACCATTTCTCCAATAAAATTTGTACCCCACTGTTGAAAGGGGGTTCATGCTAAGACTACTCTAAGTGGTAAATTACCTAAAACTTTTAGCTTACTAGTAAATTTCTGATAGGCATCACATTTCTTCACATATCTATGTGTTTCTTTGAACACTGTGGACCACCAAAAACCATGTCCTAATATCTCGTTCATGGTAGTCTTAGCCATATAGTGACCTTTGCACACCCCCTTGTGCATTTCAATTAACAAATCTTCTGCTTGATCACCATCCACACATCTGAGAAGCACACCTTCTGGGCTTCTCCACTAGAGTTCACCATCAATGATGACATATCTAAGTGCTTGCAGTTTTAAAGTTCTCCTCTCATTGTTTGGCATGCCATCAAGATATTTCATAGTCTACAAATACTCAACTATCCTTCGATACCAACCACATGTTTGAATATCACAAATGGGGACAATATTTTCTTGTTCAACTTCATTGATTGATTAGCCTCTAAATTGGTTTTAACCATGAGTTTGGCCAAACCTTGGCCTCTCACCAGCTTAGTAATCTGAATATCTATGCTGAACTCTTGGATTCTATTAATCCACCTGCATCTTTGACCTGTGGTTTCTTGTTGAGTGAAAATGTCGTTTACCGCTGCACTTGGTACATAGGCCACTAGTGTTGCACCAGTTAGATATGTTTGAAAATTCTTTACAGCCTTGAATAAGGCATAAACCTACTTTTCAATAGTGTCATACTTGAGCTCAGCTTCTTGCAAGGATTTACTGAAAAAGGAAATTGGTTGTTCAAAACCCTCATCATTTTTCATCAACAACACTCCTACTACAATGTGAAAAAATGCAAATGTAAACAGTTGGAATGGTTTAGAATAATTAGGAATTTTTAGGACATGAATGAATTTAATGGAATCTTTAATGGATTGAAAAGCTTTGAGAGGTTCTTCTAACCATGTTACCTTTTCTCCTTTCTTGAGCATTTTTGAGACAGGCCTACTTATCTCTACAAAATTAGCCACAAACCTTCTTAGAAAATTTATCTTCCCAAAGAAAGATTGAATCCGTTTGAAATTCCTTGGTGGTGTAATTTTATCTATAGCTGCTATTCTTTCAAGATAAATCTTGATTCCCTCTTTCGAGACAATATGCCCCAACAACTTACATTATTTGACTCCAAAGGCACATTTCTCGGGGTTCAACAAAATACCATACTCCAAAGCTCTAATTAAAATCTTCTCAAGATGTGAGCAATGATCCTCCTCCTTACTATGAGCAGTAAGGTCATCTTGATAAATAGCAAGAAAAAATTCCAAGAAATCATCAAAGGCCACATCCATAGCCCTATAAAAAGTGGTACCGACATTTATCAGGCCAAAAGGCATCCTCACATAAACATAAGTTCCCCATTGTATGGTAAATGTTGCCTTGTATTGTTTTGATTCCCTCACCATAACATGATTATATCCTAAAAATCTATCCATCATGGAAAGCAATTCACAACCTGTTACCTTTTGTAACATTGCTTCCATATTAGGTAAGGGGTAATTATCTTTCAAGGATGCAACATTGAGGTTCCTAAAATCCACACACAACCTTAAATCGCCATTCTTTTTTCTGACAGGAACTAGATTGGACACCCATGAGGAATGCCTTATAGGTTTAATGATTCCTGCATCACTCAAATTCACAAGCTCCTCTTGCATTTTAGGTCTCAAAGTAGGATTAATCGGTCTATGTTTTTTCCTAAAGGGATTAGTATCAGGCTTTAATGGGATATCGTGCTAGAATAGGTCCTCCATATATTCCTTTAGATCATCATAGGGCCATGCGAATACATGTCTATATTTTCTTAATAAAGCAATTAACATAGTCCTCACATGTGGCTTCATTCTTTTACCAATATACACCTTCTTGGGGGAATTTTTTGTTCCCAAATTTACTTCTTCTAGGTCCTCTTTATGTGGAGTTTCCTGCATAGCATTTGATTTATTTGGGCCATCAAAGACCCTTTCAAATGCTATTAATCCCTTGGGAATTGTATTTTTTTTCAACTAATTTAGCTCATTCCCAAATAGTGTTTCCTTCCCATCAACTTCTACTACATATGAACAAAAATTGATCTCTTGACTTTCATATTGGTCAATGCAATGCAAGAACTTCAAAATTTCATTATCGCCCTCAAACACTTGCAAATTGCAAATGTTGTCAGGAATTGCAGGCCATGTATGTACCTCAATTCTTGAGACACCATCAAAAGTAACATCATCAAGCTTAACTGCAATGTTAGCCAATAGATCTAACTTAACATTTTGTCCTCTCTCTATCCATTCTATCCCAAAGGCATCAAATGCCTCGATAATGTCCCAAACTTCATTCCTATATTGTCTCAATCTTTTGTCCTTAGTGACAAACCTAGACTTGACTTGGGAAAATACTAGCTCAAAGTCCCCAAACACTTTTAATGATTTTATCCCATGCTTAGAGGCTAACTTTAGACCAAGCAATAAGGCTTCATACTCAGTGACATTATTGGTACATGCAAATTGTAGCAAAAAGGAGTACTTAAAATTCTTACCTTGGGGAGAAATAAGAATTACCCCAGCTCCTAAGCCTTCCTTCAAACAGGCTCCATCAAAATATAGAGTCCATAGAGAATTCTCCTATGGTGTCTACAAGAATTCTCTAACAATTGGTGGAGGCTTAGCCTCCTCTTCTTTTTTCACTTCTTCTACATGAAATGTATCCATATCAGTGTCCACAAAATTAATTATTGGGGCATCTTCAATGTGGTCAATAATATGCTAAAATCTTGATTCTCTAGCAATTTTAACATCCCTCTGATCAATCGAGAAAGTAGGAAAGGACAAATCACATTGCATACTCCTTCCCATAGAAGCACACCATTGTCTTGAAAATAGCATTCCATTGGTTGGTGGAATATCCACCACTGTGACACTCATGACCAATTCCTTTTCAGGAAATGCAGCCAGCTTATATGGGACCTCATGAATTACTCCAATAATGGGGACCTCTCTAGAATCCATAGCATAACACTTTCCATAAGTATTGTCCACCATTAGGCCCATTTCCTCCATTATCTTGACTGACATAACATTATTTGAAGCACCAGAATCTATCATGCAATTCTAGAGTAGTTTCCCATCAATGATTAGGCTCAGAAAGAAAGGATTGACCAAACTAGGATTTGTAGTGATGGTGGTCCCTATATAAATCTCAGGGTTTTCATTGATTGTTGCTTCCACCTCAATGTCCTTAGCTTGAATCTTACTAGTTTTGGGTACATCAGCCTCAGTTTTATGCTTGTTATTACTAGCAACACTATTAATGAGAACGATTGTTTTGTATTTATCCTCATTAATCCTCATCATTTCTAGAAAAGGGACCGTGACCAGAACTTGAGACAAAACTTGAAACATATCAATGGGGGAATAACTTGGTATTTTAGGAAGTACTATTTCCTGAGGGACCATCTTGTCATCTTGCTTAATTACCATTTCAAATACAGGATTCAAATCTTTAGCTTTTGGATCCTAATGTACAACTTCAATAACAACTTTAGCTTTGCTACTCTTTTTGGCCCAAATTCTCATTTCTTTAGCTTCCTTGGGCTTGGTCTCTTTCTTATTATTTTCTATCTTAAATGCCTTACTATCTTCATTGTTCTCCTTAATGAATATGCCTCCCGGGTGGCCTAGGTTACCACTCACCACCCTATTCCTCAGGTGGAGATTGCTTCTTGCTTGATCTCTAGCGACCAACGCAATTGTGTATTTCTCTATTTCCTCATGCGAAGATCTTCTCAGACAAACATTACAAGCTTCAATATTATAAGTAGTGTATTCATCCTCTCTTTCTTCATCAGATAAAACTTGCTAGTGATGCATATTTGCTTCCTATCTTTGCATATCCACATCATTGGTATCAACATCATCACTAGAGGAATAATCATTACATTCCAAATCTGACCTAGTCATAAACACATTTTCAGTTTCATTTGGATTTCGAGGAGAATTAGACTCCCTCTGATCATCTTGGGTTTCTTCCAAGGACCTTGCAACTACACACTATTGTGATAAGTGAGGCATCTTGCACACTTCACACCATAGTAAGTCTTCAACAACGTTTGTAGTATTTTTATGCAAAGGGTTAGGTGTTGTTTGAAAGTTCTTCTGATTATTTTGAATTGGTTTTCCATTATGCCCACTAGTGTGGTAAGGGTAATCTTGAAGTCTTGGGGGCCTCTCATTCCTCAAGAAATGAGGCTTATCATTCTTTGTCTGCTTCTATAGTAAACTTGGGACTTGATCCAACTTTTCATCTGGGGCTACAACTTTAACTGCTTTCTCATATTGAGCTTTTGGGTTCCTAGGAGGCTTAAGATTATCTCGTCTACCAACTTTTCTAGATGCTCTTCTGTTATTTTCAATGTTCACTTCCGTCTTGTAGGCTTCCCTCAAGGATTGTGGATTTTTGTCTCTAAGCAGATAACACATATTAGAATCATATGCACTACAATACACAACTAGAAATGCTCTTTCATTAGGCCTCAAAGATCCAGGGACCTTGTAAATTTCCTTTTGGAACCTTAGATTGAACTCAGTAGCCATCTCAGTGTGCCCTTTTGTGATGTTATTAAAGTCATTTAATCTAAATCGCAGATCGGTTTGGTCTCCATACTGCTCTTTGAAGATTTGAAAGAATGAATCCTTGGAATCAACACTTTCATCTGGAAAGCTCCTACACCAATCCCTTGCATTCTCTATCAAGGACTACATAAAGTACTTCATAGCCACATCCTCATCCCATAATTCAAAGTCCTCTACAAAACTTTGAAAATCCTTAAGATGGTCCTCACCACTTAGAGCATTATTGCCAGTAAATTTGGGCACATATTTCCTGGAATTGTCTGGCACTGGATTTGGGTATCCTGGGATATTCTCAAAGCATAGTTTCCCATACCTATTAGTATGCAACAATCTTCTACCAACAGGTCCTTCTTCTTCATCTTGATTATCATAATCTCTTCTCCTATCAACATTGTGTCAGAACCTTCTGTGGTGGGACTCATGTTGATCATTGGAGTGAATTGTTCTTGACTTTTCTTCAGATTGTGAAGAGGAACTAGAGGGATTACTAGTCGATGAATTTTTATCATGGGTATGAGGGCTTGAGGAGGATGGGTGACCTTGAGGGCTCTGGGTCTCAGGGACATGATCCTTCAATGTGGATTCCAAGAAACTAAGCTTCTTTTTCATTTCCTTGTTTATAGCAAGTAATTCCATCTCTTTCGTCTGGATATCCAGTTCTTCATTTTCTTTCATTAATTTATCCAAGAATGGAATGGAATCATCTTGAGACACATCTTTCTTGGAAGCACCCCTCTCATTAATTATTATCCCTTCATTAGCTTTTCTCTCATTCATAGGTCATTTCCCTTTGTCAACATCATGGAATTCACGCTTAGTATTCTTGGGAGGAGTAGATGGGATAAAATTCTTTCTAGCAGTGTTAGATTGTAGACTGGCAACGACATTATCAGCTGAGGAACTAACAGGGATCTTTCCCACAATTTCTTGCACAACTGGGTCATTCTCTTAATCAGCTTGGGCTATTAATTTGTCTAAGGCCTCCATCTCCTCAACTTGTCTCTCTGCATCATGACATCCCTAATTCTCTTCTCCTTTTCTACATCCCTCTTCTTTCTATTTTCATTGCATTTAGAATCTCTAATTGAGTGAATGTATATCGTTCAACACTTCTTCTTTGGGTAAAGTAGATTCTCTATCAGATACTACTATCATCTCAACTTGGTTTGGATCAACATTATGAGACACTTCCTCTCTATTCAATAAATCAAGAGGGATAGGGGTATATGTATGGGAATTTAGGGTTATATATCCCTTGGCTCTAGCATGCCTAGTGATAACATTTTCCTTTTATATTTTATCCCTTTCTATTCTATCATTTTCTCTCTGCTTTATGGCTTGCATACCAGGGTCTGAAGAGTACTCATTTACAATAGACTTCATAAGGACCTCTCCCCTATCATTAGAAGTATTATCACTAAACTCCAATAGATTCCTTTCACATTCAAAACTAGAACTAGAATGCATTTCATGTTCAGGGGTGGGATGAGGGTAGACTTACCTTTTCCTGCATCTTTTGATTTTATCCATTTCCCACATAAACTCATTTTCTTTGTTAATTCACCTTCCAACTTTTGTTCAGGATGATTCTTCATGTGGCCTCACGTTCCTCTCATTTGTGCTTGAATCTTCTTCATGTTTGTCACCTTCTTCACTTTCTCTATAATTTTTCTCTTCACTTCTTTAATATCCTTAAACACCGACTCACACTGGTGCAGAGATGACAGAGTCACCACCCAAATTCCTTGGGACCAATTAGTAGCTATTTTTCCACACTTTATGCAAATTTCAATAGATCCTTAGGGATTGAGACAAAATTTAACACATATGATGTGCATTTAGATAAAATTTTGAATGCAAGCTTTGAAGATATATAGGCGGGAAATATATCATGGTTTCAATGAAAAGCTCAACAAATATTTAAACCAGACTTAATAGGAACTTTTATTAGACAAAATATATAAGTAAATGTCACCCTATAATGTGGTGATCCATGATAAGGTATTCTAGAGAATCAAGAATTATAAGACTTACAACCCTAGCAGAGTCACCATTCTGTTGGTTCTTTTTCAACGTACCAATCAGGTCTTAGCAACTATCTATGAGTTTTCCAGACTCAATTCTCGAATATCTACTAGAAAAGTGGCCAACGGACGCGATATAACACCAATTGCTTTATCTCCTACACTTCGGGCTTTGAAAAACCTAGGAGGGTGATCCCACAATGTACATTACCAATTCTATAAGACAATTTATGTATATATTGCAAATTTAAGAAAATATATTCTCACCCATGACTAATAAGATGAAATTCTCCAAGAAGTCAGAAATTCTCTAAAGGAATAACACACCTTAAGCCGAGAATATAAAATGCCAAAAACTACAACAAATTAAAGATAGATCAATGATTTTTTAAAAGATTGTCCTCAAGTCGGGTAACTGGAACCATGAGAAAGACTTAAAGGGGTCAAGATCGGTGCCATTATCTATGGGCTAGAAGTCTAAGAAAATTGAAATATAAGGTTTATTTTAATTCTGAACACCCATGATCCAAGTGATACTACTTTTCAATTCACAAATTTGTAACCAAAATCTAAAGACTACTTATCAGATCCAATGACCCTGCATGCAAATTCATGATTTGATTCGAGAACTTTAAATCATTCTATGAATGGGAGCTAAAACTAAAGCACATATCCAAGAATGAGACGATGACAATTAATGAAATGATCTATGATCCGAATTTTCATTAATAATTTGAATACAAAACCAAAATGGAGAGACTATAGACACAAAAAATCTCCATTATCCTTCAAATATGTTAAAAAACCATACATTTAACAAAATTCGTTACCTAGACTTAAAGCATTAGATAAATACTTAGCATATTCACTCTATGTTCTCAAATTTCACAACTCAGCTCCAAAATTCAACAAAAGAATCACACAAATGGCCTTGAATTCCCTTTTATAGAACAAGGGTGGAAAAACAAGCTTTAGGCCATATATACACATGTCACATTCTAATTGGAGTGCTACAAGACATATTCCCTAATTCAGTTATATTTTCATTTTTCAAAGTGAAGGGAATACATATGAGACATAGATCATTTACATTCATTGTAAGGAGTAGCTTCACCTTCCAAAAAGAACATGTCAAAAAGGATAATCTTCTTGATTGTAGCACGTCCATTTCATCGAGCAAGATGAAAAAATGATGTAAACCAAAAGTCAATTAATATCTCAATCAGCATTCCAAATCATCAATAGATGGTACTTTCCAATGAAACATATATTTTATACATTTTAACTTCTAAGGCCAAACCTGTACAATACTTGACCAATTATATGTTTCACATCCATGTACAAACCAAATCGACCAACAAATACTCTCCCCCATTCTTCATATTCCTCATCAGAGGCCCACCTGAAGTCGATAACTCTATCAAGTTTCTTCCTATATGGGGAGTACTTTGTTATTACAAAATTGGACTCCTTGTCAAAATCCTCCAGAAAGCTGATAATAAATGTCAACCTTCCCAAAGTGTCATTAAAGACATTAACATCAACTTCCTTACAAATTTCATTCACCTAGGAGTTGATAACCTCATCCATCTCTCTTTTCCATACTTGCAATGGTTTCAATTCATAATTAGTGAGCTGAATATTTGGCAATGTAGATAAATTCTCTTATCTTCTGCTCCAATGGGGCTATGTATCCTTGGAACTTTTTCTCACTTAATTCACACACAAATGTATAAGTTGGAAGCACATGAGGATACTTATCTTCATGTTGGCCAACTCCAATCACTGTCAACTTTACTCTCTCAGCTCTTGGAATCCACTTATTCAAGATTAGCATGGCCAACTCTTTTTCTCTTTGGGACAACCCTATTGCTCGTATCATCAAGGCGTAATTATCATGCACACTATTTAGTTTATCCTAGATCTTCTCATTCAAATGCCTCAAAATAGTATGAACAATCTTTGATACATTTTCATACATTGTGTCCTGAGCCTTTTGCAACAACTTCTTATATGTCTCAACTTGTAGAAGAAGTTGATCCCTTGTAGGTTCATCAAATGAGCTAGGACCTGGTCTACTCGACTCATCTACCGAAGGTGGTTCTTGTCCCAAACTATATGGCACCATTTCTAAGGTCTAACTATGAGGTGAATGTTGGAAAGATGCACTTAGAGATATTGAAGGTAGGTGGCTTGAACTAGGCTAGCCATGTTGTCTCTACATTTCTCCTCTTTGTTTATAAAGTGTTAACTTAGTTTCTAATACAACTTCTAATCTCAACTCATCTGTAGTTTTAGACCACTGATGTCAAGCTTTCCCAATCTGAGACTGATTTTTCTTGAACTTGAGGCAATTGCTCCTTCATGGGGAGGTATTCCTAGCTACATATCCTCAGGAGTGATATAGATGTCATCTTCATTTGTATCAAAATATTCAACCACTCCTCTTGCCTCAATTCTTTGCTTCTTCAAAGGTGGTTTCTCAGGAAGAACATAACTTCTAGGAGGTTAGTCAAGATCAATTATAGGCAAAGGAGCCTATGTGGGAGGTGTTGGCAATGTACTCTCAAGAGAATCTACCTTTGATTCCTCAGGAATGATAAGGGCTAGCACACTTTGTTCTTCATTTGTGTCTTTCTTCCTCTTGGAGTAAATTCTCAATTGCTTGGGTGGCCGATATGTAGGCCTTTCTTCCAGTGTCACTTCAACATCTTCTTCAACCACCCTTGCTTTTCTTTTATCTATGACTTCCTGCTATTCCCTCAACATACCAACTTTATTTTCAAAATTGTCCATAACATGCATGACTTTGCTAAATTCACCCGGTATGTTTGGCAAAAGATCATATTGGGGATTCTTCTTCCATTTTTCTTCTACCATCTTCTTATAAGAAAGGTATTTAGCTTTCCTTTCATCTTGTTCTTCAAAGCTAAAAACATTTCTAATGACATCATCAGGATAATCATAAACATGCACAAAATTACCCATTTTCTTATCTAATTTAGTTTAGTGATGAAGCCCTCAGGGTCATGATTCCTCGAGTGCATAGTCATCAACTTACAATGCGCCAAAAAATGTACTATTTTCTTCCTTGCCTCTTTCCCCAGAACATAATATGCAAATGTTGTCCATTCTAGAAAGAATAACCCTTGCTAAATCAGGTAGATGCACTGTTTGTTAAGCTCCTAATTTCCTCATGATTTCAAGAAACCCTATCCTTAGAGGCACATCTCTTGGAAAGACATAGGGGTCTAGGCCATTACCATGTACTCTAAAAATTGTCTTGTCAGGATATAAAATCAAGTCTCCCCAATTATGATTCAAATTCAAGTCTGGCCTCATCTCCATGGGTCTCAAGAACTCATGAATTTCTATAGGAATTCTTGGTGGTTCATATATCAAGGACCTCCTTATTCTTGATGCAAAAGCATTTTGAAACATTACAAAATTATGTTTCTTATCATCCTTGTCCAAAATTCGAGTCCAACACTGAACAGGCAAGTCAACACCTTCCTCCCTCCTCCTCAAAGTTATTTCTTTCTCAAAGACCTTATGTCCCTTATGAAAAAAATGTGCATTAATAGTGAATACCACCAAAAATTTACCCATTTTTTTCCTTCCTTCAGCTCCACCAAACCATGGTGAACATGTTCTGCCAAATAAGTACAGTAATCATACACTATGTTGTATGGTGGATGTTGCAAATGTGTGCCCAAATAGTTGTATTGTCTCTACAATGTGTCCAATGGATTGAAACCTTTGATCTAGCATAGAGAATACACAGTTTATATGAAATAACTAGAAAAAATAACTCATTGGGAAAGGCTCTAGCTCCTTGTCATCAATCATGATCTGCCTTTTATTTTTTCGAGTGGCAGTCATTGTAGTATGCATAGGAAAAATCTTTGTTCTAATGAATACACTGGTTTTCTTGTGTTCTCTTCTAATATCATCCATATTCAGAGGGACCATATATTGACTCCACTCAAGCAAGGAAAATATTTCTTCAATTTCCTTCCTAGTTATCCTTACCATATCCACCCCATCAAATTTCCTAACCACCCTAGAAACTGGGTCATACCTTGAGGCAATATCCTTCAAAAGGTCAACATCCATGTACACATTGGGAACAATCAACTTTCCCATATCCAAACTCCAAGGATTATTGAGAGGAGTTCCAAGGTTCTTGTTCCCAAACCAATGTTGAAACAATTGCCATCCAGTATAAGAAACTTTGACATCCTTTATGAAGTATTGTTTATCCATCACTCCCTCTTTCAAGGTAGGGAAATGAACCAAGACCCTTCCCTCTGGTTTCTTATTCGTAGATGAGGGAAGCAAGTCAATTACATCCTAAGAAATTGTTTTGGACTGGGTCGAATAGGTGGCACTTTGTAATCTAGGAGCCATAAGTCTTATGTATACCATGGTTTTACTGAAATGAATTTCAACTACTAACCTCCTAATTGTAACCTACGACTCAAAATAAGTGCTAATTCCCAATGGTTTTACAAGGCTATGTCCTTTTAAAGGTAGAATTAACCCTAATTCAAAGTACTGAAAGCAAAGCAATAAAACACACCCGTATGAAAGAAAATTGAAAGCAAGCCCTAATTCAGAAAACTAAAAAAGCATAAAAATGTGTTTGTTGTACTTACAGCTTTCAACTGTGATAAACCCTAATGCCAGTTGGGATGAATTCAGCAAATTACTTCTTTCAAGTCTTTGTATCACTCTGGGCAAGTACTCCAATTCCAAATTAGCAAGAACTGACTGAATACATGAATTTTGAAGGCAATTGAATAATTCTATGAGTCACCTCCACCATTACTACCCACTCGTGCGAAGCAAAACAATTGCAACAGGTGAAGCCCCTATTTTCCCAAAAAACATAACTTTTCAATTTTAACTATTTCAAGTACTTTCACAGGTGAATTCATCATAAATTTGGGTTTTTCCAAAATTTGTCAACTTAAGATGATGCAAGCTATGCTATGTTAGGAATGGGTCCTCATGCTATTTCAAGTACAACGGAGTGTGTTGTGAGACTGCACAGAAACTAAAAATCAATAAAATTAAATTAAAACATTCACAGAAACTAACAATATATTAAACATAAATTCTCCATCATATCAAAATAATACATATTTACACTTCTCTTAAAGTCCACTTAATAAAGAAGACATAAAGTTTAAGGAACTTAAGTTTATGTATGTGATTCGTACTTTTCTCTATAAAATTTAGAAGTTAGTATACACTTGTATTAAGCTACATAATTTGGTTTAACATTCTAAGCCAACCTCTGGAGAGAGCCTTGTTGCTAGTCAAGCATTTATAGCCCTGGTAAGGTTATCTCTATACCTCCCCCAAACATAGCTTTACTACTAGCCAGGCATCCATAGCCTCGATGGAGATATTTGAATAATCTAAAGTGTTAAATTTCTCTTTTGATATTCAATTTTTATTTTCATTTCTCTTGATGTTTCTTTGAAGCTCTTTTTCAACTTGTTGACATTAAATCCTTCTATCAAGTTGGGAATTATAGTGGTAGCAAAGGAAAACCTTTATATTTTTCACTCAAAGCAAAAAAGTGTTAATCCCAAATTTACCATAAAAAATTCTATAAGTTTTGATATTTATATAGTCCCATAAGAACTTCCTAAGTTACTTTAGCTAAGACAAGCAAAATTCAAGAGACATTCAAACAAGAAGTAATCAAGAAAAATAAAAAATCTCATAGCTTTGTACTCATTTAAATAATTTAATACTTTCACTTTAGGGTATTTCCATGAAGCTAGTTACTCCCCACTTTGACTCAAAATGTAGAGAACTTTAAGTACAAAAAAACAAAGCAAAAGCAAACCCCAAACCAAAACTAACTGAAACAAAAACAAGCCTATTTACATATGCACAAAAAAGAAACAATGGGCCTTTAAGGTTGAAAATAATGTTTTAGGAATTGTCCATTGATGGACAATGGAACATCTTCCCTAGTTAAATTCTTTAGCCTATATGTATTGTCTTCTAGAATTTCTAATATTTGGTATGGACCCATCCATAATTTTTCAAATTTTCAACGGTCTCATTTTTTTTCATGTGCCTTATCCCAACACAAGACCAAGATTGATATTATAAATTATTTAACTTTAGCTCTTTTATCAAACCATCATTTTACCACTGATTGTGTTTAGCGAAATGATCAATCACTTTCATGTACCTTTTGTCCAAACACATTATTTGCAATAACCTAGCTTCCATCTTATTTAAGCCTAGGTATTCTTAAGCAAAATACCAAGTGGGAATTTTCAAATTAATTGGTAATATAGGATCAATCCCATATACTAAGTGGTATGTAGAGTTTCCTAATGCAGATTTTCTTCTTGTTCTATTCACCCATACTGCGAACTTTAATAGGGAATGTCATTCCCTAGGGTTCTTTTCAATTAATTTCATAATTATATCTATCAATTTTTTGTTTGTTGACTCTTCAAATCCATTTCCTTGTGGATAATAATTAGATGAAAACTCTAAAATAATACAATACTCAAATGCCCAAATAGAAAATTTTAATGAAGAAAAACCAAGTTCATTGTCACATACCAAGGAGTATGGTGTTCTAAACTTCATGATGATATTTTCTTCTAGGAACTTTATTACGATTTCTATCGTACATATTTTGCTACACATTGCTTCATTCCACCTGGCACAATTTAATCCATTACTATGAGTACATACATGTGTCTAGTAGATGAAGAAGGGTTAATCATTCCAATAAAATCCAAACCCCATCATGCAAAAGGTCACATTTCATCACTAGTTGCAAGGGTTGGGTTGTATATCTCTCTTTAGCTACAACTATCAAACATATATGAAATTTGTTTACATGTTCTTGAATGTATCTTTAAATATGGGCCAATAATAGTGATAGATCCCCTAAAATTCTTGATATTTTAGGATCTTTTGTGCCTAGTATTAGCATGTCACATGTTCCTCATTGATGGGTTTAAGGTTTTATTTGATAACCTTGTTTCCAATTGATTCATGTATAACATTTGGGTGTTCTAATTTGGTGTTGACTTGTTCTCTCGATTGTCGATGCTATAAGTTGCATTTCGAGTGATCATCATACGATCCTTACTGGCCCCTTTGCTTAAGTTATTCTGTCATTTCCAACCGCTAGGTGTTTAAATTTTCCCTAAGTTGGGTTTTTCATTTTTTCTCCTGAGTGACTTAAGTTTAAGTCGTTAATCTCCAAGGGTAGATCCTCGCCGGCCTAGTTAAGGTCCTCTTTTATGATTGACTTCTTTTCATGCACAGGTTTGAAGATCACCAGATGGTGGATTTAATTTGGGCCATTCCCCACTGGCTTGCTTGTCCCAAGTGATAGTAGTTTAATTGATACAAGATCAATGAAATGATGACATGTGTATGATTCGATATGTGGGCCCAGTTATTATGTTCCATTCCAACGCTTGAAGCTTTAAGATCGACGGTGATGATTAAAAAGTGAAAATGATCGCCACCATTCCCTACCAGCTCATAGAGGTAAGATGCAGGCTCGTTAAAAGCAGCAAGACCCATGAGAAGCTTGCATGTATGCTCTACGGCTACTGGTGGATGCAACCCACAGATATATGAGGAAGGTCTAGTCGGAATTTTTCTATTGGTTGTTTGTCCAAGCTGGAGTGGTGATGTAAATTCAAATGTTATTGACTCAATCTAAGTCATTCGAGATGACCATCTCAGCTAAAGATCTACGATGCACATTTAAAGTTGCAAAGTACAAACTGGATGTTGCATCTTCGGGTTCTATATCTGTTAACACATCATGTCTGACAACTATCGTTCAACCTGTGAATTCCTTATCATAACTCATAAGTATTGGTAAGGTTGGCATCATCATATTTTTTTTTCATCTTAAAGTGGACCTAAAGATTGGCTAAAATTGGAAATCATAAAGTATGCAAATCAGAGACTTTGAGGTTTACTTAACCAGGTACAAGATAAGAATTTATTGTTCTAATTAAAGATGCAGTAATGGAAGATTGTCCCATGAAAAAAATATTAATCAAGGTATAAATGATAAATGATAATGTTTAATGTTTATTATCTCTTAAAAAGTTGAGAATGATAAGGTTGAGGTTATCATATAATTGTCTCATTATGAGATCAAACATTCAAAGGTTTTATGAGTTTTGTAGCCATGTAAATGTAAATTTTAAACAAGCAGAGTAAACATAAAAAGAAGAAAATACAAAGAACACAATATTTGCGTGGTTCACCAAAACTGGCTACATCCATGGGAAAGCAGGGAAACTTGCATTAACAGTTATTGATACTCAGTACATGGTGTGCACATATATATTTATACATAACTAAGAGAATATGAATGGTCATGTGACCATTGGGCTTCACATCCCAACAGTAAATTCCCCAAGTCTTGTAACAATCAAAAGTTATGAAAAGTTTGATAAGTGCATTTATGTTAAGGATCAAATCAAAATATATGAATGAGGATAATGGATTTAAAGATAAGGATTTTTTTGATTAATTATTTTTTGCAATGGTTGGCAAGAATAAAGTTTCATGAAGATGGAATTGATATATTAAGTAAGATGTAAAGTAATCTCACATGATGAAATGTTGAATGTAGATGTCAAAAATATTTAGAAAAGTGATAGAGAAGGACTAATAGTGAAAGTGAGAGAAAGATGGAGATCTAGTTATAGATATGGTAGTAGGTATTTTTCCCGATACCAGAACATAGATCCAATAGCGAGATTTTTCCTAATGCTAGAAGTAAATAATATTTTGAGGTTACATAATAGGAAAGATGAGGGATAAAAATAAAAAGATAAGTTGGACTAGATCTTCTAATTCTAAATTTGAAGAAACAATAACTTTGATCAATTCCCCAAAAACTATCTACTTGCACTCCCGTGTGCAAAATATATCTTTGTGCCATGTGTCTTTTGATGATTTTCTTATTTCTCTTTCCATGTGTTATTTTATTTTATCCTATCTTGTATTCTATAAGAGGCAGCGAGCTGCATTTGTTAAAGATTAATTTTTTTTGAGATGGTAGAGCTTAAATTAGAATATCACCAATTTAATTCTTTACTTCACGTTTTCTTTTTAGTTTTAGTAAAGACTTATGCATACTATAGGGATTTGTAATACTGAAGCAATTGAAGGTCATTCATAATCATACATTTTTCATGACTATAAATTTTCCATTCCTAGTGAAATAATCAATTTGTTGTACCATCTTTGGGTGCATTTTGAAGCTATCTCATTGGTGAACGATTCTATTCTCTAAACTCTTGCACTATTTTGTATGTATCTATGAAGCAATTTGGTGAAATACAAATAATTTATAATTCCAATTATTTATCTTTTAGTATGTGTGTGGGTAATATCTAAAGAAATTAAGATTTCTTAGATCTCTTTTCTTCCTACTTCGAATGTTTTGCATTTTATTTTGAATAAAGATAGTATTGAATATTATGAAAAGTGATGGATTCATATTGTTTTAGGATCAATAGCATCCATTGGTAATAACAATAAAATACTTTAAAAAACCAATAGCCCCCCATGTGAAAACAAAAACTAAAGAAAATTTGATTGAACGTAGTGAGTCAAGATCTATCATTCTTGAGTCTTGGGATAATTAATTATTTACGAAATCTAGTGACTCTTTCAAGATAAATAGGTTTTGATGTTTGTTTAATGAAATCTATTTACATGTTGTTGCATGTGTAACACCCTCATCAACAATAGCTGTGGGGAAAATATTTTATAATTATCCATTTTTTTCATGCTTCATGGTTTCCTTTCATTTAGATAAGTAGTATTGTTTGTTTACACTTGTAAGATTTGTAAATGTGATACTAGCCGAGTCATGAAAATTTTAAATCATAAGCAACTATAAATTCCTTATCAATATTTTGAAATATCAAAGTGGTGTGTCATTGTTTAGGTGTATTTTTGTCTCTTTCTTGAATTTATGAGCTTTCCTTTTAATGTTAGCACTGTTTAATTTTAGTTGTGAATGTTGTTGGAAAAACATAAACTAGTTAGGGTGACCATTTATGAATTTAAAGTATATATCTATGTAGTATTACTAAAAATTTATTTGTTGCCCTTTCTTTCACTCCCTAACCTTTTTCACTTTATTTAATTCATTTGGTAAATTTTTAGAAGAATTGGTCACAATTATGTGTAATTCATATAAATTCTTCAAAACAACTTGTGATTTCAGTGAATTTAAATGAAATCTAGTTTATCTTTTACAAATTCATCTCATCCTAAATTTCAAATGGTGTTATCAAGTGTGCACGTCCCTTTTTGAATTAACCTACAAGGAAGTTTGAGTAAAAACTAGTATGCCAAGAACTAACAATCGAAACCATGGGATATTAATTTTTTCTTGAAGAATTTAAATATCTTTCAAGAGAGATAATTTTTTTTGTAGATTTTATGTTTTTGCATGCCTATAAATCACATCAACATGTATGTTCTTTGATTTCTCCCTATCCCATTTTGGGCCACCATAGGTATCAAAATAAAATATGATTAATATTGGAAATTATTTAAATTTGGAGTTGAATTGTAAACATTAGCATTGACTTCTCCCAAAGGCTAGCTTCAATTAATTATATAGTTTAATCAAGAAATATTATAATAAATTATTATTTTTTATTAACAAGTCTAATTCTTATAGAAATTTAAATTCTTAGAGTAATATAAAAGAATAAACATCTAACTAATATCTCAAAACAATCATATGTTGATTTTTAAAAAATATTTGTGTGTATTTACACACAAAATGGATTAAAAAACACTAAATCATTATAAAAAAATATGGAAGAAGTGATGGGTTGTGCAAGAAAAAGAAATAAAATAGAGCATGCATTTATGGGGTCTATGCTTTGAAATTTCAACTATTTAGAACTTATCATTTAATAAAATTAAATCACTATGTGAATTCATTTAAATTGGGGGATATCTTTCAATTCTTAAGAGTTGTGTTTCACCCACTATATATAATAATGAATTTTCTAGTAGTATAAAATTTTACAAGAGTCATTCTTCTAATATAATAAATTCAATTATTTGAAACTTGTGATTTAATCAAATCAAACTAACAAGTGATTCATTTAAAATGAAAAATATCTTTCAATTCAAAATAACTATGTTTCACTTGCTATATAGTGATATTTCCTACGTCACAAATTTTTAGGAGAGTTGTTTTCTCAATATAAAAAATTCAATTAATTAAAACTTATAATCTCATAAAATCAAATCAACATAAGATTCACTTCAATTGAAAAATGTTTTTTAATTAAAAGTGACTATATTTCACGCACTATATAGTGTCATTTCATAAATTACAAATTTTTAGGAGAGTTGTTCTCTCAATATAAAAAAATCCAATTAATTGAAACTTATAATCTCATAAAATCAAATCAACATAAGATTCACTTCAATTGAAAAATATTTTTTAATTAAAAATGAGTATGTTTCACCCACGTCATAGTGAAATTTTCTATATCATGAACTTTTAAAAGAGTCATTCTCCTAATAAAAATTCAATTGATTAAAACTTGTAATTCAATAAAATCAACTCAACATAAGATTCATTTAAATTAAGATCTTTCAATTCAAATGACTTTATTTCACCCACCACATAGCGGCGTTTCCTACAACTCATTCGACTTGTTGTTGTATAGTTCTTGGTTTCCGTTTTTATAGAGCTATGGTTGTTTGTACAACTCTACGGTTTGTAATGGTTCTTCTGTACTGATCCATTTTATATAGCTTCTACTTGCAGTTTTTTAACTGCACTTTCTTCTTTTTAATGCATTCTTTCAATACAAAAACAATAAAATCATTCAACTAATTAATTATAATGGGAGACATGCTCTGAAATAGACTCTTCAACATCTGTCCATAAATATGTTACATGTTTTTCATTTATAATTTGATAAAATTCAATCAACATGAATATAATTAAATCAAATAAAATATTTGAATCCAAAATGACTACATTTCATCAAAATATTCTTCCCACATCTATCGATACGTGCTCTTTCATTTAACCTCATATTTCATTGCATCAGAATCACCAAATCTCAAATTGGAATTTTTTGCTCGAAATAATAGGTATAGGGTGTAGTAACAACAAGACTAGAAAGTAACTTATACTAATGTTCTCTAGCTGGAAAGCAACTGATATTTACGTTCTCTGACTACACTTTATTCAAACATATTCCCTCATAGAAAGTATTCAAATCATAGAAATATAATTTCATATCTTTCAACAAGAAGGGATCACTGCTGCAACTTGTCACCACCCATAGGAAGACTTCCTTGATGATTTAAGGTGGTGTTGTTGTTCTTGTCATCAAGGTTCAAACTTTGTTGAGATGGTAATTGAGTGGTTATATTAAGGATGAGGTACCCCTTTTGTGACCTCACCGCTCTGATCAAAAGAGTTCAAAAATTGAAAATAATTTATACTAGCAGTTGTGTGTAGTGACATGCAACAATGATGTTTAAGAGTAGTTTTGGATCTCTAGGAGTTATAATGCAAATTCTCATTTTTGGAAGATCTCAAAAATTTTAGACTTAGTCAAATTTCAGTAATCAGCATGTCAAATTTCAGTAATCAGGATGTCAAATTTTAGTAATCAACAAGTTGTATCATCTTTCTCTCTATCTCACTCATTTTTTATTCGTTATGCTCTAGACCTCTCTCTCACACTCTCTCCTTCCCTCTATACTTCTATCTATCAAACCTTTCTCTCCCCCTCCATTCCTCCCTCCTTTCCTCCGTCCCTATCTAATTTTCTCTATCTCCCCCTTTCTCTCTCTTCCTTCCTCCCACCCACCTTCCCTCTCTACTTCACTCTATCTAACCTATCCCTCTCTACCTCTCTCCCTCCCTCCTCTCTCTCTCTCTTCATCCCAACCACCTTCCATCTCTACTTCTCTCTATCTAACCTATCCCTCTCTGCCTATCTCTCACCCTCCCTCCTCTCTCTCTCAATCTCTCCACCTTCCTCCTTCCCTCCTCTCTCTCTCATTCTCTTTATCACACTTCTCTCTCCCTATATCCCTCCATCCTCCCATCTTTACTCTCTATCTCTCTCCCTCCCTCCTCCCCCCTCTCTATCTCTCCTTCTTTATATACTTCTCTCTACCTCTCCCTCCCTCATTCCCTCTCACTCTCCCTCCCTCTCTCCCTCTCTCTTAATCTCCCAACCTTCCTCC
>VDFB02086081.1:99960678-99991464 GCA_007258455.2 Sequoia sempervirens | reverse complement strand
TTGGTTTTCATTTGTCACTCGCGGTCTGTGCAAAAATGGCAAGTTTGGAACAAAGTATAGACGTCCATTAAAGAATTAGGGATTATTCAATATGCTCTGGTAGACATGTATGCAAACTGTGGAAACATAGACAAGGCACGTCAACTGTTTGACAGGATACCACAAAGAAATCTGGTCTCGTGGAATACTATTCTTGCAGGATATGGACAGAATGCGTTTGCTGAAAAGGATTTACAGATTTCCAATCAAATTTAATCGGCAGATGTAAATCAAAACTCCGCAATCTTTGCCAACATCCTCCCTGCCTGTGCCAAAAGAGCTTTGGAACGGGATATGGACATCCATCACAGCATAAAGAAAACCATTTTTCTGTCAGATGGTGTAGCTGCAACCGCCCTGGTAGACATGTACGCAAAATGTGGAAACATAGACAAGGCACGTGAACTGTTTGACCAAATGCCTCAAAAAAATCTGATCTCATGGAATGCCATGATTGCAGGGTATGCACAAAAGGGGTTTGTTGAAATGGCTACAAAAACTTTCAAGCAAATGCAATTGGCATGTGTACAGCCAGACTCCGCAACCTTTGCCAGCATCCTCCTTGCCTGTGCCAAAATGGGAGCTTTGGAACAGGGTATGGACATCCATCAAAGCATAAAGGATTGAGCAATTTTGTAAGCTAAACCTGTGGTGGATGTGTGGATGTATTTTCTTGCTGCCTGCAGATCACATATGAATACAGGCTTATGATTATTTACAACAATGTTATTTTTTATTTGGATCTTAAGAAAATTGACTTGTGTTTTTTCAAGCATCTATGTAGTAGCGGACCGGTGGTGTGAGCGAATGGTAAGGAGATTGATGAAGGATAAGGAATTAACAAGCTCTCTCAATGTATTGAACGCCATGTGCTGATTTTGTAGGAGACAAATGACATACACAAACATAGTAAATCTATGCAAAGTTGGAGAAATTGGCTTAGGAGATGAAGGCAATTGGGTAGTTTCCAGAAGTAAGACACTTAGTGGTGTGGAAAAGGAGTGAAAAAATTTATTTCTCTACCACCATAGTGAAAAGATGTCAATTTCTTTTGGTTTTCTAGACATGCCTATTGCAACAATTATTAATCTTGTTAAGAACCTTTGAGTATGTGTTAATTGTCACAATGAAATGAAATTTATCTCCAAGAATTTTGCAATTCTTATTTTTAACAATTAGTTTAGTTGATTTCATGAAGAGGAAATGAATTCACTTGCATAGACATTTTGCCATAAATCAATCAAAGGCCTTGTAATTCATGAGAATTAATTTCATTAATGAAGTTATTTTGAAAAGATTTACTTATGATAAACCTTAATATATGGGTTCCTAAGTTGGTTTGATTATCCTAGAATGCTTATGAACATTCTCTAATAAAGTTTCCACTTATTTATGTCTTGCAACACCATTTCTAGTTTAAGATAAAACTAGAGAACTCCTTTATTGATGTTTGTCCTTTTGAGCCTATTGTGCTTCTAATTCTTTTTTAGTTTGATTTTGTTGCCTATAGAGTCCTTCATTGATATTTGATCAAAGACTTATATTTTTTCCTATAGAACTTTTATGTGATATCTTTGTCTTGCCCCTTTCTAGGTGATGTTGGGGCCTATATTAGTAAGTGCAAATTTATCCAAGTTGAGTGCTTCCTTTCTTAGGGCAATATTTTGGCCACCATCTATAACCAATCTAAGAATTCATTCAATAGACCCCCTTATTAAAAATGTTCTTGTTGTAGTGTTTTGTCTTTCAATATACTCGTCGCATGCCTAAATGTCTCAAACTATAGAAATTTCTAGGTGTTAGGGGTGATTATGTATGTTTGTAGCTTTTAATAGGTTTGTTGGTTTTCTCTTGCTAATATTTTTTCCCTCCATTCCTTGAAACCTAGCATTTCCAATTCTTTTTGAGATCTTTGGCTACTTCTCATTACCTAGGTACTTTATCATGGTTTTACCCACCCTTCCACTCCCTACTTTGTCTTTGCCTTTGGCCTTAGGATTTTAGGTCTCCATTTAATAATGTACTTCTTAAGCTATAAGACTAATCAATGAACCTCAAATATTATCCACTTACAATTTTCCATGTTTCCTCTTCTTTTGCATTGAGTATTCACCATCCTTAATTCCTAATATGAAGATTCATTTTTCCTTAAGTCTCAAAATCTTGGGCTTTTAGTATTTTCCCTACTCATTCCCTCAACCTACTTCCCATCTCCCTTCCTCCTTGTGGAACCCATACTTGTAGGATTACTCAGACCATCATATCCAAAAGGTAAAATGTATGTGGAAAAACTAATCTCTAAACCTTGAAAGGATTCCACCGTATTTCCCTCATTCTTAAAATCCTTCTAGCATTTGGCACACCACATTAATGATCCTTAACCCATTTCTCTTGAGTCATAGAGTTTTGGACTTCAATATTTTCCTTGACCAAAAAGTACATCTAGCACACTATATGCCTAATCCTTGATCCCTTTCCTTTATCCTTTTGTCCATATTATTTAGTGGTATCATATTTTCCCTCACCTTGATCCAACTTCTTCCATCAATATTGAATATCCATTTCCTTGACCCTCACTCTTCCTTGCATATTTTACTTTCAAACTCCTAACATTCTTTATACAACCTTCCCTAAAAGTAAGTTAGCTTGTGGTAAACCTAAACCCTAGTTCCCAAAATTGCTCAATGCAACCTAGACTTCTTTAGATTTTACCAACCAATTAAAACCCACCACAAGATAATCCCTTAATGACCAAGCCAATTCCATATGTGGATATGAATATTTTCCTGTGTCACCTGGTCACTTTCTTGGACTAATCACAACATGACACACGTATTACATGCATTTAACCACCCAAAGCAAGTGGGAAGGTGCATTTGATGTGATTAAATTTTACAACATCCTTATCCAAGCAATGATTTATTTGTGAATTCCATTCTAAAAATTAAAAGAGTAATCGATCAAAAGGCCTATGTATCTTTAAGTAACCTATATGCCTAGCCAAGCAACCTCTACCCATATCCAAGCAACATCTATTCCTTTTCACACCCCCCACATTATAAATAGCTTTAGGGTTAGCCTTAGATAGATAGGAAATCTACCCTCAATTCTTAGAGATTATCTTGCAAGGACCACCTTCACTAATGATCTATATATCTACCAATAAAATTTCCCAAATTTCCTTAGTCCTATGCAATGATCTAGCCCTTGAAAAAGGATTTTAGACTAAGGCATGATGTCCCTATAAATGACATTCTAAAAATTCTAAAGGGTAGTTGGATCTATTCCTATTAAATTTGAAAATAAAAAGAGCAGCCTAATGGAGACTAGTGATGAAAACCCATAAGTGCACTAGAAGGTAAGTCCTCTAAAATTAACCTAGTAGAATATAAATTAAGATAGAGATCATTATAGGTATTAAAAAGAAAGTTGTGGTAATATTGTGTGTCTTGTAATAAATTAAGTTATTAAAAATAAAGGAGTTAAGGATGGATAAATTAAATCAATTAAATATTTATGAAAATTTTGATAATAAGAAAGTAAAAGAATGTATTGGTGAGATCAAGATACATTTTGAAGAGAATTTAATTATCATGATAGAAAAGAAGAAGGAATAACATTGAAACCATCCCAAGATTGAGACGAAAGATAATGGACAAGAGAAGCATCAAGAGAGTGTATCAAGAGGGATACACTTGAAATAGAGTGGTTTGTAACCTAAATCAGATCTATATAGAAAAATCTAACTAAAATGATAAGGAAATTAAAATAATATAATACAACAATGAGCTTAGAGAAGTTTAACCCTATTTGTAGGGATACTATAGATGTGGTTGCTATTGAGTAGAAGAGAAAATAAATAATGGATGAAATAAAGAAGTTGTTAATTGGTGAAGAAGAGGAGAGAATATTTAGCAATAGAGTAAAAGAAGTCACAAAAAAAATAGTTTTACAAGGAAACTTTGGAGATGATATAAAGAGAAATTCCTAGGTTGAGGAAGAAAACAACTCAAAGAAAATTAAAGATAAATCAATTACTAAATGATGTGTTATCAACCAACGCATTCCCAAAGCTAAAGAGACACTATGAGGAGATGAACCTCATGGAATAAGAGTCACATCCCATGCTATCAAAATGAAGAAGAATTTCTAAAGATTCCATTAAGTAGTGAATTCTTAATTGAGTTAGAAAAAACAATATCAAGAAGCAATTGTGTATGAGATTTGTGACAAATATTAGGAAGTGAGTTCTTAGATGTTCAATTTCAGAACATCGTCGCGCGGCCAGATCATCGCATCGGTAAATCAAAATCGCAGATCATCACGTCGTCGAGATCAAAGTCCATCGTCAGTCGGATCCCGATCGAAATCGATCGAGCGGATCCGAAGAATGCAGTCGAAAAATCGAAAAAGTCGTCGAAATCATCCGTCAAAAAAATAAAGTCGAAATCAGGATCCGCTTGCGTCAAAATCAGATCGTCAAAATCTCAAAGAAATCGCGGTCGTCAGCGCAATCCCGTCGATCGTCCGTCGAAATCAATCCGTATCAAAAATCAAAATCAAAATCCATCAAAGCATCGATCTCGAGAGATCACTCGGATCTCCAGATCGTATCTCTTGACAATTGAACATCTAAGAACTCACTTCCTAATATCTGTCACAAATCTCATATATAATTGCTTCTTGATATTGTTTTTTCTAACCCAATTAAGGATTCACTACTTAATGGAATCTTTAGAAATTTTTCTTCATTTTGACAACATGGGATGTGAGTCTTATTCCATGAGGTTCATCTCCTCATAGTGTCTCTTTAGCTTGGGGAATGCGTTGGTTGATAACACATCATTTAGTAATTGATTTATCTTCAATTTTCTTTGAGTTGTTTTCTTCCTCAACCTAGGAATTTCTCTTTGTATCATCTCCAAAGTTTCCTTGTAAAACTCTATTTTTTTGTGACTTCTTTTACTCTATTGCTAAATATTCTCGCCTCTTCTTCACCAATTAACAACTTCTTTATTTCATCTATTATTTATTTTATCTTCTACTCGATAGCAACCACATCTATCTAGTATCCCTACAAATAAGGTTAAACTTCTCTAAGCTCATTGTTGTATTATATTCTTTTAATTTCCTTATCATTTTAGTTAGATTTTTCTATATACATCTAATTAAGGTTATAAACCACTCTATTTCAAGTGCATCCCTCTTGATACACTCTCTTGATGCTTCTTGTGTCCACTATCTTTCATCTCAATCCTAGGATTGTTTCAATGTTCTTCCTTCTTCCTTCTTCTTTTCTATCATGACAATTAAATTATCTTCAAAATGTATCTTGATCTCACCAATACATTCTTTTACTCTCTTATTATCAAAATTTTCATAAATATTTAATTGATTTAATTTATCCATCCTTAACTCCTTTATTTTTAATACCTTAATTTATTACAAGACACCCAATATTACCACAACTTTCTTTTTAATACCTATAATGATCTTTATCTTATTTTATATTCTACTAGGTTAATTTTAGAGGACTTACCTTCTAGTGCACTTATGGGTTTTCATCACTAGTCCCCATTAGGCTGCTCTTTTTATTTTCAAATTTAATAGGAATAGATCCAACTACCCTTTAGAATTTTTAGAAAGTCATTTATAGGGACATCATGCCTTAGTCTAAAATCCTTTTTCAAGGGCTAGATCATTGCATAGGACTAAGGAAATTTGGGAAATTTTATTGGTAGATATATAGATCATTAGTGAAGGTGGTCCTTGCAAGATAATCTCTAAGAATTGAGGGTAGATTTCCTATCTATCTAAGGCTAACCCTAAAGCTATTTATAATGTGGGGGTGTGAAAAGGAATAGACATTGCTTGGATATGGATAGAGGTTGCTTGGCTAGGCATATAGGTTACTTAAAGATACATAGGCCTTTTGATCGGTTACTCTTTTAATTTTTAGAATAGAATTCACAAGTAAATCATTGCTTGGATAAGGATGTTGTAAAATTTAATCACATCAAATGCATCTTCCCACTTGCTTTGGGTGGTTAAGTGCATGTAAGACATGTGTCATGTTGTGATTAGTCTTTAGGTTTACCGCAAGCTAACTTACTTTTAGGGAAGGTTGTATAAAGAATGTTAGGAGTTTGAAAGTAAAATATGTAAGGAAGAGTGAAGATCAAGGAAAGGGATACTCAATACTGATGGAAGAAGAAGTCTGATCAAGGTGAGGGAAAATATGATACCACTAAATAATATGGACAAAAGGATAAGGAAAGGGATCAAGGATTAGGCACATAGAGTGGTAGATGTACCTTTTGGTCAAGGAAAATATTGAAGTCCAAAACTCTATGACTCAAGAGAAATGGGTTAAGGATCGGTAATGTAGTGTGCCAGATGCTAGAAGGAAAAAGAATGAAGGAAATACGGTGGAAGCCTTTCAAGGTTTAGAGATTAGTTTTTCCACATACATTTTACCTTTTGGATATGATGGTCTGACTAATCCTACAAGTATGGGTTCCACAAGGAGGAAGGGAGATGGGAAGCGAGTTGAGGGAATGAGTAGGGAAAATACTAAAAGCCCAAGATTTTGAGACTTAAAGGAAAAGTGAATCTTCATATTAGGAATTAAGGATGGTGAATCAATGCAAAAGAAGAGGAAACATGGAAAATTGTAAGTGGATAATAATTGAGGTCCATTGATTAGTCTTATAGCTTAAGAAGTACATTATTATATGGAGACCTAAAATCCTAAGGCCAAAGGTAAAGACAAAGTAGGGAGTTGAAAGGTGGGTAAAGCTATGATAAAGTACCTAGGTAATGAGAAGTAGCCAAAGGTCTCAAAAAGAAATGGAAATGCTAGGTTTCAAGGAATGGAGGGAAAAAAATATTAGCAACAGAAAACTAACAAACCTAATAAAAGCTACAAACAGACATAATCACCTCTAACACTAAGAAATTTCTATAGTTTGAGATATTTAGGCATGTGACGAGTATACTGAAAGACAAAACACTACAACAAGAACATTTTTAATAAGGAGGTCTATTGAATGAATTCTTAGATTGGTTATAGATGGTGGCCAAAATATTGTCCTATTAAGAAATGAAGCACTCAACTTGGATAAATTTACACTTACTAATATAGGCGCCAACATCACTTAGAAAGGGGCAAGACAAAGATATCACATAAAAACTATAGGGAAAAAATATAAGTCTTTGTTCAAATATCAATGAAGGACTCTATAGGCAACAAAATCAAACTAAAAAAGAATTAGAAGCACAATAGGCTCAAAAGGACAAACATCAATAAAAGAGTTCTCTAGTTTTATCTTAAACTAGAAATGGTGCCGCAAGACATAAATACGTGGAAACTTTATTAGAGAATGTTCATAAGCATTCTAGGATAATCAAACCAACTTAGGAACCCATTTATTAAAGCTTATCATAAGTAAATCTTTTCAAAATAACTTCATTAATGAAATTAATTCTCATGAATTACAAGGCCTTTGATTGATTTATGGCAAAATGTCTATGCAAGTGAATTCATTTCCTCTTGGCCGAAATCAATAAACTAAATTGTTAAAATAAAATTGCAAAATTCTTGGAGATAAATTCATTTCATTTGTGATAATTGGCATACTCAAGGTTCTTAACAGATTAATAATTGTTGCAATAGGCATGTCTGAAAACCTACAAAGAAATTGACATATTTTCACTATGGTGGTAGAGAAATAATTTGTTTCACTCCTTTTCCACACCACTAAGTGTCAAGTGCATCTGGAAAATACCCAATTGCCTTCATCTCCCAAACCAATTTCTCCAACTTTGCATAGATTTACTATGTCTGTGGATGTCATTTGTCTCCTACAAGAGCACATGGACTTCAATACATCTGGAGAGATTTTTAATTCCTTATCTTTCATCAATCTCCTTACCATTTGCTCACACCACCTGCCCACTACCGCATAGATGCTTAAAAGAACACAAGTAGATCTAAATAAAAAATAGCATTGTTGTAAATACTCCTAACCCTGTATTCATATGTGATCTGCAGGCAGGCAGTAAGAAAACAGATCCACACATCCACCACAGGTTTAGCTTACAAAATTGCTCTATGCTTTATGATTTGATGGATGTACATACCCTGTTCCAAAGCTCCCACATTTTAGCCTGTGACCCGAGGAGGGATCTTGGCAAGGTTCGCAGTCTGAGCATTTGTACACATACCCGATTACGCATTTGCCAAAGTTTTGCCAGCGTTTCAACAAACCCCTTTTGTGCATACCCTGCAATCATGGCATTCCATGAGATCAGATTTTTTTGAGGCATTTGGTCAAACAGTTCACGTGCCTTGTCTATGCTTCCACATTTTGCGTACATGTCTACCAGGGCGGTTGCAGCTACACCATCTGACAGAAAAATGGTTTTCTTTATGCTGTGATGGATGTCCATATCCCGTTCCAAAGCTCTTTTGGCACAGGGAGGGAGGATGTTGGCAAAGATTGCGGAGTTCTGATTTACATCTGCCGATTAAAATTGATTAGAAGTCTGTAAATCCTTTTTATCAAACGCATTCTGTCCATATCCTGCAAGCATAGCATTCCACGAGACCAGATTTCTTTGTGGTATCCTGTCAAACAGTTGACGGGCCTTGTCTATGTTTCCATAGTTTGCATACATGTCTACCAGAGCATGTTGAATAATCCCTAATTCTTTAGTGGACGTCCATACTTTGTTCCAAAGCTGCTATTTTTGCACAGACCGCGAGTGACAAATGAAAACCAAGCGCGTGGGAAACCTGGTTTTGAATGTGCTGAAGCGGTGAGACTGCGCGGGAAAATTTTGAATGCTAGCGGTGAGCGAGCGGCTTGGCCGATCGATAGCGAAAGGTTAAAGTATAAACTTGGAATGCTTCCCGGTTAAAAGAGTGGGGCCCGACGCGTCCACACTAAGCAATCAAAAGCCTTAGTGTGTAAGCGTTCGCCGAACCATTTTAGCGGTTATATATTATGGCGACTTTTGCTAAGGATTGTTGGCGGTATATATATTCAGTAGGTAAAGCTCCTGGCGACCATCTGCTTTACAACGGGCTTAATCAACCACCTCGAGGGTTGACTCTTTGGAAGTCTTGCGTCGAGATGAGGCCCACCAACTACGTTTTTTCTCAAAGCTTAACTTCACCGAGGCGTTCACACCCGAGGCCCGTGCGTTCACGGGGGCATTTTCCAGGCACCAGCGGAAGCGTTCCTGAGGAGCTACGAGAACAGCAGGGGGCATTCCCACCCGAGAGCTACGGGGATTCTGAGATAAACACGAGGCGATCCTGGCGAGAGCGCGGGGTTTGAAGATTGCACTGTTTTTCAGGCTCGGTGCCAGACTAAAAGTCACGGGGAGGTGGGATTTTGTCGGGAAAAGTAGACTAAAAGACAAAGCAGAGACAAAACAAAGCAGAGGCTGGGCCCCGAAAGGACAAAGTGGAAAAGTGGGGTGCGATCAAACAGGTCTACCAGTCGCTTTCTCTACTTTTGTTTGTTTTCTTTATAAGCTATAAGTTTGTTTGTCTCCTTTCTGGCATACTGGCATATTCTAAAACCCACAGCAAACACATTCCATATTCAACACAATACCCGCATATTCTGGAACCCACAGCAAACACATACTATATTTAACACATGACAGTTAAATAAGTGGAAATGGGGGAAAACCTAGGTACGGCATGTCTGAGTGTCGCGACAGGAGGACCACAAACCTCGAATACAAACTCAATATCAAAGCAAATGGGGACACTAGAATGCATTGTGGGTAACAATAAAATGGCAAGTAAGTCTCAAGTGCAACTGAATGACCTCTTGAATCTTCTAGGTCAAGAGGGTCTAAGATTTTCAAGCTCTCACACTCCTCAACGGTCGAACGGGTGGACCACTTTTCAAGACGGGGGTTTAGCGAACCTGTTGGCACCTTTGCTAACGAGATCGCCTTTGTCAAGCATACTGAACCTTATAAATGCAGAAGAAAGGCTGATCTTTGTAAATGCAAAACAATACAATGGGATTCTAAGGCGGAGGTTGGCTCAAAAACGGAAACTGAAACAAAACCAAAAGAAAAAATTTACTTTGATTCTACCAAAAGCTGGTAACAACAAGGCAGACATATCTAGTGTGTTACCCCAGAAAGAAGAGCAAACAATCCAAGCAGAGCACAAAAGCAGTGGGAAGTTAATAGGTGACATAGGGAACCTCAAGCCAAACATGGACAAGCTGGATGAGGGCATGGTCAATACAAAAGAGTTCACTGCAAACAAGAATGTTGCTGAAAATGCATCTCAAGAACTCTACAGCCCTACGTCCTCACCCTTATTATGGTCATCAGGGTTATACGTAGAAGAACTCATGAGAATGAAAAGTAGGCTCGATGTTCTAGAAACAAAGGGGATATACGAAGACAACAGGTTTAAAATAGTCACCGAGGCAAATTACAGGTTGGAAAAGGACAATAAAATGCTGCAAGAACAAATATCAAATCTGCAAGTGAACATGGAGAGGGGACAGCAAGAATTGGTCACTCTAAAACAAGAGTTAGCCCAATTAAAAACAACAAAAAGCGATAAATCAGTAATTGAGGGAGGAGAAAACATAAGGGAACTAAAGGTGATTCAATCAGCATTAGCAGACTTGGAGACAAAAGAGAATCAGTTAAGGGATCAGATAGAAGAAGCCAAATCATGGTCACAAGTGGTGAATAGTTCATCAAACGAGCAGAAAGGAATCATTGAAAAACAAGTTAAAAGGCAGCTAAGGGAAGAAAAAGATAAACAAAGCAAGGCTGCAAACATAATTATTAAAGGTTTGAGAGACTATGGAGAGACGGAGAGAACTGACATTCTAACAAGGAATTTCCTAAACGATAAGTTGAAGTGGACAGGACATATTCAGCAAGCTAATAGAATCGGAAAAAAGGTAGATGGAGGAAAAGATAGACATGTAAGAGTCATCTTGAGAAATATTGAAGACAAAAATAAGATTCTAAAAAACAGAGGGCTACTTAGAGGCACACATATTTATCTAGATGAAGATTTGACCTTTGAGCAGCAAGAAGAACAAAGGAAAGAATGGGAGAAAGTGAAAACAACAAGAAATGAAGGTAAATGGGCTTGGTTGAAGAATGGGAAAGCTCAAATTAGTGATCGGTTCTCAAACAAGAAATAGGAATTAGTGGCCCCACAGGAATATATGCATGTTGTAAGTTGGAATTGTAGAGGATATCCATGGAGAAGAGGACCTGGATTGGGGCCCATAGCGGAAGGAAAGGATATTATCATTCTTACAGAAACACATGAACATGATGGCTGCAAAGTACCAGATTTCGAAGGGTATAAAAAAGTGTCAGTTTGGAATGAAGGTAACGAAACAGGCAAAGGCAATGGAGGGGTTACAGTGCTAATAGATGAAAAGTGGCAGGGAATTGTTAAATTGGCAAAAGAAGACACAAATAAACAGTACATATGGCTGCAAATAACAGAAAATGGAGTAACTTTTAGTCTAGCCGCTTGCTACTTTGCTCCAAAAAATTCAAAGTTTTATAAGAAACGAAATTTAGACAACGAAGACCCGTATGCATCACTAAAAAAAGATATCTCTATTTTTAGCACACTTGGAGATGTGGTTTTAATGGGTGACTTTAATGCAAGGACAGCTAATAACCAATCTCTTCAGTTGAGCAATGAAACCAAAGGGGAGAACAATCCTTTGTGGTTAGAGGAAGGAGGTGGTCTCCATTGGGAAAGATCATCTCAGGATGGTAATGGCACTATCAACGCATTTGGGACAGAATTATTGGGGCTTTGTAGTCTATTTGGCATGGTTATATGCAATGGTATGAGGGATTGGCCGAGGTCTGGAGGTATTACTTGCAAAACGTATAATGGTCAGAGTGTGGTGGACTACGTGGTTTGCTCCCAGAGTTTTAGTTCTAGACTGTTGGAATTTGATATTGAGGACTGCCCTATCGGGATGAAATCTGATCACTTACCTCTTCGGGTCAAACTACGCATTTCACCAATCAGCCAACACAACAAACAGGTTATGCACACGCAAAAAAAAGCCCTTCCTAAGGGGAAAATCCTCATAAATCAGGAAAATAGAGAATTATTCAATGCTGCTCTTAAGCAACATTTCCATGATCTGGAAAATAATGTGGAGTCTAAAGCAGCAAAAAAGGTTGATGTCCTTCACAATAATTTGTTGATCCCGATAATACACAAGGCATTAAATGCGTGCAAAAGGTCTCATCCCAAGATGGGGACAGCAAACACTTTTCTGGCAAATCCGTGGTATGATGAAGAATGTAAGGCAGCCAAGAGATCGCTAATGAAGAGAGGTAGGGGCAAAGAGCTTAAGAAAAAATATGAAAAGTTAGTGCAGTCCAAAAAAATAGAGTATGTAAACGAAAGAAGGAAGGAACTAATCACTCTTGGGAAACATAATCCTAAAGGCTTTTGGAGGGAATTGCAACAAAAGAAAAAGGTGGTGGAAAACAATATTACAGATGCCCAATGGTTAGAATATGCTAGACTTCTTTACGAGCGGGCCCACGAGAAAGACTACCCTCCTGTCATTAACACACCAGCAGAATTATTCAATGTGGATGATATTAAACAAGGAATAAAGAACTTAGCAAGTGGCAAAGCACAAGACATAGATGGGCTACAGTCTGAATTTTTAAAATGGGGGACTGAAATTCTTGCCCCTCACATAAAAAGAATTTTCAACAATGTCAATCGGAAAGGTTTTCCTATGGAGTGGACTACCAGTGTGGTCATCCCTTTATTTAAAAGTGGTGATATCAATAACCCATCTAACTATCGCACAATTATGGTCAACTCTATCTTTGGCAAGCTATTTGGGAGCATGATTGAACGTAGGATCAGCAAATGGGCAGAAAATGAGGGCAAAAGAGCAAAGGGACAGGCAGGTTTCAGATCCAAGCACTCTACCATCGATCACTGCATCACCCTTAGACACTTGATTGAGAAAATTTGGGATAACCAGGGTGAGGAAGCTTATTGTTGCTTTGTAGACTTTAAGAAAGCTTTCGACACAGTGCCTAGAGACAAATTATGGTCTCGGATGGAAGAATTAGGCATTCCAAATGCATATAGAGCAGCTGTTCATAGGCTGTATGAGAAGGTCAGTGCTAAAATCAGAACAAGTGAAGGTATGTCAGAATGTTTTGACAGTGACATTGGAGTTAAACAGGGCTGCCCTCTATCCCCTACGCTTTTTGGGCTATACATTGATAAGTTGGAAGCGTGGTTAAGCAAGGAAGGCGGGGATGGTATCCATTTGGCAGGTTATGTAGTAAAATTACTTCTATATGCTGACGATCTTATCCTAATCTCAAAAATAGCTCATGGGTTAAGAGAACATCTAAAAGCCCTAGAACACTTTTGTCAGGAAGTTGGGATGCAAGTGAACACATCCAAGACCAAAATCATGATTTACTCATTGAATAGAAAAATTAAACAGCATACCTTTCTTTTTGAAGGCAGCCCACTTGATATAGTGAAAGAATACAAATATCTTGGGATTGACTTCCATTATAAGCTCAGTTGGGAAACCTGTAGAACGAAAAGGATACAGGGAGGTTGGAAAGCCTATTATTTGCTCCAAAATAGGTGTAGAAAAGCTGAACTTTGGGATTGGAAAACCAAGAAAACCCTTTTTGGTTTACTTGTCACGCCGGTTGTGCTTTATGGGTGCGAAGTGTGGGGAAGCAACACATCAAAGTGCAGTTGGAGACAGATAGAAAGAATCCAGAAACACCTAATAACAAATAATCTCAAAGTTAAAGCTACTGTTCCTTATGAAATCCTGCTAGCTGAGGCGGGAGCTTTTCCTTTGGAAGCTTCAGCGATAACCCGGTTGTTAAGTTATCTAAAAAAGGTTGAAAACATGGATAACCACCGGTGGCCCAAAACGGTTATGGAGGAGATTCTAGTCCGAAGAAAGAAAACATGGATGAAACAGAACATCAAGTGGCTGAACAAGTGGAACATCAAATTACATGAGTGTCCTGACACCAACAGTGAAATAAAAATCTATGTGAAGGAAAAATTCAGGACTGCCATGTGGTCAAATCAGATCGGACGAAAAAAAGCATATTACATCAAAGAGTTTAACCCAGCTAAGGAACATGGTGAAAAACCATATTTAGGTGCAACTATTAAAGGGAAAGCGAGGCTATTAATTGCTCAATTGAGAACGGGGTCCCACCATCTTAGATGTGAGACTGGTAGGTGGAAGACTCCTAAGGAAACTTGGGAAGAAAGAACGTGCTTATTTTGTAATAAGGGAGTGGTGGAAACGGAGTGGCACTTCGTCATGGAATGCACAGCGTACGAAAATATCCGTAATCAGTACTCAAGTATTTCAGATGTGGGCAATATGCAGCAGTTATTTGAGGAGGATAAGATAAATCAGACGGCTAGCTTCCTAGTCAAAATTAATAGCAGGAGATCTGATCTGGAGAAGAGTCTGGAGACAAACTAAGTTGTTGAGTGTCTCGGTCCCATAGGCTGTTTAGTCTCGTGGACGTCATTAAAATCTTTCATTCATTCTCAATCTTGCCAACCCTACCCTTCATTTTTTTTCTCAATTTTCTTAACCCTACTCTTTTCTGTTACCGTTCCCTAGCAATTAACCGTGCGGTTTCGTCTATCAACTATTAAATAAATCGCGTAAAAAAATGAGCCGCAACTATCGCAGGCAGGATGGCTTGGCATGGTTTAAATGCACAAAAATTTCCGTGTAAGGTAAATGTACTTAGAGTTGGATTTTAATCTCATGTGGGAAGAAAAAAAAGGGTTCAAAGATACGATAAAGTATTTTTTAGTTAATTTTAAATTTATATTTATGTTGGAAAATTCTATGGTGGCATTAGGTGTAATTTATGATTTTTTATTTTGTACTTTATTTTTGGTGTTTCTCATTTAATTAAATAAAATAATATAATAAATAAAATTTATTTATAATAAATAATATTGATTTAAATTATTATTAAAAATTAATATTTTTATTCATATATAAATAATTTTTTCAGGGATGAAGATGTCAAGTAAAAATAAAATTCTTATTTTTAAATTTAAATTGGCAATTTTTTACACATCAAAATATATATTTTTAAAAATATATTATATTAAAATACTTGTAAAAAATAAAATAAAAATATTGAAATAATGAATGATATTTTTTAAGCATAAAACTAAATTTACATCCACTAGTAAAATAGTTCTTCTTAAATCAAAAATTGAATAAAATAAAATTAAATTGTTACATTTATATAATATAATAAGTTAATAAAAAAATAGTTAAGAATAAAATAAAATAATCTCATCATCATCAACTCTTTAAATAAATAAAATAAATCAATTTGGACACTTCTAAGTGTTTTTTAAATAGATATTACTTAAGATATCTATATTAGTATATCACATGTTAAAATTTACTCCTAGATTAATAAAATGAAACCATGTCGATAATTTGGCATAATTAATAATTAAAAGTTGTGTTTAATTTTGTGGATTAATGAATTTTGGTACTAAATGTTAAAATATGAGTAATTATAATGAATAAGGATGGCTGGTACATGATTAGAAAATGAATGCAATTTGATAAAGATAAATTTAGTCTAAATAAATCAAACAATATATTTATAGTTTAGTGTACTTTAGTACAAACTAATAATTAAGGGTTGTGTGTAATTTTGTTGATTATTGTATTTTCATATTAAATGTTAAGTTAAGAAAAGAAAAAATAGTGGTTTAGATACATGTTATATGATTTATGAATGAATGTCATATGATAAAGAATATATTCTTGATTGTTATTAGCCTACTAAAATGTACTTTTTTGTGAGCCAAATGTTTTGAATTGTGTGCTAAATCTCTTTAATATCACGAATTTTGATTTTATGGGTTTGGATCCACTCTACAATCATGTATTTATTCTATGTGCATGGATTTGATCTTGCTTAGTGTGTATTTCTATTCTATAACTTATCACAATGATATTTATTTTCTTTTATTTTTTTTAATATTTGGAAACTCCTTTTACAGCTACCTTGTAAAAATTATCATCATATCAAAATGGAACATTTTTACCTAGGTCAACTTCAAAGATCTTTGTAATATATCAAAGACATGTAGCATTCAAAAATACTCATGGAAGGATTGTCATTATATAGCAAGGGACATGTTCACCTAGGTCAACCAAAAAATGTGTGTAAAAGATCAAAAAATATATGTAGGAACCAAGAATGATGCATTTTTTCATTATTAATAATGTTAAAGAGACATAATTATACTATAAAAAGGAATGGATAGTAATGATGTAAGTATTTTAATAAAATATTTTAGCTTAAATGTAATGTTAAATCATTATTTAATAGCAAACATAATATGAGTGATCATTATTAAATAACACAAAATAAAAAAAATATTTTATAGTTATTGGTATGTTGTATATTATTATTTTTATTTCTATGAAAAATAAAATAGTTTTTAATGTTTTTTAATGAAACAGTTTTTGTAAATATAGGTATGCTAGTGTTTTTTAACTTAAGAGTTATTTTATTTTATTTACTTAATAACTATTGTATAGTTCCATTACACTTCAACTCTTGGTGCCATTGTAGTTATGTCTCTTTGTATAATACTTTATTTTTATTTAGAAACTTAAAAAATAAATCAATTAGAAATAATAATGTATAAAATAAAATTATTTTTAAGTAAGTATTAAAATAAATAAAGTTTGTTTTTTCTTATCTCTCTACTTATTTACGTGTTTATATGTTCATGAATCTATTTAAAAGTTTGGATAGATATTAAAAATAATATTTATATAAAAAAATTAAGTAAAATTTAAATAATTATTTGTTTTCATATAACTTTTTGAAAACTTGATATAAGTTCAATATTGGTCAATAAATAATTATAGTTATACAAGTAATGTTTGATCATTATTGAATAGTAGGTTCCCTTAAGACATATCAAGTCTTCATGCACCTATTCTTTTTAGGATTAAAAGCAAAAACCCTCTTCATGCACCTATTCCTTTTAGGACTAAAAGCAAAAACCCTCACTTTGTGAGCAAGATTTTTCCCACTTGTTAGTTGTTACTAATAATGATAAGTTGGTTTTTCATTTATGTGTGTCGTTGAGACATTACAAGCTGAGAAGGTTTAATAGTTAATGCATATCATGCCCCTCTTTTGTCACACTTATTTTCTTTTCTTTCTTGATATTTCATTCAAGTTTTAGCTTTTGCGCTGTCCTAAAAGTCCTCTCAACAATCCAAAACTTTCCCTCACTATTTGATAATTCCATTGTAGAGTGAAAAATATACCATCACAATTATTCAATACAATTCAAATACCACAATTTTCAATAGATTTAAATCTAACTACTATTAACAATTGTCAAATTTAAATGTAAAAATAAGAATTTTTATTTTTACTTAACATCTTCATTTCTTGAATACTTATTTATATATGAATAAAAATATCAATTTTCAATAATAATTTGAATTATTACATATATAGAAACATATTCATATTTAAAAAATATGAATAAATTTTATTTATTTAATTATTTAATATACTTAAATAAGAAACACAAAAAATTAAAGAAAAAAATTAATTTTATTTTATTTAATAAATCATAGATTACACCTAATGCCACCATAGAATTTTCCAGCATAAATATACATTTTATATTAACTTAAAAAAGAGTTTTTCGAATCTTTGAACCCTTCTTTTTTCCAGCGTGCGATTAAAATCATTTAAAGTTTAAACCATACCAAGCCATGTTGCAACCCTTGAAAACGTGATGGTTGCCGCTCATTTTTTAACATAAAATATTTAATAGTTGATAGACGAAACTGCACGGTTAATTGCTATGAAACGGTAACTAAGAAAAAGGTTGGGTTAAGAAGATTAGTTAAGTGGGTCCCATCTGACGCAGCACCGAAAGATTAGTTAAGTGGGGTTAAGAAGATTAGTTAAGTGGTTAAGCCAGTCCACACCTTACATCGGAGGGTCAGCAGCTCTTCGCCACTTGTACGGCCAGAATCTCTTCTGCACTTGTATATTATACCTAATATCATTATTTCTTGCAATGTCCAATATATTTCTTCTCTCTTACCTAATCATTATATGTTCAGTACTTTATAGATTATATATGGTCATTTTTTGATGTATGGTAAGTCATTCTCTATCATCCAATTTCTCTTTTTTATATTTTATATTTTGTCTCAATTATAACCATTTTATTATTTCTATTAGGTATAATAGTATGCCCACATCTTCACAACACTTATATTGCATCTTTATTTTCAACAAGTACATATTTTTTCACTCACTTTCACTTTTCAAAATAATCTTGAAAAGAAAGTATATTATACAATCCAACTTTGTTTTCTTTATATTTTATATCATGTCTTAACTATAATCATTTTGTTATTATCTTAGATAGTGTTTTTGAAATTATCATGACCAATATCATTATTTCCATCTTCATAATTTGGTGCTTTCATTGAAATCATCTTGATGGTGCTTTAAATCATCTCAAACATGACTCTAGGTATCTTGAAGATGCTTTAAATCATCTCAAACATGACTCTAGATATCTTAAAGGTGCTTTAAATTGTCTCAAACATGACTCTAACTTGAGTATGGTTTTCTATTTCATAACTTACACTAAATTTTTTTTTTTTTTTTTTTGAAAATATGTATAGGAAACCCTAAAATATTAATAAAATAATGGAGTTCATTTCCCTCATCCTCTTTACAACTCCACTTAACTTTTGTTTAAAAATAGCCTATTGATCCTGCTTGGTCATCAAGCCAAAAGGTAGAAACCTTGACTCCATGCTATTAAATTTTTCAAGTGGAATGGCCAAGTTTTGAGATAAAAAGAAAAACTGGTGACCATTATTCTATATTGATCATTATTCTATATTGATATTGATTAGGTTTGGAATTTTTATAATTACCTCCATACTTATCATTTGGAAATTTACAATGATTTGATTTTTGGTTAACTTCCAACAAGTTTAAGAAAAATATAAATTGATAAAAAAAATATAATGTGATGATGATAATTTTTGTGAAGATCCATATAAATTATTAGTTTTTTACATCATAATTAATAGAATATATATTAAACAATATATTTTTATTTTTAGTAGAAATATAATAATAATAATATTATTATTATTTTTATTAGGCTATGAGGAAAGATTTATAGAGCTAGGGCCCCAACCCCATAAATATAATATTATTAAGATAAGTTAATAATGAAATAAACTTACAATATTATATTTTATTATATCAATATTTTATCTAATATAATTTAAAAAACAAAAATATAATATAAATATTTTCAAATTAAAATTATAATTTTAATAAAAATAATAATAATATTATAATTAGTCAATAGGTTATATGTGTGAAATTTGGTCGAAATTTTTGTTAGCCTTCTCGATTTTTAAGTCTTTCAGCACCTAGATTCCAGTTGGGAAAAAGGTGGCAGATTTTTTTTTTTTAAAATTAAAAGCATTTGGAGCGCCGATAGAGAAGGCTAGTGAAATTAAATGGTGGATGGCATCAACATTAATTGTTGTATGGTTTCCATGTAATGGTGATGGTTGGAAGTAACACCTAGCTTTTAAAGCCTCGAAAAACATAGTGAATGTCTGCGCAATTTTTGATAAGGCATTGTTGGGTGTCGTTGTGTGGCTTTATCTTGTATCAAAGTTGTGAGTGAGGAGGGAAAGCTTCTATGAAGGTGCAAGTGTGATCATCCATTGTGGAATTTATGTGATAGTGGTTGGAGGTTATTTTGTGTTTTTTGCATGGGGTGATGGTTGCAAAAACAATACAAAAGTGTCGTTTGTGATAATTCTTTGCCCATTTTTTGTAGGCGGTGGAGAAAGAAGGGAGCAGAGAGAAAGAAAGCGGGAAGAGGTGCATATTGAAAAAACCCATTCTAGAGTATTTTGAAAATAGTTTATGTTATTTTCCAAAGAGCATTGTTGATTTTTTTCTATAGATTAGGCTATATTGTTTCATTTATGGTTTTCGCATAGTCGTGATGTGTGGAAGGCAATATTGTTTGTTTTTGTGTTGGCTTGTTACTGTGAATTCGTGTGTTTTTTGTGGATTTTTTCATCTGGGTCATTGTTGAAACCAATATTGTTTATGGTTTCTATGTAGTCATGATGGGTGGAAGGCAATATTGTTTGTTTGTGCGTTGGTTTGTTACTGTGAATTCGTGTGCTTTTTGTGGGTTTTTTCATCTAGGTCACTGTTGAAACCAATATTATTTTATTTATGGTTCACGTTTTTTAGTGAAGGTTTTGAATCGGTTTGTTATTGTGAGATTTTTGTGTTTTGTAGGTTTTTCATCTAGGTTATTGTTGAAACCAATATTTTGTGGCAATGGTTGCAACAAAGAAATAGTTAATGTTATACAATTTATGTTGTTTTCCATAAGGCTATTTCTATGAACTTTGGACATAATTTTTGTCAGCATTTCCAGTTTTTAAGCCTTTCGGCACCCGGATTCCAGTCGGGAAAAAGTTGGCAGATTTTTTTGAATCTTTTTGTTTGTACGGTGGTTTGTTACTGTGAATTCATGTGTTTTTTGTGGGTTTTTTCATTTGGGTCACTGATGAAACCAATATTGTTTCATTTATGGTTCATGTTTTGTGGTGAAGGTTTTAAATCGGTTTATTACTATGAGCTTTTTGTGCTTTGTGGGTTTTTCATCTGGGTCACTATTGAAACCAATATTTTGTGGTGATGGCTGCAACACAATGAAATAGTTAATTTTATATAGTTTATGTTGTTTTCCATAAGGCAGTGTTGATTGTTGTTCTCTAGCTTAGACTATATTGTTTCCTTTTCGATAAGGTTCTATTGAAAAAAGACTATATAGTTTGTTGAAACCAATATTGTTTGATTTATGGTTCAACGTTTGCGGTGATGGTTTTGCATGGGTTTGTTATTGTGAATTTTTGTGTTTTGTGGGTTTTCCCATCTAGGTGACTGTTGATACCAATATTGTTTCATTTATGGCTTTCATTTTTTGGCGATGGTTGCAATGCAATAAAATAGTTAATGTTATACAATTCATGTTGTTTTGCATAAGGAATTGTTGATTGTTATTCTCTAGCTTATGATATATTGTTTCATTTATGACTTTTGTTTTGTGTCAATGGTTGCAACATAGTAAAATAGTTAATGTTATAGAGTTTATGTTATTTTCCATAGGGCATTGTCGAGTTTTGTTTTGCAACTTTGGCTATATTGTTTCATATTTGATTCGTAGTTCAATAGTAATTTTTATCAAGTTTATGTTGTTATCCATAAGGCATTGTTGATTGTTGGTGTATAACTTTGGCTACATTGTTTCCTTTCCAATAAGGTCCTATTGAAAAAAAAAAATTCCTAGGTTGTTGTTGAAACCATTATTGTTTCATTTAAGGTGTGAGTGTGTATATCTATATATTCATTTTCTACATGTATCTTTGAGGTCATGCGTTTATCTATATATGGATATGTCTAGTTTTTAATATCAATATAGTTATTTTCTTCTTGTCTGGTTCGATTGTCACATGCTCTTATATCTCTATAATTGTTGTTTGTGATTTTGAATGTTTATATGTATGTGTTGGTGTGTATGTGTGTATATGGTTGTTTATGATAAGGTGTTATTCAACAAAGAATTTTCTAGATTCTTATTGAAACCATTTTTGTTTCATTTAAGTCTTCTATTTTGTGGTGATGGTTGTAGTGCTATACAGTATATATTGTTTCATTTATGCCTTCCATTTTGTGTCAATGGTTGTAACGTAGTAAAATACTTAATGTTATAGAGTTTATGTTGTTTTCCTAAGGGAATTTTTGAGTGTTGTTCTCTAGCTTTAGCTATATTGTTTCATATTCGATTTGCAATACAATAGTAAATGTTATAGAGTTTATGTTGTTATCTATAAGGAATTTTTGACTGCTGGTCTATAGCTAAATGGCTATATTGTTTCCTTTCTGATAAGGTGTTGTTGAAAAAAAGTATTTCCTATGTTCCTGTTGAAACCATTATTGTCTCATTTAGGGTGTGAGTGTGTATGCTTGTATATGCATTTTGTACATGTATCATTCAGGTCATGCGTTTAACTATATTTAGATATTTCTAGTTTTTAATATCAATATAGTTATTTGCTTCTTGTCTATTTCGATTGCCATGTACTCTTATATCTGCACAATTAGTGTTCACTATTTTCAATGTTTATATGTCATTGTTGAGTGTTGTCCTCTAGCTTTGGCTATATTTTTTCCTTTCCAATAAGGTACTATTGAAAAAAATAATTTCCTAGGTCACTATTGAAACCATTATTGTTTCATTTAAGGTGTAAGTGTGTATGTATGAATATGCATTTTCTACATGTATCTTTGAGGTCACGTGTTTATCTATATATAGATATGTCAAGTTTTTAATATCAATATGGTTGTTTTTCTTCTTATCTAGCTGTTGGTCTATAGATTTGGCTATATTGTTCCGTTTTCAATAAGGTGTTGTTGAAAAAAAACAATTTCCTAGGCCACTATTGAAACCATTATTGTTTCATTTAAGGTGTGAGTGTGTATGTTTGAATATGCATTTTCTACTTGTATCTTTGAGGTCACGTGTTTATCTATATATAGATATGTCAAGTTTTTAATATCAATATGGTTGTTTGCTTCTTTTATGGTTGTTGGTCTATAGCTTTGGTTATATTGTTTCATTTACAATAAGGTGCTGTTCAACAAAAAAAAATCTAGGTTGTTGAAATCATTATTATTTCATTTAAGGCTTCCTTTTTGTGGTTATGGTTGCAATACTATGCAGTTTATGTTATTTTCCATAAGGCATTATTGACAGTTGTTCTCTAGCTTTGGCTATATTGTTTCATTTTATAAATGGAATTAAATAGTGCATGTTATATCTAGTTTATGTTGTTATCTATAAGGCATTGTCAACTATTGTTTTGTGGCTTTGGCTACATTATTTCATTTTTGATAAGGTGATATTGAAACCAATATTGTTTCATATATGCTTTTCGTGTGGCGCTGATGGTTGCAAGACAATTTAACAATTGTAAATAGTGATACATGCATTAAATAGGGTGGCATAACTATATAACCAAAAAACATAAAATTAAATGAGGAACATACACTAAAAGAAAAGAAAAAGTATAAGTGACATAAACAATACAATACAAAAGAAGTGTATTTTTTTGTTAAACATTATAAGTTACTATCCATTGTCTTAATAAATAACCAGTTAAATGCATGTGTTTGTTGCTGTGAATTCTTTTTTTTTTGTGGTTATTCCCATCTAATCCACTATTTTAAAAGGTTTATTATGTTGCGGGCTTGTTCTATTTTTTTTGGGCATAGCTTCATTAGAGTAAAAATTATGCATGAACTAATGTGTTACAAAAATTAATATATTAATTTTTTCTCATTGTGACTAATTGTGGCGCAAGAAAATTTAACACCTGAATGCATCGTACCTTTGGATTTAACCAAATATATTAACTGAGGCATGCCTACGGACTTCAAGATATAATAACATGGTTATGTTCCAATAAACCAACAATAAATTCATGATAACTTCATCACAATCAATAACCAGCCAATAATAAATGTGATCCCATGTCATGTCTATCTCTAACAAAGTAACAATTTTAAAATGTGCATCAATACCTTCACTATTTATTGGTATATGAAGAACGATATTCTTTCCATGGCCATCAACCAAAATTATTTCTTTGTTATGAAGACAACATGGCCTAATGTTCTTCTTTATTTGTTTTTTGATAAAGATGTACAAGTTGGAAATAATCCCACACAACATAAATTCATCATTTTATAAGGGGAAACCCTCATACATGGGATGTGAGAATATAAAATATAGAGAATCCAGACCTTGTTGAGTGTGAATGTTTTGTTTATCTATCTAAATAATGTTTCATGATTCATACGATACTTAATTCACATAACAAGGTGCTAAGGGTGAAATATTTAATCATGGAATTTGAGAATAAGGAGCATAAGGTTCAATCAAAAAGATATTATTAGTTTTACTTATAATAATATTTTTAGGATTCAATTATTGCATATTAGAATGACTCAAAGACCTATACATACCTATTTCTCTTATTGATTGATATGTTTCATTTCAGTTTTCTAGACCAACCATTTAAAACTTGTGGAATTTAGAGAATAGTTTATGCTATTTTGTCACAGGCATGCATACATTGTCCACCAACATATTCAATGGTGATATCAATGTTTTTTATTACACTTAATAAATAGGTTGTCGTACATATGAATGTTGTCTACAACTAATTTGACAAATATAGATATCTGCACATAGGGAAAATTAATTGGCACACAACAAAAGAAGGAAAAAAAACATAAATTGTATAACATTAACTATTTTATTGCGTTGCAACCATCGCCACAAAATGGAGGCCATAAATGAAACAATATTAAAACAGTTTATGCTATTTTGTGGTAGGCATGCATATATTGTCCACTAGTGTATTCAATGGTGATATCAATGTTTTTCATTACACTTAATATATAGGCTATTGTAGATATGAATGTTGGTTGCATCTAATTTCACAAATATATGTATCTGCACATAGGGAAAATTATATGGCACACAAAAAAAGAAGGGAAAACAACATAAACTATATAACATTAACTATTTTATTGCGTTGCAACTATTGCCACAAAATGGAGGCCATAAATAAAACAACATTGGTTACAATAGCAACCCAAATGGAAAAACCCATAAAAAACAAAAATTCACAGTAACAAACACATGGAAAACCATCACTACCAAATGCAAACCAAGTAACAAGACACATTGGCCGCCACTGTCACCAATGGTGAAACCGATGTTTCTTATTGCACTTAATATAATTTGGAAAGCCAATAGAGAAGGCCAACAAAATTAAAATGGTGGTTGGCATGAACATTAATTTCTGTATGGTTTTTGTGTAGTGGCGATGGTTTCAAAGTATGAAAATAGTTCATGTTATTATCAATAAGGCATTGGTGGTTGTTGACTTGTGGCTTTAGTGACAATACTCCTCGATGCATATATGCATACAAATGCATTACAGACACATATATCTACACATGTTTGTATGAACATGTTGTATGCACTTAGAAAATTCAATTGCATACATATATGTTTATGTATATGCATATGTAGATGTATACATGCAAACAAACATGTCCACAAGTATATATAAGAATAGCTGAAAATACTAATACATTGTGTTGAATTGTGTGATCAAAATTGTACCTTTAGAAAAGCTCATCATTTTGGCTCACATCTCTAATAGTAGGCAAAGCCACAAAACAACACCCAACAATCCCTTATTGGGAATTACGTAGACTTTCACTATGTTTTCTGGGGTTTAAAATGGTAGGTGTTATTACAACCATTGCCACTACACGGAGACCATACAACAATTAATGTTGATGCCACAATGGCGAGCTTCTGTACAATCGTCACCACTACATGAAAGTGATACAAGAATTAATGTTGATGCCACAATGGTGAGCTCTTGTGAAGGTGCAAGTTTGATCATCCGTTGTGAAGCTTCTTTGAAGGTGGTTGGAGGTTTTCATTTTTTTGCATGGGGTGATGGTTACAAAACAAATACACATAAGCCATAAATCAAACAATATTCATACTAACAAACATTATAGTCTTTTCTCAACAACACCTTATCAAAAATTGGAACAATATAGCCTTCTCAACAACACCTTATCAAAAATGAAACAATAGAGTCTAAGCTAGAGCACAACAATCAATAATGCCTTATGGAAATCATGATTGTCGTGTACCTACTGCACAATACTTTTGTGATTTAGCTTGAGTCTACCTACACATATATATCTACATTTATACTTTTTGATACACGTAATTGCATTTAAACTTATACATACATACATACATACATATATATTTGTACATGCATTGACAAGTATAGGTGTGGATAACTATGTATGTTGTGCAGCTCAAGCTACAACTCTGCACTAAACAATGCCTTATTGAAAATAACATAATCTGCCCAATTATTGTGTTAAGTTTTGAATGCAACCTATTATTGCAGCCATCGCCAATATATGCAGCCCATACATGAAGCAATGTTACCGTCACAAGTTGCGCCAAGTGATGTTTATTTCCTTTGCTCAGGCAACAAACATATGTATCTAGATTTAAACTTATCTATATTTGTTCTTGCATCTATTGATAGGTTACTATTGAAAAAATAATTTACTAGGTCTTTGTTGAAACCACCATTGTTTCATTTAAGGCTTTCATTTTGTGGTGATGGTTGCAACACTATATAGTTTATGTTGTTTTCTATAAGGCACTGTTGACTGTTCTCTATCTTTGGCTATAACTTGAAGCTACAAAACTATAGTCAACAATTCCTTTTTGTAAATAACATAAACTGTTCAATTGCTTTAGTAACTTTAGAATGCTAAATATTATTGTGGCTGTATATGTCAACTTATTGTGTCTGTATATGTGGACTATATTATTGCTTTGCATCTATCGCCACTATATGGGAACCATAAATGAAATAATATGTTCAAAGCTATTCATCAACAATCAACAATGTGTATATATGTTCATCTAACTCCATATATATATATATATCAGTGTAGCTTTTGTTTTGGAGCTACATATATATGTATTGCATGTGTTGGATGCATATGTAGGAATATGTTGCTTGGAAATATATAAACACAAAAAGTATGTGTTTATTTTGTTGTGTTTCATTTCTCTTTTGTTGTGTCCAAATATGTATGTATGTGAAATAATTAGATATAGACAACATTCATATATACTGCTTGTCATGTTTATTGTTTGGGGAATCTAAAGTTAAATGCACCTTTTTAGTTATTATAATTTCTTTCAGACTCAAAAAAGGAGTTATTAGAATGATAGGCTGTATAGTAAGTGTAATAAGGAACATTCATTTCACCATTGATCAGAGTGGTGGACGATGTATGTTCTTGCTTGGGGGTTTGGTGAGAGACCATAAGGCTCCATGACCCAATATGGTAGGGTGGAGAGCAAGTCTCATTTTTTTGTGTTTCATTTTATATTTCCTATGTACAGATCTGTGTGTTCTTGACACTAGATGTAGACAACATTCATATGTTTGAATTCCACCTATGGATATATATGTGTGTTGTCTACATATAGCTTTAGATGCATATAGATCTGTATAGATCTTCCTTTCTAAGTGTATATGTAGACTCTTTTATTGCTTTCCACCCATTACCACTACATGGAAATCATAAATGAAATAATATTTTTGGAGCTATTCAACAACAATTAACAATGTGTATATATGTGCATTTAACTTTGGATACATATATATCGATGTAGATTTTGTTTTGCAACTTCAAATATATGCATTGCATGCATTGGATGTATATGGAATTTGTTTCTTGGAAATATATACACAAAAAAAAGTATGTGTCTCTTTTGTAGTGCTTCATTCTTCTTTTCTTCTACGCAGATATGTGTGTATGTGAAATTAGATGTAGACAACATTCATATATACTCCTTCCCATGTTTATTGTTTTGGGAAGATAGTTGTTATTTGTTTCATCCTCAGAGAGGCGTCCTTACAATAATAGGATTTATATTAAGTGTAATAAGGAAGATTATTTTCACCATTCATCATAGTGGTGGATAATGTATGTTCTTTCTTAGGGGTTTGGCAAGAGCCTATGGGGCTCCATGATCCAATAAGGCAGGCTGAAGAGTAGGAATTCTTTTGTTGTTGCTCATTTTACTTTCCTTATGTGTAGATATGTATGCTTGTGAAATTGGAGACAGACAAAATTCATCCCTATGTGCAGATATGTATGTATGTGAAATCAGATGCAAACAACATTCATGTATACTCCTTCTTATGCTTATTCTTTTCATAAGATCATTATATTTTTTTTGTAGGCCTATACTTAAACTTCTCCACAAAAATTTATTGTTGCTTGGCATGGCTTGGCCCTATGTCCATTCATCCAAAATTGTTGCAACAATTGAAAAAAGAATGGGTACATAAGTTTTGATTGACGCTTGCAATTTTCCTATTTGACAACAACATGGTGCATTTATTGAAATTGTTCTTGTTTGTCAAAGTAATAAAATAGTTTATGCTATTCTCCATAAATAAATTTCTTTATGTTGATTGTTGTTCTGTGGCCTTGAATAAATTATTTGATCTATGGTTTATGTCTAGTGGGAATGGTTGGAAAATGATAAAATAATTCATCTTCTTCACGGTAAGGCATTGTTGGCTATTTTTGTATGGATTCAAGAGTTGTTATTTTTATAGGCCTCAATAAGGATTTCATCAATGTTTCATCTGGAACTTAATATGCAACCTCCAATTGTAACAAATCCTTATTGAGGTTTAGACAAATAACAACTATCCTTCAAGAAGAACATGGACTTTTTATTACTTTACAAACATTGTCACCATAGAGAAACCATACAACAATTAATGTTTATTCCAAACATTGTTTAATTTTGTTGGCCTTCTCTATTGATGTGCCAAACACTTTTAATTTAAAAATAAAAAAGAATCCACCACCTTTTTCCCAACTGGAATCTCAGCACTGAAAGGCTTACAAACCGGGAAGGCTGATGAAAATTCCAACCAAAGTTCACACAATAGGGGTAAACCAGGGAACTGGAGGTTCCCATAATTTTGTCTTTTGATATCTGTAGTTTTAATCTTCTTGTGTTGGTTGAGTGTAGAGTATATTGTTGATGTACATGTGAGTTCCTAAAGTTAGTTCAATGGTGGCATCGATCTTCCATATAACACTTAAAATACAACTTATCATTCCAAAAATGTCCCAATAGAATAAACATAGGGATCACTATGTATCAATGTTGTTTGCATCTACTATGACATACATACATATCTACACATAGGGAAAATACATTTTCCATCACTGCAATCAATGGTGGCATCAAACATAAAATCATAGTAACAAACCTATGCAAAAATATAGTCTTTTCTCAACAGTATCTTATTGAAAATGAAACAATATAGCCTTCTCAACAATCTCTTATCAAAAATGAAATAGTATACCCTAAGATAGAGAACAACAATCAGCAATGCCTTATGGAATCAATGTTGTTTGCATCTACTATGACATGCATACATAGCTATACATAGGGGACATACATTGTTAATCACTCAGATCAATAGTTCCATTACCAAGACTTTTGTATTGCTTTTGGAATCATTGCCCCATGCAAAAAACACAAAATAACCTCCAACCACCTTCACAAAAACCTCACAACTGATGGTCAGACTTGCACCTTTACAGAAGCTCACCCTCTTGGCATCAATATTAACTGTTGTATGGTTTTAGTGTAGTGGGTATGGTTGTAATGACACCTAGCATTTAAAACTTTGGAAGAGGTAGCGAAAGTCTTCACAATTTTCAATAAGGGATTTTTGGGTGTTCTTCTATGGCTTTACCTGCTATCAAAGCTATGAGCCAGGATTGCGAGCTTCTTTGAAGTTTGAAGTTTGATTGCCCTATTCAACACATGTACCAGTTCATATGTATATTTTTTGCATTTAATGCCACGTACATACATTTCTACACATACCTTTTTAGTGTGTATATTTCCAAGCAATAAATTCCTACATATGCATCCAATGCATGATGTTGGTTTGTATTTGTTGGCATGTATTCTGGAGTATCTACCAAAATATAAGGAAGATCTATGCATATTGTTGGACAACCCATTTCAACTGAAGAACCCAATTCAAGTGAGAAAATTACTATTACAACTTGTTTACATACCAATAGAATTTTAGGGACAAGAACCCTGACCAAAAAAAATACAAGAAATATACAACACCAATAAAATGGAAGCCATCAACACACCTAAAATTCTATCGGTATCTAAATAGGGTGTAGCAACAATTTGCTCTCTTGAACTGGGTTCTTTAGAAATATATATCAGAGCAATAGATTCCTACAAATGCATCCAACACATGCAATTCCTACATATTTTCTTAAAAAAAAAAAAATTCACCGATATATAGTTATTTCAAGTTAGATGCACCTTTTTAGTTATTATTTCTTTCAGCCTCAAAAAGGAGTTGTTAGAATGATAGGTTGTATATTAAGTTTAATAATAAAGATTGGTTTCACCTTTGATCAAAGTGGTGGACAATGTATGTTCTTTCTAAGGGGTTTGGTGAGAGCCCATGGGGCTCCATGACCCAATATGGTAGGGTAGAGAGCAGGCCTTGTTTGGTTGTGTCTCATTTTATATTTGTTATTTTTTGTTTAGTTGCACTATGGGTCTTTAAGTTGGTGTTTGCAAGCACTTTATTGTATTCATCATAATATATGCATGTGTAATAAAAAAATGTGAAGTTTTTTTAGATGGAGGTTGGAATGAAGGAAGACATGATACATAACCATAAGTAGCAACAATGTTACACTCTCCTTTAAAGAGTGCATCATACCTTCCATTCATTACAGTCTCCATCAAAAATGAATTTCATATGCATAGATACATTTACATATATATATATATATATATATACATACATACATATATATATA
>VDFB02086081.1:99855521-99960578 GCA_007258455.2 Sequoia sempervirens | reverse complement strand
TGAGAGAATGAGAGAGAGAGGGAGAGAGAGAGAGGAGGGAGGAAGATAGAGATAAGCAAAGAGGGGAGGAGGGAGGGAGGGAGAGAGAATTAGAAGGAAAAGGGGAGAGAGAGATAGATAGAGACAAAGACAAAGAGAGAGACAGACAAAGAGAGAGATAAAGATGAACAGAGATAAAGACAAAGACAAAGAGAGTTCTTGAGATCAAAGCAAAGAGAGTTAGATAAAGGGATGGAGATAGTGAGAGAGAGGTCTAGAGTGTAAGGGATAAAAATGAGTGCAATGGAGAGAGAAATAATACAACTTGTTGATTATTGAAATTTGACTTCCTGATTACTGAAATTTGACTAAGTCTGAAATTTGTGAGATCTTCCAAGAACTAGAATTTGCATTATAACTCCTAGAGATCTGAAACCACTCTCAAACATCCTAAAACTATATACATGAAATATAACTTAAAGTATAATAAAGTAAATGTCCATATGTTTATTTCATGTATATAGTTTCCCCAAAAGATAACAAGAAGAAAGAGACAAGAAAAAGAAAAGAAAAAAAATTCAATATAGACCAAAATGCAAGCGCATTATAATGCGCTCACATTTTGTCAATGCATTCTCAAAACACAAAATCCATTTCAAAACTGAGATATAACACAAGCACATTATAACACGAGCACATTATAATGTGAGCACATTATAACATGCTCACGTTATATTGCATGCGCATTATATCTTGCTTTGGGAATCCCCAAGCCTTGTGATTCATATTTGCATTGGAATACCAACCATAAGGCTTGGAGGGCATTCCCAACAACTAGAGATGTGTTTTTGCAAATTCTATAATATTTCACGCAATTGGGTTCGTACTCTCCAGCAGGATTGCACGTGGTTCAATGTCGAACAAATTGAACACCTGGGTAATGTTGGGTTCTCTCTTAGCTATCTAATGATGTAATTTTTTTCACTTTCTAACAATGTTAAGCCTTTCATCCATAATTTATTTTGTTTGTGTGTCTCTTTTTTGGAAAAAAACAATTTTTGGTGTTTTTTTCATTATAAATTAGCCATTCATCAAAATTTCAAATAAATTACATTTTTAGAAACTAGACACCATTCTACAAATTTAAAAAATAAAAAATAAATCAATTAGTTTCCAAAATTTGTAGGGGTAGCACGGCCAAAATTTTATTTTTGAGGAAGTGTCCACTTTGAAAATTAGTAAAAAAATAAAATATTCATTAAAAAATTATCAAAAAAATTGTGCATCAACTGCATACTATTAGCTAACTTTTGACCATAGCGATTTTAAAAATACTAAAAAAAAATTCACCATGATAGGGTCATACAAGAGTTGCTATATTATGTTTTTCTGACAAAAACAACACCAATTTGTGTACATCTTTTGTTTGAGCCCCTTAATCTCAACTATTTTCAAAATAAATTAGTAGTTTAGAAAGTAGACTCGGAGCACTTCGATCTTTGATTTTGTTCCATCTCAAAATTTTGAGTGTAACTATCCTCAATTTCACATCCAAGGTCAGTATTTCCTAATTTCAGAAAGAAAGAAAAAAAAAGTGGCCACTTAAGCCCCCTTTTTGGGAACCATCTTTATGCACTTACCCACAATGAATATGTGTCATTTGTAGACAATATGTAAATTAGGTAAAATAAAGAGTTTTATAATTTATAACAAATAATATGCAATGCATGTGCAATAAAAGGCATTAAATAAATAAGATGTAAGCATACCTTGTGGGTGCAATAGGATGTAGTATGAACATAAGAAAAGAAGGCTTGCTCTCCACCCTACCATATTGGGTCATGTAGCCTCATGGGTTGTCACCAAACTCCTGAGCAAGAAAATACATTTCCCACCACTATGATCAATGGTGAAACCAATGTTTCGACACCTGAGAATTTTTACTTAAAATTCGTTGTTTTTGGATATTTGATTGTGTTTGAGTTTTTTCATCCACAAACAAAAACACAATAAAATATCTAGAAACAAAAAATTTTAAGCATTATGGATTGTGGAAATTGTTGAAGTTTTGAAAGCCAACTTCACATACCCCGAAGATCACCTGCATGCAAATAACCTGTCACAGAAAGAAGACATTCGAGACAAAAAAGCAAGGGTGCTCTGAAAGCTAAAAATGTATTAATCAGAGAGAGAGTAAAATACAATGATCAATCCTTATAAAAGGAGATTGTGCAACCCTAAAGAAACCCTAATAGTTAGACATTTAATAATTAATATAATTATTAAATGTCACAATATGCAAACTAAAGTGAAATATTAAGAGAGGAATAAAGGTAACTTAATTAACATAATTACTTGTTAAAACCTTTACTCTAACACCCCCCCTTAAGATGAGCAAGAGTGCAGCTACAAACATGTGTAAGAAAGCAAAGGTAACTACAATGCATGAAAGCAAACAAGGGTCCCAGCAACTAGGCCTGATCAAGTACTCGAATACAACCAAATCTCTGTAAAATGGAGAAATAGAGAAAACCTCATGGGAAAAACTCTACTCCAAAAGAGAGAAAAGAAAGGAATGAAATGCACTAATGAAATAAGGATAGGAGGTGGATTACATGATACCCCCCATAGAAAACTTCTATCATATAAGTACATATACAATGGTCTCCATAGGAGAGATATAAAGAGACAAGAATGCCCCCCCACAATGAAGAAACTCTTGTCACAATGGTAGATGCCTGATGTAGAATCCAAAATGAGATCCTGAAGCGGAAAATAATATTCCTCCCCTTGGGAAGAAACTGATCCAAAGGACAATGTCGAAGAAACCCTATGAAGAGTGATGAACCAATCTATCTAAAGATGTGTGCCATGATAGGATGCTGAAGAATCTCTTTGTCTAAACTGAAACAAATGATGCCAAATCCAAACTGATATGGAGAATCTAGAAATGCAACCTCTGAATGCACTGATAATGGTGGGCATGCATTGATAACCTGACTGTCAAGGTAGAGGAGATGAATGTCCTCAAAATAATCCTCCAAATTTGCAATATAGGACTCAACAAACAAGAAAGATATGTCTACAAGATAAGAGTCTAAAGTAGCTATGTCTGGAAGGTGAATGATGCCCTGCTGCACTGAATCAGGAACAATAGGAGATGTTGATGAAGTCTCAGTCTGAAGAGTAGGAACTATGAGACAAGCCTCTGATCCATCAGAATATGTAAGGGTGTCTAAATACTCAAGTTCCTCTAAAGTATCATGATCAAAGGGTGTATTATCTCTCCAAGCAATGGGTAAGAGACAATCTGAAGCAAGATCCTCTGGGAATGGAGAGAGATTTGGGTCTCCATAGATCTCCCAAAGATGTGTCCAAAGTGGGTGAGGACAATCAATGTCCGATATAGCCAACACAGTGTCATGATCAACACTAGACAATATAAGTCCTACTATGTGATCTCTAATGATATCCCATGCTAATTTCCCCTTTGAAGTGGCTGGTTCAGGTATGAGATCATACAAATAAGGCAAAATATTAGGCCACCTACAATGTGTAAAGATGCCCTTTGCCCATGATTCATAATTACCCCGTTCCAAAATTACAACTGAACGGTGAGTAGAAAAATCCATGTTAACTCTTCAACTTAAAACATCTGAGAAAACTGGCCTTAGTACATATAAAACAAATCAAAATATGTCATCTCACACAAACAGATCATTTCCAGGTGCCAAAACGTCCAAATAATTGATAGAATTGTGAAAAAAAATACTGAATAAAATGTACCTGGGGTAGATTGTGGAAAAATAAATAATATATCTAGAAATAGCATAGAAGCACCTTTCCAATGCCTATTCATTTGCAAAAAATGGAGTTCGGACGCAAAAGTTATGCCCCCCAGAGTGCAAAAACCATGATCTGACTTTGACTGAGGAAAATAGAATCAAAATGGAAAAATCTAGAAACCGCACCTACACCATCAGATCGACGTCAGAAGCAGCTTTCCAACGATATCTCATTTTTGAAAAATGGAGACCGTATGCTCAAGATATAACCATTTTACTAGATATGCTCATTTGGGCTTTAAACCAAACATTTTATTAATTTAAAGATTAAAAAATTAATAAAATATTCAGCTGTACCTTCATGGCATGAAAATCGAGGCAACACAATTTTTTTTTAAAAAAGGGCTGAAAATCGATGTAAAATGGCACAAAATCGAGGCAACTCAAAATTGATGCAGACACACAAAAAAAATGGCACAAAAATCAATGCATTCGTACAGATCCGTACAAACGTACAGATTCCTCTGGCCGCTGTCTTGAGATTTCCCAAAAACCACGAAAAAATAAATTTTCAGCAAACCCAATCATATTTTATATGAAAATAGGGGTTTTTGGGCCTTCTGAGCGCACCCATGAGGTCCGTTTTGCACCATCATGCACTGTTTTAGAGATCAAGGTCAAAATTTTCTCAAAAAATGATGGAAAACCCCTCTGATCTGGAAAAAAATACCATGAATGAAACCTTTGCACAGAAATAAAAGTTTGTAAGCTGAAATCTTCAAAAAATGAACAAGCAGCCGCAGATCTGGAGCTCTCATACCATGTAGAAGTTGTCAGATCCAACTTTAGAGTCCAAGAACACCTGCATGCAAAGGGATACCTGTCACAAGGAAGAGAATGGAGAAAAAAGCAAGAGAGGGTTTTGAAACTCTGAAATATGAAAAATGTATTAATTAGAGAGTGAGTAAAATACAATGATCAATCCTTATAAAAGGATATTGTGCAACCCTAAAGAAAACCCTAATAGGTAGACATTTAATAATTAATAATTATTAAATGTCACAATATGCAAACTAAAGTGAAATCTTAAGAAAGGAATAAAGGTAACTTAATTAACATAATTAAGTTAAAACCTTTACTCTAACAGAAATCTCATAGCATTAACCTGAAAATTTTATTTAGTTGAAATCAGTGTTATACATTTTTAAAAGCATATATAGTTGTATCATTTATGACAAAGAATTTGACATGTAGTTGTGAAATAAGAGATGGAATAAAGGACATATAGTGTTACCTTCTATATAAATAGAATGTAGTTGTAGCTTGTACACCATGCCAAACATGTGATCGCAAAGCTATTTAGTATTATGGAGATGTGTAGTTACAATTGAGAATGTTTGCAATCTAAAATGGTTTCAATTAGATATAGTTAGACACAAGGAAAATTTGAAGTTCAGTGCAATGAACATGTGTCATTGGCACACAATATCTAAATTAGGAAATATAAATAGTTATATAGTTTATAAAAAATAATATGTAATGCATCTACAATAGAAGAGATCACATAAACAAGATGTAGGCATACCTTGTGTAGAGAGCGGGACACGGTATTTTTACAATTATAACTCCCATATTGTTTTGTTTTGGCACTTGAGAATTTTGTTCAATTGAAATCAATGTTATCCATTTTTAAACATACAGTTGTATCATTTGTGACAAATAATTTGAGATGCATTTGTGAAATAAGAGATGGAATAAGGAGATATAACCTTACCTTATATATAAATGGAATGTATTTGCAACTCAGACACCATGAAAAGCTTGTGATCGTGAAGCTATTAAGCATTGTGAAGATTTGTAGTTACAACTGAGAATGTTTGCAATCTAAATTGGTTAGAATCTAATATAGCTAGACACAAATGGTGCAAAGGCAATACCACTGGCAACGACATCATTGACCAAAGAAGAGGAAGGTATTGAGAGAAAAATTAAATATAAATGTTATTTGGTCAACCAAGGAAGAGGAAGGAATCTAGGTTTGTTGTTGGAGGAGACAAGAAGCATAATGCAAGAATTTAATAGCAACTTCTCTTAGTAATCACCGTAGAATTAAAACTCTGGCTACCTTGGTAGCAATGATTCCAACTGCACTATGGAGGGAATGAGAAGGAAGGAAAAATAGGAATGGCAGGAATTCTAAATGCATTGAAAGGAAGAGGGAAAGGAGAAGTAGTATAGTTACTGTAAAGAATGAAACATTTCATCATGATGGGAATGCACACAATTTTTGGAGGTGTTCCTCTTCTTTGATTCGAAGTGCACTCTATTTGTTGGAATGTAGTTTACATTATTTTTCAAAGGAGAAAGGCAGATCTATACATATTTCTGTTATTGATTTTACACGAGAAAGAGTTGTGAATGTTAGTCCTTTCCTTTCTTTAGTTCCAATATCTATTTTAGCTCTCTCCAATGTCAAGCCTTGAGATTTATGTATTGTTATTCCCCAAGCCATTGTCAAGGAGAGCTTCCTTCGACTGCCCTGTGTGATCGGGGGAATGGGGATGGCTTTTGGATTGTATTGATCCCATGTTGGGAAAATATAGTTTGGGAAATGGATAACATATTCAGGCGGTTGAGGTGGTTTAGCACCCCTAGCATATACGATAGACTTCACTAAACCCAATGATCCATTAACCAAACTAGTTTCCACCCAAAGATTTGTTGTTAACATTACTTGTTGGCCAATTGCAAGTAAGAGCTCTACTTGAAGTTGTTCATCATCGCCATAATCAAGTGTGTTTTTCTGAGTAGTTTCAACAACATTAATTGCAATGGGAATATTTAACTACTGAAGAATTTTTCTATTTTGCAAGGAAACCAACCTATTTGTTGGGAATAAGTGAATAGTTGCATCAAACTCTTGGTTTTGCTTAGCTGAAAGCATGGAATTTTTTTGATTCATAAGAGTTTTACTGTCATCCTAAGATGCCTGACAATTTCTAATATTTAAAAGGAGTGTACGAAACTATTGTTGTGTATTGGATTTCCCATGCTGGTAGAAGACTGTGTTGAGCATGACAATAATATTAAAAGAGTACCAAAGAGTCAAGGCTGTGGAGTGAGAAGTGTAGATAGGCCTATCCAAAATAGGTGGAAGTTGTGCTAGGTCACCCACAAGTATAATAGAGGCACCAATAAATGGCTGCATATGTCTAGTAGGAAACACTTGATGCAATCAACTATCTATTTTCAGTGACAACTTGGGCTCCAAAAATTTCATTTCATCAATTAAGATGTACTTAATATGTTTGAAGTCCTCCTGAAATATGGTCAATAGTTTCCCTTGTAACATATTCATATCTCCAATTGGTATCCGGAGAGTTGTATGCACTATGCAGGCACGAATATTGTAAGCGGCCACCCCCGTTAGCGCCAAAGCAAGCAAAGGATTCATTCTCTGATTCGGCGATGTATTTAGTGTTCTTCATATCTTGTCTATAAGAAACTATTTACTTGTACCAACAATTCCTTGAATGATCATATGCAATGGTGATGATGAAGATGGTCCAAGATGGTGTTGTTCAATGATATTTAGAGCAAGATTTTGCTTAGGAGATAGCTAATGACAAAGTGTAGGTGCAACCAATGGGAAAAGAGAGTCTTCAATTGTATGAAATTTACTTGTTGAAATGAACTCTTCAGCAACGTTATGCAGATTCTCTGGAACAAGATGTGCATCCCACTTGTGATTTAGATCAAAGTCTCATCTATCTAATAGTTGTAGCTAGTCAAAGCAAGCATTGTTTTTAGCACCAAGGTGAGAACTTAGCAACTCCCATTTGTATTAATCTGTGGGAGGCAGAGATTGGGTGCTATCAGTATCACTATCACCTTCCTCTTCATTGGTGGGGGGAGCAATAACTCTATTGGCATGCCAAGGGTGATAGCTAGCAACATGAAATAGCCTCCAGATCTGTGTTATGCTATCTCTTGTGAGCCCTATGTCTGCTTTGACATTTTAGAAAGGCTTGTATACTAGAAATTTTGACCAACATAATGTTTAAAAGGTATCACTATGCTCCTGGGGGCAGACTTGAATAGCGGGTAAACAATGATGATAGTAGGCTATGGTCGGGAACGCCAACCCCCACCTTTGCAATTTTTTTGATATGTATACAATTATGCAAATTGAATAAGGGATATAGTCTCCATTTCAGCTATTCTTTGCATGTAACAATGAATATAACTACTTGCAAGCTCATCACCATTATCAACTATTTTCAAACAATGGAATGTATGCCTACTAACATTCAAAGACAGGAAATGTCAGCTTGAGATGACAAGGGGCAACTTTTGCAGCATATGGCATGTTTCTTGTGCATGAATGTCATGATCTAAAACCAAGTTCATCATGATTTTTTTATAGGAAAGAAATTCTTTATCCCCAGATGAATTTGTATTTGCAAGCCTCTACAAGATATCAATATAGCTTTCAGATTTTTTTTTAGACTTTGACGCATATTTGGAAATGTAGTTTAGCACAATTTGTCTTGACAAGACTGGCTAGCAATCAACGTTTGCTCACTAGATTGCAAGCATCTCAGGGTTGTGGATATTAACATGCTCATCATTTCTTGCTATCTTACAGGATTTTTTCAATTCACTATCAATTACCAATGTCGATGATGGTTGTGCATTCCACGAAGCTTTGTAGTGACATTGTAATTGGTGGCCTTTTTTCCTAAGACAAGTGTACTAAGTACACTTGGTATGGATTTGTACCATGTTTAACAATTGTTTGTAATACACCATTGGATCCACACCAAAAATTTGTGGATTGTCAAGCAAACATGATTCCTCCAAAGAAGAGTGGTGGACTATTCATATTAGTTGTTATGGGGAACGAGGGTTCAATGCTGAAACATAGTGATCGAAGAAATTTTTTTTTCTGTTGAAGATCATGTTGGTTGGACCAATCAAGCATGTCCATATTCGGGGAACCTGGAAGACACAAGAAACCATGGACATGTGCTAATCCATGATGTTTCTAGTCATACCTATACCAGTAGTCCTGTGTGTGGAAAAGCCTCTCAATAAACTCTTCACAGAAAATGGTGAACCACTAATGCATGTACAAGGCTGTTATGTACGGGTTATGAATGACATTGTATGTGAGGTGTCTTTGGGAATATGACATATGTGGTTTGGCATGAGGATCAATTACCCTATGCAAATTAGTCCATTTTGTGTTTGTAGAGCTCAAAGTGAAGAAGAGAGTCGGCATTCCAAGTTGGTGGATCACTTCCACAAGCTCTTGTCAAAACTTTCCCCAATATGAGTGTATACCTCACAAAGATGCACCAAAGCAAACAAGTTGGCTTTCTATTTGGGTTTCTGGTGCATCCCGAAGCAATTGTTGCAAAGCAACAATAGACATTGGGATCCTTTCTTCCAAGTTTGTTTTCATGAAAACAAAAGCCGATTGTTGGCTTCGATGTCTCATTATCAAATTATATTTAGGTAATATCTAAATATGACATGCCTCCCAAGTCTATTATCATAATACATCTCATCAAGTGTAATGCATATTCATGTAAGTGAATTTTTATGCTCCTCGATTGTAGGGGCATTGTTGTTTCAGTGCTGAACAAGGTTGGAAAAGCCATGCTTAATAAGCCTTATGTATTATATTCATTGATAGGGTTAGAACTTATCTCAGGCCAAGGCAAAGTATCTTAACTAATTTCTTCAATCTGCAAGGTATCTCTAATTTCCTACAATTCTCAGGGAGGGTTGGGCATGAATGGAATAAATGATGATGAGTCCTCAAGCTCGGCTTCCTCATCAACAACACTTTCCGGAGTTGCCACTAGTTTAGCTGTGTTATGTGTCGATTCTTTCATTATGTGTAGAAGATTAGATATGCCAGTACTTATAGTAGACAACAAATTTAAAGCATCATAACCAATTGCAACATCACTATAGTATGGATCATTCTCAATTTTATATATTAATGCAGCCATGACATTATGTTTGTCAACATAGCAATCATAGTTCATCCCCTGAATGCCAGTTCTTCGAACAATCACCACTTCAAGATCATGTAGGCGACATGGTAACAAAGTTGCAATGACCGTGATTTCTTGAGGGAAGCTTATAGTATGACCACTATATTTGCATTGGCCTCCTCTAGCATGGGTCACTTGCAAAACTAAAACAACTCTAGCAATAAGCATTTCTTCAACCTGAGTAAGCTTTGCAAGGACAGGAGGCTGTGGTCCTGGATCCATCTTATTCACAAAACTGAAGCTATAGACACCCTTTTCAAAAGCACAAGGCATACGTATGACACCTGCATTGGATGCTCACACTTTCATGCCGACATAGCTTTCCTTACAAACACTACAAACTTTCAAATCAGGCAAAGCATCAATGCACCGACAAAAGGACTACATTTCAATGCAAAAGGATCTCCAAACATGCTACTAAAGTGGTGGGGGGTTGATGACATGGATGGAAAGCCATGCCTAGCAAGGGTTTGTTGATGTCTACAACTACCTATTATTGAGGCACCTTCACTGGGAAGGTTGTGCAAAAGCTGGGAAGGGATGGGCGGTGCAGGACTATAGAAGTGAGCATGTTCTTCCAATGAGCCTGGCAGAAATTGCAGTGCACCTGCTTGATGAAGTGGGGCCAAGCAAGGATGAACTAGAGTTTCTCTTTGTTGCAATTATTTGGCTTGATGGCTCACACAAATTTGGTCTCTTTGGTTCACATAATAAAGTTGGTTTCTTTGGAATTTTCCTTTTTTCAGTCCACACTTGATGTAGGGCTAGAACTTGAACAAGGCTCGGGACCCTACAACCATAATATGAGGAAAATAATAAATTCTTGCAAACACCAACTTAAAGAACAATGGCATAACTAAAGAGGTCAAGCCAATCAAATATGAAAAAAAAAAGCCAAAGGTAGAGAGAAACACTCAACAATGCCCTATGGAAAACAACATAAATTGTATAACATTAACTATTTTACTGCGTTGCAACCATTGACACAAAATGGAAGCCATAAATGAAACAATACTAGTTTCAACAGTGCCCCAGATGGAAAACCCACAAAACAAAAGAATCCATTGTAACAAAACCATGCACAAAAAAAAGAAAACCCGCACGCACACTAATTCTTTTTTTCAACAATGCCTTATGGAGAATAACCAAAGCATACATATATGCATATGTATATGTAAATGTATCTATCCATATTCAATGCTTTTTCAATGGAGAGTGTAATGAAGGGAAGGTACGATGCATGTTTTAAAGGAGAATGTAGTGCCACTACTGCTTATGCATCACTCCTTCCTTCATTCCACTCTCCATCTAAAAGAACTTCACTTTCTTGATTGTAAATGCATTTATACATATACATATGTATATATTACGACAAAGACGATAAAGCATCTGCAAACACCAACTTAAAGAGGAACAATGCAACTAAAGAATAGATAGGTAATATAAAATGAAACAAAACAAAGGATTTCTTACTCTCCAACCTACCATATTGGGTCATGGAGCCCCATGGACTCTCACCAAACCCCCGAGCAAGAACATACATTGTTCACCACTTTGATCAATGGCGAAACCAATGTTGCTTATTACACTCAATATAGAACCTATCATTCTAATAGTTCCTTTTTGAGGATGGAAGGAATAATAACCAAGTCGTCACAACTGACATCATGCATTGGATGCATATGTAGGAATTTGCTGCTTGGAAATATAAAACCATGCGCCAATTTTTTTTTTATAAAAAAAACCCGCATACGCACAAATTATTTTTTCAACAGTGCCTTATCGAGAACAACCAAAGCATTTATATATATATGTATGTATGTATATATATATATATATATATATGTAAATGTATCTATGCATATGAAATTCATTTTTGATGGAGACTGTAATGAATGGAAGGTATGATGCACTCTTTAAAGGAGAGTGTAACATTGTTGCTACTTATGGTTATGTATCATGTCTTCCTTCATTCCAACCTCCATCTAAAAAAACTTCACATTTTTTTATTACACATGCATATATTATGATGAATACAATAAAGTGCTTGCAAACACCAACTTAAAGACCCATAGTGCAACTAAACAAAAAATAACAAATATAAAATGAGACACAACCAAACAAGGCCTGCTCTCTACCCTACCATATTGGGTCATGGAGCCCCATGGGCTCTCACCAAACCCCTTAGAAAGAACATACATTGTCCACCACTTTGATCAAAGGTGAAACCAATCTTTATTATTAAACTTAATATACAACCTATCATTCTAACAACTCCTTTTTGAGGCTGAAAGAAATAATAACTAAAAAGGTGCATCTAACTTGAAATAACTATATATCGGTGAATTTTTTTTTTTTTAAGAAAATATGTAGGAATTGCATGTGTTGGATGCATTTGTAGGAATCTATTGCTCTGATATATATTTCTAAAGAACCCAGTTCAAGAGAGCAAATTGTTGCTACACCCTATTTAGATACCGATAGAATTTTAGGTGTGTTGATGGCTTCCATTTTATTGGTGTTGTATATTTCTTGTATTTTTTTTGGTCAGGGTTCTTGTCCCTAAAATTCTATTGGTATGTAAACAAGTTGTAATAGTAATTTTCTCACTTGAATTGGGTTCTTCAGTTGAAATGGGTTGTCCAACAATATGCATAGATCTTCCTTATATTTTGGTAGATACTCCAGAATACATGCCAACAAATACAAACCAACATCATGCATTGGATGCATATGTAGGAATTTATTGCTTGGAAATATACACACTAAAAAGGTATGTGTAGAAATGTATGTACGTGGCATTAAATGCAAAAAATATACATATGAACTGGTACATGTGTTGAATAGGGCAATCAAACTTCAAACTTCAAAGAAGCTCGCAATCCTGGCTCATAGCTTTGATAGCAGGTAAAGCCATAGAAGAACACCCAAAAATCCCTTATTGAAAATTGTGAAGACTTTCGCTACCTCTTCCAAAGTTTTAAATGCTAGGTGTCATTACAACCATACCCACTACACTAAAACCATACAACAGTTAATATTGATGCCAAGAGGGTGAGCTTCTGTAAAGGTGCAAGTCTGACCATCAGTTGTGAGGTTTTTGTGAAGGTGGTTGGAGGTTATTTTGTGTTTTTTGCATGGGGCAATGATTCCAAAAGCAATACAAAAGTCTTGGTAATGGAACTATTGATCTGAGTGATTAACAATGTATGTCCCCTATGTATAGCTATGTATGCATGTCATAGTAGATGCAAACAACATTGATTCCATAAGGCATTGCTGATTGTTGTTCTCTATCTTAGGGTATACTATTTCATTTTTGATAAGAGATTGTTGAGAAGGCTATATTGTTTCATTTTCAATAAGATACTGTTGAGAAAAGACTATATTTTTGCATAGGTTTGTTACTATGATTTTATGTTTGATGCCACCATTGATTGCAGTGATGGAAAATGTATTTTCCCTATGTGTAGATATGTATGTATGTCATAGTAGATGCAAACAACATTGATACATAGTGATCCCTATGTTTATTCTATTGGGACATTTTTGGAATGATAAGTTGTATTTTAAGTGTTATATGGAAGATCGATGCCACCATTGAACTAACTTTAGGAACTCACATGTACATCAACAATATACTCTACACTCAACCAACACAAGAAGATTAAAACTACAGATATCAAAAGACAAAATTATGGGAACCTCCAGTTCCCTGGTTTACCCCTATTGTGTGAACTTTGGTTGGAATTTTCATCAGCCTTCCCGGTTTGTAAGCCTTTCAGTGCTGAGATTCCAGTTGGGAAAAAGGTGGTGGATTCTTTTTTATTTTTAAATTAAAAGTGTTTGGCACATCAATAGAGAAGGCCAACAAAATTAAACAATGTTTGGAATAAACATTAATTGTTGTATGGTTTCTCTATGGTGACAATGTTTGTAAAGTAATAAAAAGTCCATGTTCTTCTTGAAGGATAGTTGTTATTTGTCTAAACCTCAATAAGGATTTGTTACAATTGGAGGTTGCATATTAAGTTCCAGATGAAACATTGATGAAATCCTTATTGAGGCCTATAAAAATAACAACTCTTGAATCCATACAAAAATAGCCAACAATGCCTTACCGTGAAGAAGATGAATTATTTTATCATTTTCCAACCATTCCCACTAGACATAAACCATAGATCAAATAATTTATTCAAGGCCACAGAACAACAATCAACATAAAGAAATTTATTTATGGAGAATAGCATAAACTATTTTATTACTTTGACAAACAAGAACAATTTCAATAAATGCACCATGTTGTTGTCAAATAGGAAAATTGCAAGCGTCAATCAAAACTTATGTACCCATTCTTTTTTCAATTGTTGCAACAATTTTGGATGAATGGACATAGGGCCAAGCCATGCCAAGCAACAATAAATTTTTGTGGAGAAGTTTAAGTATAGGCCTACAAAAAAAATATAATGATCTTATGAAAAGAATAAGCATAAGAAGGAGTATACATGAATGTTGTTTGCATCTGATTTCACATACATACATATCTGCACATAGGGATGAATTTTGTCTGTCTCCAATTTCACAAGCATACATATCTACACATAAGGAAAGTAAAATGAGCAACAACAAAAGAATTCCTACTCTTCAGCCTGCCTTATTGGATCATGGAGCCCCATAGGCTCTTGCCAAACCCCTAAGAAAGAACATACATTATCCACCACTATGATGAATGGTGAAAATAATCTTCCTTATTACACTTAATATAAATCCTATTATTGTAAGGACGCCTCTCTGAGGATGAAACAAATAACAACTATCTTCCCAAAACAATAAACATGGGAAGGAGTATATATGAATGTTGTCTACATCTAATTTCACATACACACATATCTGCGTAGAAGAAAAGAAGAATGAAGCACTACAAAAGAGACACATACTTTTTTTTGTGTATATATTTCCAAGAAACAAATTCCATATACATCCAATGCATGCAATGCATATATTTGAAGTTGCAAAACAAAATCTACATCGATATATATGTATCCAAAGTTAAATGCACATATATACACATTGTTAATTGTTGTTGAATAGCTCCAAAAATATTATTTCATTTATGATTTCCATGTAGTGGTAATGGGTGGAAAGCAATAAAAGAGTCTACATATACACTTAGAAAGGAAGATCTATACAGATCTATATGCATCTAAAGCTATATGTAGACAACACACATATATATCCATAGGTGGAATTCAAACATATGAATGTTGTCTACATCTAGTGTCAAGAACACACAGATCTGTACATAGGAAATATAAAATGAAACACAAAAAAATGAGACTTGCTCTCCACCCTACCATATTGGGTCATGGAGCCTTATGGTCTCTCACCAAACCCCCAAGCAAGAACATACATCGTCCACCACTCTGATCAATGGTGAAATGAATGTTCCTTATTACACTTACTATACAGCCTATCATTCTAATAACTCCTTTTTTGAGTCTGAAAGAAATTATAATAACTAAAAAGGTGCATTTAACTTTAGATTCCCCAAACAATAAACATGACAAGCAGTATATATGAATGTTGTCTATATCTAATTATTTCACATACATACATATTTGGACACAACAAAAGAGAAATGAAACACAACAAAATAAACACATACTTTTTGTGTTTATATATTTCCAAGCAACATATTCCTACATATGCATCCAACACATGCAATACATATATATGTAGCTCCAAAACAAAAGCTACACTGATATATATATATATATGGAGTTAGATGAACATATATACACATTGTTGATTGTTGATGAATAGCTTTGAACATATTATTTCATTTATGGTTCCCATATAGTGGCGATAGATGCAAAGCAATAATATAGTCCACATATACAGACACAATAAGTTGACATATACAGCCACAATAATATTTAGCATTCTAAAGTTACTAAAGCAATTGAACAGTTTATGTTATTTACAAAAAGGAATTGTTGACTATAGTTTTGTAGCTTCAAGTTATAGCCAAAGATAGAGAACAGTCAACAGTGCCTTATAGAAAACAACATAAACTATATAGTGTTGCAACCATCACCACAAAATGAAAGCCTTAAATGAAACAATGGTGGTTTCAACAAAGACCTAGTAAATTATTTTTTCAATAGTAACCTATCAATAGATGCAAGAACAAATATAGATAAGTTTAAATCTAGATACATATGTTTGTTGCCTGAGCAAAGGAAATAAACATCACTTGGCGCAACTTGTGACGGTAACATTGCTTCATGTATGGGCTGCATATATTGGCGATGGCTGCAATAATAGGTTGCATTCAAAACTTAACACAATAATTGGGCAGATTATGTTATTTTCAATAAGGCATTGTTTAGTGCAGAGTTGTAGCTTGAGCTGCACAACATACATAGTTATCCACACCTATACTTGTCAATGCATGTACAAATATATATGTATGTATGTATGTATGTATAAGTTTAAATGCAATTACGTGTATCAAAAAGTATAAATGTAGATATATATGTGTAGGTAGACTCAAGCTAAATCACAAAAGTATTGTGCAGTAGGTACACGACAATCATGATTTCCATAAGGCATTATTGATTGTTGTGCTCTAGCTTAGACTCTATTGTTTCATTTTTGATAAGGTGTTGTTGAGAAGGCTATATTGTTCCAATTTTTGATAAGGTGTTGTTGAGAAAAGACTATAATGTTTGTTAGTATGAATATTGTTTGATTTATGGCTTATGTGTATTTGTTTTGTAACCATCACCCCATGCAAAAAAATGAAAACCTCCAACCACCTTCAAAGAAGCTTCACAACGGATGATCAAACTTGCACCTTCACAAGAGCTCACCATTGTGGCATCAACATTAATTCTTGTATCACTTTCATGTAGTGGTGACGATTGTACAGAAGCTCGCCATTGTGGCATCAACATTAATTGTTGTATGGTCTCCGTGTAGTGGCAATGGTTGTAATAACACCTACCATTTTAAACCCCAGAAAACATAGTGAAAGTCTACGTAATTCCCAATAAGGGATTGTTGGGTGTTGTTTTGTGGCTTTGCCTACTATTAGAGATGTGAGCCAAAATGATGAGCTTTTCTAAAGGTACAATTTTGATCACACAATTCAACACAATGTATTAGTATTTTCAGCTATTCTTATATATACTTGTGGACATGTTTGTTTGCATGTATACATCTACATATGCATATACATAAACATATATGTATGCAATTGAATTTTCTAAGTGCATACAACATGTTCATACAAACATGTGTAGATATATGTGTCTGTAATGCATTTGTATGCATATATGCATCGAGGAGTATTGTCACTAAAGCCACAAGTCAACAACCACCAATGCCTTATTGATAATAACATGAACTATTTTCATACTTTGAAACCATCGCCACTACACAAAAACCATACAGAAATTAATGTTCATGCCAACCACCATTTTAATTTTGTTGGCCTTCTCTATTGGCTTTCCAAATTATATTAAGTGCAATAAGAAACATCGGTTTCACCATTGGTGACAGTGGCGGCCAATGTGTCTTGTTACTTGGTTTGCATTTGGTAGTGATGGTTTTCCATGTGTTTGTTACTGTGAATTTTTGTTTTTTATGGGTTTTTCCATTTGGGTTGCTATTGTAACCAATGTTGTTTTATTTATGGCCTCCATTTTGTGGCAATAGTTGCAACGCAATAAAATAGTTAATGTTATATAGTTTATGTTGTTTTCCCTTCTTTTTTTGTGTGCCATATAATTTTCCCTATGTGCAGATACATATATTTGTGAAATTAGATGCAACCAACATTCATATCTACAATAGCCTATATATTAAGTGTAATGAAAAACATTGATATCACCATTGAATACACTAGTGGACAATATATGCATGCCTACCACAAAATAGCATAAACTGTTTTAATATTGTTTCATTTATGGCCTCCATTTTGTGGCGATGGTTGCAACGCAATAAAATAGTTAATGTTATACAATTTATGTTTTTTTTCCTTCTTTTGTTGTGTGCCAATTAATTTTCCCTATGTGCAGATATCTATATTTGTCAAATTAGTTGTAGACAACATTCATATGTACGACAACCTATTTATTAAGTGTAATAAAAAACATTGATATCACCATTGAATATGTTGGTGGACAATGTATGCATGCCTGTGACAAAATAGCATAAACTATTCTCTAAATTCCACAAGTTTTAAATGGTTGGTCTAGAAAACTGAAATGAAACATATCAATCAATAAGAGAAATAGGTATGTATAGGTCTTTGAGTCATTCTAATATGCAATAATTGAATCCTAAAAATATTATTATAAGTAAAACTAATAATATCTTTTTGATTGAACCTTATGCTCCTTATTCTCAAATTCCATGATTAAATATTTCACCCTTAGCACCTTGTTATGTGAATTAAGTATCGTATGAATCATGAAACATTATTTAGATAGATAAACAAAACATTCACACTCAACAAGGTCTGGATTCTCTATATTTTATATTCTCACATCCCATGTATGAGGGTTTCCCCTTATAAAATGATGAATTTATGTTGTGTGGGATTATTTCCAACTTGTACATCTTTATCAAAAAACAAATAAAGAAGAACATTAGGCCATGTTGTCTTCATAACAAAGAAATAATTTTGGTTGATGGCCATGGAAAGAATATCGTTCTTCATATACCAATAAATAGTGAAGGTATTGATGCACATTTTAAAATTGTTACTTTGTTAGAGATAGACATGACATGGGATCACATTTATTATTGGCTGGTTATTGATTGTGATGAAGTTATCATGAATTTATTGTTGGTTTATTGGAACATAACCATGTTATTATATCTTGAAGTCCGTAGGCATGCCTCAGTTAATATATTTGGTTAAATCCAAAGGTACGATGCATTCAGGTGTTAAATTTTCTTGCGCCACAATTAGTCACAATGAGAAAAAATTAATATATTAATTTTTGTAACACATTAGTTCATGCATAATTTTTACTCTAATGAAGCTATGCCCAAAAAAAATAGAACAAGCCCGCAACATAATAAACCTTTTAAAATAGTGGATTAGATGGGAATAACCACAAAAAAAAAAGAATTCACAGCAACAAACACATGCATTTAACTGGTTATTTATTAAGACAATGGATAGTAACTTATAATGTTTAACAAAAAAATACACTTCTTTTGTATTGTATTGTTTATGTCACTTATACTTTTTCTTTTCTTTTAGTGTATGTTCCTCATTTAATTTTATGTTTTTTGGTTATATAGTTATGCCACCCTATTTAATGCATGTATCACTATTTACAATTGTTAAATTGTCTTGCAACCATCAGCGCCACACGAAAAGCATATATGAAACAATATTGGTTTCAATATCACCTTATCAAAAATGAAATAATGTAGCCAAAGCCACAAAACAATAGTTGACAATGCCTTATAGATAACAACATAAACTAGATATAACATGCACTATTTAATTCCATTTATAAAATGAAACAATATAGCCAAAGCTAGAGAACAACTGTCAATAATGCCTTATGGAAAATAACATAAACTGCATAGTATTGCAACCATAACCACAAAAAGGAAGCCTTAAATGAAATAATAATGATTTCAACAACCTAGATTTTTTTTTGTTGAACAGCACCTTATTGTAAATGAAACAATATAACCAAAGCTATAGACCAACAACCATAAAAGAAGCAAACAACCATATTGATATTAAAAACTTGACATATCTATATATAGATAAACACGTGACCTCAAAGATACAAGTAGAAAATGCATATTCAAACATACACACTCACACCTTAAATGAAACAATAATGGTTTCAATAGTGGCCTAGGAAATTGTTTTTTTTCAACAACACCTTATTGAAAACGGAACAATATAGCCAAATCTATAGACCAACAGCTAGATAAGAAGAAAAACAACCATATTGATATTAAAAACTTGACATATCTATATATAGATAAACACGTGACCTCAAAGATACATGTAGAAAATGCATATTCATACATACACACTTACACCTTAAATGAAACAATAATGGTTTCAATAGTGACCTAGGAAATTATTTTTTTCAATAGTACCTTATTGGAAAGGAAAAAATATAGCCAAAGCTAGAGGACAACACTCAACAATGACATATAAACATTGAAAATAGTGAACACTAATTGTGCAGATATAAGAGTACATGGCAATCGAAATAGACAAGAAGCAAATAACTATATTGATATTAAAAACTAGAAATATCTAAATATAGTTAAACGCATGACCTGAATGATACATGTACAAAATGCATATACAAGCATACACACTCACACCCTAAATGAGACAATAATGGTTTCAACAGGAACATAGGAAATACTTTTTTTCAACAACACCTTATCAGAAAGGAAACAATATAGCCATTTAGCTATAGACCAGCAGTCAAAAATTCCTTATAGATAACAACATAAACTCTATAACATTTACTATTGTATTGCAAATCGAATATGAAACAATATAGCTAAAGCTAGAGAACAACACTCAAAAATTCCCTTAGGAAAACAACATAAACTCTATAACATTAAGTATTTTACTACGTTACAACCATTGACACAAAATGGAAGGCATAAATGAAACAATATATACTGTATAGCACTACAACCATCACCACAAAATAGAAGACTTAAATGAAACAAAAATGGTTTCAATAAGAATCTAGAAAATTCTTTGTTGAATAACACCTTATCATAAACAACCATATACACACATACACACCAACACATACATATAAACATTCAAAATCACAAACAACAATTATAGAGATATAAGAGCATGTGACAATCGAACCAGACAAGAAGAAAATAACTATATTGATATTAAAAACTAGACATATCCATATATAGATAAACGCATGACCTCAAAGATACATGTAGAAAATGAATATATAGATATACACACTCACACCTTAAATGAAACAATAATGGTTTCAACAACAACCTAGGAATTTTTTTTTTTCAATAGGACCTTATTGGAAAGGAAACAATGTAGCCAAAGTTATACACCAACAATCAACAATGCCTTATGGATAACAACATAAACTTGATAAAAATTACTATTGAACTACGAATCAAATATGAAACAATATAGCCAAAGTTGCAAAACAAAACTCGACAATGCCCTATGGAAAATAACATAAACTCTATAACATTAACTATTTTACTATGTTGCAACCATTGACACAAAACAAAAGTCATAAATGAAACAATATATCATAAGCTAGAGAATAACAATCAACAATTCCTTATGCAAAACAACATGAATTGTATAACATTAACTATTTTATTGCATTGCAACCATCGCCAAAAAATGAAAGCCATAAATGAAACAATATTGGTATCAACAGTCACCTAGATGGGAAAACCCACAAAACACAAAAATTCACAATAACAAACCCATGCAAAACCATCACCGCAAACGTTGAACCATAAATCAAACAATATTGGTTTCAACAAACTATATAGTCTTTTTTCAATAGAACCTTATCGAAAAGGAAACAATATAGTCTAAGCTAGAGAACAACAATCAACACTGCCTTATGGAAAACAACATAAACTATATAAAATTAACTATTTCATTGTGTTGCAGCCATCACCACAAAATATTGGTTTCAATAGTGACCCAGATGAAAAACCCACAAAGCACAAAAAGCTCATAGTAATAAACCGATTTAAAACCTTCACCACAAAACATGAACCATAAATGAAACAATATTGGTTTCATCAGTGACCCAAATGAAAAAACCCACAAAAAACACATGAATTCACAGTAACAAACCACCGTACAAACAAAAAGATTCAAAAAAATCTGCCAACTTTTTCCCGACTGGAATCCGGGTGCCGAAAGGCTTAAAAACTGGAAATGCTGACAAAAATTATGTCCAAAGTTCATAGAAATAGCCTTATGGAAAACAACATAAATTGTATAACATTAACTATTTCTTTGTTGCAACCATTGCCACAAAATATTGGTTTCAACAATAACCTAGATGAAAAACCTACAAAACACAAAAATCTCACAATAACAAACCGATTCAAAACCTTCACTAAAAAACGTGAACCATAAATAAAATAATATTGGTTTCAACAGTGACCTAGATGAAAAAACCCACAAAAAGCACACGAATTCACAGTAACAAACCAACGCACAAACAAACAATATTGCCTTCCACCCATCATGACTACATAGAAACCATAAACAATATTGGTTTCAACAATGACCCAGATGAAAAAATCCACAAAAAACACACGAATTCACAGTAACAAGCCAACACAAAAACAAACAATATTGCCTTCCACACATCACGACTATGCGAAAACCATAAATGAAACAATATAGCCTAATCTATAGAAAAAAATCAACAATGCTCTTTGGAAAATAACATAAACTATTTTCAAAATACTCTAGAATGGGTTTTTTCAATATGCACCTCTTCCCGCTTTCTTTCTCTCTGCTCCCTTCTTTCTCCACCGCCTACAAAAAATGGGCAAAGAATTATCACAAACGACACTTTTGTATTGTTTTTGCAACCATCACCCCATGCAAAAAACACAAAATAACCTCCAACCACTATCACATAAATTCCACAATGGATGATCACACTTGCACCTTCATAGAAGCTTTCCCTCCTCACTCACAACTTTGATACAAGATAAAGCCACACAACGACACCCAACAATGCCTTATCAAAAATTGCGCAGACATTCACTATGTTTTTCGAGGCTTTAAAAGCTAGGTGTTACTTCCAACCATCACCATTACATGGAAACCATACAACAATTAATGTTGATGCCATCCACCATTTAATTTCACTAGCCTTCTCTATCGGCGCTCCAAATGCTTTTAATTTTAAAAAAAAAAAATCTGCCACCTTTTTCCCAACTGGAATCTAGGTGCTGAAAGACTTAAAAATCGAGAAGGCTAACAAAAATTTCGACCAAATTTCACACATATAACCTATTGACTAATTATAATATTATTATTATTTTTATTAAAATTATAATTTTAATTTGAAAATATTTATATTATATTTTTTTGTTTTTTAAATTATATTAGATAAAATATTGATATAATAAAATATAATATTGTAAGTTTATTTCATTATTAACTTATCTTAATAATATTATATTTATGGGGTTGGGGCCCTAGCTCGGTTGGCTAAATCTTTCCTGTTGCAGGAGGTTGGTCACGAGATCTAGTCTCCCCCACCCCGTGGTACCAGAGGGCGTGTCGCGCCAGTGCCGCCGGTCACGTTAAAAAGTTTACCAGGCGCACTGCAGTTTATAGGGGGTCGTGCTACCCGATTCCTGCAGTCTAATTAAATAATAATAATAATAATAATAATAATATTATATTTCTACTAAAAATAAAATATATTGTTTAATATATATTCTATTAATTGTGATAAAAAAACTAATAATTTATATGGATCTTCACAAAAAAATTATCAAGTAATACATTATTTTTTTTTTTTATCAATTTATATTTTTTTCTTAACTTGTTGGAAGTTAATCAAAAATCAAATCATTGTAAATTTCCAAATGATAAGTATGAGGTAATTATAAAATTCCAAACCTAATCAATATCAATATAGAATAATGATCAATATAGAATAATGGTCAACAGTTTTTTTCTTTTTTATCTCAAAACTTGGCCATTCCACTTGAAAAATTTAATGGCATGGAGTCAAGGTTTCTACCTTAGTTTGATGACCAAGTGTGATCAATAGGGCTATTTTTTAAATAAAGTTAAGTGGAGTTGTAAAGAGGATGAGGGGAAATGAACTCATTATTTTTTATTAATATTTTAGGGTTTCCTTGTATATTATTTTCAAAAATTTATTGTTTTTAGTGTGTTATGAAATAGAAAAACCATATTCAAGTTAGAGTCATGTTTGAGATTATTCAAAGCATTTTCATGATATCGAGAGTCATGTTTGAGATAATCTAAAGCACCTCCAAGATATCTAGAGTCATGCTTGAGATGATTTAAAGCACCATCAAGACGATTTCAATGAAAGCATCAAATTATGTAGATGACAATAATGACATTGGTCATGATAATTTTAAAAACACTATCTTAGAGAAATGACAAAATGATTGTAATTAAGACAATATATAAAATACAAAGAAAGAAAAGTTGAATTGTATGATATACTTTATTTTCAAAATTATTTTGAAAAGTGAAAGTGAAAGTGAAAAAAAACATGTACTTGTTGAAAATAAAGACACAATATAAGTTTTATGAAAATGTGGACATACTATTATACCTAATAAAAATAATAAAATGGTTATAATTGAGATAATGTGTAAAATATAAAAAAGACATTGAATGATAGAGAACCTCTTACCATACATAAAAAATGATCATATATAATCTATAAAGTATTGAACATATAATGTATATAGATAATTGTACAATCTATAATTAAATTGTGATTGTAAAATGAAGAAATTGATACTTGTTCTAGAATAAAAACCCCTACATGGTCAAGTACGGTGTTTTTGGTTTTTTCAATTATATAGGAAAGTTCTAAAAAGTCGGGATAAGGTTATCGAGAGAAGAAATTATTGGACATTGCAAAGAAATACAGATATTATAATATACAAGTGCAGAAGAGATTCTGGCCGTACAAGTGGCGAAGAGCTGCTGACCCTCCGATGTAAGATGTGGGCTGGCTTAACCACTTAACTAATCTTCTTAACCCCACTTAACTAATCTTTCGGTGCCGCGTCAGATGGGACCCACTTAACTAATCTTCTTAACCTAACCTTTTTCAGATGTAAGGGTTGACTCTTTCAGTGCCGCGTCAGATGGGACCCACTTAACTAATCTTCTTAACCCAACCTTTTTCTTAGTTACCGTTTCATAGCAATTAACCGTGCAGTTTCGTCTATCAACTATTAAATATTTTATGTTAAAATATGAGCGGCAACCATCACGTTTTCAAGGGTTGCAACATGGCTTGGTATGGTTTAAACTTTAAATGATTTTAATCGCATGCTGGAAAAAAGAAGGGTTCAAAGATTCGAGAAACTCTTTTTTAATCGCATGACTCTACTGCTAATCATCCTGATGATGGATCATGGAGTATGATCCGAAACGTTGATGATATAAAAATCACACACAGTTTATTCCAAAAATCTTGCATACTAGCATCATGGACTGTGGAAACAAAATGTTATTAATAAAATGTATATTTATGCTGGAAAATTCTATGGTGGCATTAGGTGTAATCTATGATTTATTAAATAAAATAAAATTTATTTTTTTCTTTAATTTTTTGTGTTTCTTATTTAATTATATAAAATAATTAAATAAATAAAATTTATTCATATTTTTTAAATATGAATATGTTTCTATATATGTAATAATTCAAATTATTATTGAAAATTGATATTTTTATTCATATATAAATAATTATTCAAGAAATGAAGATGTTAAGTAAACATAAAAATTCTTATCTTTAAATTTAAATTTGACAATCGTTAACAATAGTTAGATTTAAATCTATTGAAAATTGTGGTATTTGAATTGTATTGAATAATTGTGATAGTATATTTTTAACTCTACAATGGAATTATCAAATAGTGAGGGAAAGTTTTGGATTGTTGAGGGGACTTTTAGGACAGCGCAAAAGCTAAAACTTGAATGAAATATCATGAAAGAAAAGAAAATAAGTGTGACAAAAGAGGGGCATGATATGAATTAACTATTAAACCTTCTCAACTTGTAATGTCTCAACGACACACATATATGAAAAACCAACTTATCATTATTAGTAACAACTAACAAGTGGGAAAAATCTTGCTCACAAAGTGAGGGTTTTTGCTTTTAGTCCTAAAAGGAATAGGTGCATGAAGAGGGATTTTGCTTTTAATCCTAAAAAGAATAGGTGCATGAAGACTTGATATGTCTTAAGGGAACCTACTATTCAATAATGATCAAACATTACTTGTATAACTATAATTATTTATTGACCAATATTGAACTTATATCAAGTTTTCAAAAAGTTAAATGAAAACAAATAATTATTTAAATTTTACTTAATTTTTTTATATAAATATTATTTTCTAATATCTATCTAAACTTTTAAATAGATTCATGAACATATAAACACGTAAATAAGTAGAGAGATAAGAAAAAACAAACTTTATTTATTTTAATACTTAAAAATAATTTTATTTTATACATTATTATTTCTAATTGATTTATTTTTTAAGTTTCTAAATAAAAATAAAGTATTATACAAAGAGACATAACTACAATGGCACCAAGAGTTGAAGTGTAATGGAACTATACAATAGTTATTAAGTAAATAAAATAAAATAACTCTTAAGTTAAAAAACACTAGCATACCTATATTTACAAAAACTGTTTCATTAAAAAACATTAAAAACTATTTTATTTTTCATAGAAATAAAAATAATAATATACAACATACCAATAACTATAAAATATTTTTTTTATTTTGTGTTATTTAATAATGATCACTCATATTATGTTTGCTATTAAATAATGATTTAACATTACATTTAAGCTAAAATATTTTATTAAAATACTTACATCATTACTATCCATTCCTTTTTATAGTATAATTATGTCTCTTTAACATTATTAATAATGAAAAAATGCATCATTCTTGGTTCCTACATATATTTTTTGATCTTTTACACACATTTTTTGGTTGACCTAGGTGAACATGTCCCTTGCTATATAATGACAATCCTTCCATGAGTATTTTTGAATGCTACATGTCTTTGATATATTACAAAGATCTTTGAAGTTGACCTAGGTAAAAATGTTCCATTTTGATATGATGATAATTTTTACAAGGTAGCTGTAAAAGGAGTTTCCAAATATTAAAAAAAATAAAAGAAAATAAATATCATTGTGATAAGTTATAGAATAGAAATACACACTAAGCAAGATCAAATCCATGCACATAGAATAAATACATGATTGTAGAGTGGATCCAAACCCATAAAATCAAAATTCGTGATATTAAAGAGATTTAGCACACAATTCAAAACATTTGGCTCACAAAAAAGTACATTTTAGTAGGCTAATAACAATCAAGAATATATTCTTTATCATATGACATTCATTCATAAATCATATAACATGTATCTAAACCACTATTTTTTCTTTTCTTAACTTAACATTTAATATGAAAATACAATAATCAACAAAATTACACACAACCCTTAATTATTAGTTTGTACTAAAGTACACTAAACTATAAATATATTGTTTGATTTATTTAGACTAAATTTATCTTTATCAAATTGCATTCATTTTCTAATCATAAAATTAAATATCCCTATTCATTTACTTCTTTTCTATCATGACAATTAAATTCTCTTCAAAATGTATCTTGATCTCACCAATACATTCTTTTACTCTCTTATTATCAAAATTTTCATAAATATTTAATTGATTTAATTTATCCATCCTTAACTCCTTTATTTTTAATACCTTAATTTATTACAAGACACCCAATATTACCACAACTTTCTTTTTAATACCTATAATGATCTTTATCTTATTTTATATTCTATTAGGTTAATTTTAGAGGACTTACCTTCTAGTGCACTTATGGGTTTTCATCACTAGTCCTAGGCTACTCTTTTTATTTTCAAATTTAATAGGAATAGATCCAACTACCCTTTAGAATTTTTAGAAAGTCATTTATAGGGACATCATGCCTTAGTCTAAAATCCTTTTTCAAGGGCTAGATCATTGCATAGGACTAAGGAAACTTGGGAAATTTTATTGGTAGATATATAGATCATTAGTGAAGGTGGTCCTTGCAAGATAATCTCTAAGAATTGAGGGTAGATTTCCTATCTATCTAAGGTTAACCCTAAAGCTATTTATAATGTGGGGGTCTGAAAAGGAATAGGCATTGCTTGGATATGGATAGAGGTTGCTTGGCTAGGCATATAGGTTACTTAAAGATACATAGGCCTTTTGAGATCGGTTACTCTTTTAATTTTTAGAATAGAATTCACAAGTAAATCATTGCTTGGATAAGGATGTTGTAAAATTTAATCACATCAAATGCATCTTCCCACTTGCTTTGGGTGGTTAAGTGCATGTAAGACATGTGTCATGTTGTGATTAGTCTTTAGGTTTACTGCAAGCTAACTTACTTTTAGGGAAGGTTGTATAAAGAATGTTAGGAGTTTGAAAGTAAAATATGTAAGGAAGAGTGAAGATCAAGGAAAGGGATACTCAATACTGATGGAAGAAGAAGTCTGATCAAGGTGAGCGAAAATATGATACCACTAAATAATATGGACAAAAGGATAAGGAAAAGGATCAAGGATTAGGCACATAGAGTGCTAGATGTACCTTTTGGTCAAGGAAAATATTGAAGTCCAAAACTCTATGACTCAAGAGAAATGGGTTAAGGATCGGTAATGTAGTGTGCCAGATGCTAGAAGGAAAAAGAATGAAGGAAATACGGTGGAAGCCTTTCAAGGTTTAGAGATTAGTTTTTCCACATACATTTTACCTTTTGGATATGATGGTCTGACTAATCCTACAAGTATGGGTTCTACAAGGAGGAAGGGAGATGGGAAGCGAGTTGAGGGAATGAGTAGGGAAAATACTAAAAGCCCAAGATTTTGAGACTTAAAGGAAAAGTGAATCTTCATATTAGGAATTAAGGATGGTGAATCAATGCAAAAGAAGAGGAAACATGGAAAATTGTAAGTGGATAATAATTGAGGTCCATTGATTAGTCTTATAGCTTAAGAAGTACATTATTATATGGAGACCTAAAATCCTAAGGCCAAAGGTAAAGACAAAGTAGGGAGTTGAAAGGTGGGTAAAGCTATGATAAAGTACCTAGGTAATGAGAAGTAGCCAGAGGTCTCAAAAAGAAATGGAAATGCTAGGTTTCAAGGAATGGAGGGAAAAAATATTAGCAACAAAAAACTAACAAACCTAATAAAAGCTACAAACAGACATAATCACCTCTAACACTAAGAAATTTCTATAGTTTGAGATATTTAGGCATGTGACGAGTATACTGAAAGACAAAACACTACAACAAGAACATTTTTAATAAGGAGGTCTATTGAATGAATTCTTAGATTGGTTATAGATGGTGGCCAAAATGATGTCCTATTAAGAAATGAAGCACTCAACTTGGATAAATTAACACTTACTAATATAGGCCCCAACATCACCTAGAAAGGGGCAAGACAAAGATATCACATAAAAACTATAGGGAAAAAATATAAGTCTTTGTTCAAATATCAATGAAGGACTCTATAGGCAACAAAATCAAACTAAAAAAGAATTAGAAGCACAATAGGCTCAAAAGGACAAACATCAATAAAGGAGTTCTCTAGTTTTATCTTAAACTAGAAATGGTGTTGCAAGACATAAATAAGTGGAAACTTTATTAGAGAATGTTCATAAGCATTCTAGGATAATCAAACCAACCTAGGAACCCATATATATTAAGGTTTATCATAAGTAAATCTTTTCAAAATAACTTCATTAATGAAATTAATTCTCATGAATTACAAGGCCTTTGATTGATTTATGGCAAAATGTCTATGCAAGTGAATTCATTTCCTCTTCATGAAATCAACTAAACTAATTGTTAAAAATAAGAATTGCAAGATTCTTGGAGATAAATTTCATTTCATTGTGACAATTAACACATACTCAAAGGTTCTTAACAAGATTAATAATTGTTGCAATAGGCATGTCTAGAAAACCAAAAGAAAATGACATATTTTCACTATGGTCGTAGAGAAATAATTTTTTTCACTCCTTTTCCACACCACTAAGTGTCTTACTTCTGGAAACTACCCAATTGCCTTCATCTCCCAAGCCAATTTCTCCAACTTTGCATAGATTTACTATGTTTGTGTATGTCATCTGTCTCCTACAAAATCAGCACATGGCGTTCAATACATTGAGAGAGCTTGTTAATTCATTATCCTTCATCAATCTCCTTACCATTCGCTCACACCACCGGTCCGCTACTGCATAGATGGTTGAAAAAACATAAGTCAATTTTTTTAAGATCCAAATAAAAAATAACATTGTTGTAAATAATCATAAGCCTGTATTCATATGTGATCTGCAGGCAGCAAGAAAATACATCCACACATCCACCACAGGTTTAGCTTACAAAATTGCTCAATCCTTTATGCTTTGATGGATGTCCATACCCTGTTCCAAAGCTCCCATTTTGGCACAGGCAAGGAGGATGCTGGCAAAGGTTGTGGAGTCTGGCTGTACACATGCCAATTGCATTTGCTTGAAAGTTTTTGTAGCCATTTCAACAAAGCCCTTTTGTGCATACCCTGCAATCATGGCATTCCATGAGATCAGATTTTTTTGAGGCATTTGGTCAAACAGTTCACGTGCCTTGTCTATGTTTCCACATTTTGCGTGCATGTCTACCAGGGCGGTTGCAGCTACACCATCTGACAGAAAAATGGTTTTCTTTATGCTGTGATGGATGTCCATATCCCGTTCCAAAGCTCTTTTGGCACAGGCAGGGAGGATGTTGGCAAAGATTGCGGAGTTTTGATTTACATCTGCCGATTAAATTTGATTGGAAATCTGTAAATCCTTTTCAGCAAACGCATTCTGTCCATATCCTGCAAGAATAGTATTCCACGAGACCAGATTTCTTTGTGGTATCCTGTCAAACAGTTGACGTGCCTTGTCTATGTTTCCACAGTTTGCTTACATGTCTACCAGAGAATATTGAATAATCCCTAATTCTTTAATGGACGTCTATACTTTGTTCCAAACTTGCCATTTTTGCACAGACCGCGAGTGACAAATGAAAACCAAGCGCGTGGGAAACCTGGTTTTGAATGTGCTGAAGCGGTGAGACTGCGCGGGAAAAATTTGAATGCTAACGGTGAATGGGGGAAACGGAAACGGCGATCAGTAACGGGAAAGGCAAAAGTATAAACAGCACTAAAAACCAGATTTGGAATGGCCGGTTAAGAGTGGGGCCCACAGCACGTCCACACTAAGCAGTCAAAGCTTAGTGTGTGACGTTTAAGCCAGGCCGTTAAAAACTGGTTACAAAAGCCTTTCGCAGACAGACAATTCGAACACGTTGATGACGGGCCGGCTTAACCGGCACACTCGCGTTGACTTTGGTGGCCGGCCTATGTGGGCCCTTCTTAAACTGTTTTCCGTTTCACATTTACTCTTTCCGTTTCTGTTCCCGTTAACTTCCACCATTTGGAAGGATTTAATTTTCTGTTTCCACCCTCAAGCTGCCGGAAAGCGAATATTTGCTATGATGCAAAGTAGTTTTAATCCCACATGCATTCGGTGAGAAAAAGAGAAAAAGTAAGGAAGAAAAGGCTTATAAGTTAGAGGCTTAGCATCTCTTTCAATTAAGACATCTCTGTTTCAAATTTTGGTCTAGAGATTAATCTAAATTATACGTGAAATGTTCGAATTTCTAAAGCGAAATTCAGATAAAATCAAATGATTTTCGTAGTATTTTTTTTATTAATTAGCTCTTCATGAAAATTACGTTTATTTTTACTGAGTAAAATTTATATACTAGTTAAATCTAATATTTAAATTGAGTTTAAAATATAAAAATGTTGTTTATATTTAATTACATTATAATATAATAATAAATATTATAAATAATATTTAAAAATAAATGTTATAAATTGTTTTTTCAATGTATGTTAAATAAAATTCATATATTATGTTAAATATAATATATAAATTGAGTATAAAATATAAAACTAGCACTTGTATCTAAAGGAGGTTCAAAGCTGATTGCAAATGGAAACAAAATGTTTCAATTCTGATGTTTGTCAAATCAAATTGCAGAGCTTTTTACCATTAAACACTAGCTAGTGAGACTTGTTTCAGGTTCAAATCTCACACCATATGCAACCTATGGACTAAATATTGTTTATATTAAATTACATAATATGTTATAATATAATAATAAATATTCAATGTTTTTAATTTTTTTTAAAGTTGCATATTTATAATATTTATAATTATTAAATTTTAAATAATTTTTAAAATTATGATATTAATGTTTAATTAATTAATTTTCAATATAATTTACAAATATTTTATTTATGTGTGTTGGACTTTAAAGTCAATACAAGCTTTTGTAAACATTTGGTTTAATTAATTTTTCAAAACATAGATTTATAAATAAAATAAATTATTCGAAGTCTACATTTAACTTTTAAATATAAAATAATTAAAAATTAAAAATATAAATATGAATGCCTAAAAATGAAATTATAAATCTTAAAATATATGTTAATATTACAACACTTTTCAAAATAGAACATAAAAAGGATTACCAAAATAGTAAAAAAAAAGTGTAGTAAAAATAAAAGAAAACAACTCTTAAGTAAATAAATTAACCTTAGACTAGAATGACCATAACTGTTTAGGTTGGATCTAAGGAAGTGTAGATATTATGATATACGTTTTCCTCATACTAATATATTTTCAATACTATTTGGTAGACCTTAGTTGGACTATTTTTCTATGAAGGTAGAGTTGTAAAAATTACAAAAGATTCATATGAGCTTCTTATGAAATTGATCCATTTTACTTTGAATGTACTTATATTACCACTTCCAAGTTGTAAAAAATATACATGATATGTATCAAAGATAATATGAAGCCAAAAGAAACAAAAACAATAAAATATGGTAAATGATTAACCTAAGGATCTACCTTGTCATTTGTTCTACTATGCTAGGAAAATAAGCCAATATTACAAAAAACTAGTGTTTAATGGCAAGAAAATCACTACATGGATTATGAATCAAAGCATGATGGTTCACCAAGTGCAAAACCATCATTTATAAACACTACCAAATAAATAAGAAAAATGGATTAGAAAGGAGATTCCTATGATTCCACCAATTGATCTATTATTTTCACAAATAGTAAAAATTATCTTGAAGAAAAGACATGGGTGGTTGAAAAGGGAAGCAATATCATTAAAGAAGAAGATGCAAATGTTATAATTTTTGCATCTTAACAAAAAGTATAGCATCCTTAACAAAAAGTATAACATTTGCATCTCCCTCTTTAATGATATTGCTTCCCTTTTCAATCACCCATGTCTTTTCTTCAAGATAATTTTTACTATTAGTGAAAATAATAGGTCAATTGGTGGACTCATAGGAATCTCCTTTCTAATCCATTTTCCTTATTTATTTGGTAGTGTTTATATATGATGATTTTGCACTTGGGGAACCATCATGCTTTGATCCATAATCCATGTAGTGATTTTCTTGGCATTAAACACTAATTTTTTGTAATATTGGCTTATTTTCCTAGTATAGTAGAACAAATGACAAGGTACATCCTTAGGTTAATCATTTACCATATATATATATATTTTTTCTTTTGGCTTCATATTATCTTTGATAAATATCATGTATATTTTTTACAACTTGGGAGTGGTAATATAAGTACATTCAAAGTAAAATGGATCAATTTCATAAGAAGCTCATATGAATCTTGTGTAATTTTTACAACTCTACCTTCATAGAAAAATAGTCCAACTAAGGTCTACCAAATAGTATTGAAAATATATTAGTATGAGGAAAACATACATCATAATATCTATACTTCCTTAGATCCAACCTAAACAGTTATGGTCACTCTAGTCTAAGGTTAATTTATTTACTTAAGAGTTGTTTTCTTTTATTTTTACTACACTTGTTTTTACTATTTTGGTAATCCTTTATATGTTGTTCTATTTTGAAAAGTGTTGTAATATTAACACATATTTTAAGATTTATAATTTTAATTGTAGGAATTAATATTTATATTTTGAATTTTTAATAATTTTATATTTAAAAAATAAATGTAGATTTGATAATTTATTTTATTTATAAATCTATGTTTTGAAAAATTAATTAAACCAAATGCTTACAAAAGCTTGTATTGACTTTAAAGTTCAACACACATAAATAAAATATTTGTAAATTATATTGAAAATTAATTAATTAAACATTAATATCATAATTTTAAAAAATATTTAAAATTTAATAATTATACATATTATAAATATGCAACTTTAAAAAAAAATTAAAAAACATTGAATATTTATTATTATATTATAACATATTATGTAATTTAATATAAACAATATTTAGTCCATAGGCTACACATGGTGTGAGATTTGAGCCTGAAACAAGTCTCACGCCTTCAACCACTGTTGAGCAAGTTTCAACTGATAAACTAGCTAGTGTTTAATGGTAGAAACCTCCACAATTTGATTTGACAAACAATAGAATTGAAACATTGTATTTCCATTTGCAATAAGCTTTGAACCTCCTTTAGATACAAGTGCTAGTTTTATATTTTGCACACAATTTATATATTATATTTCACATGATATATAAATTTTATTTAACATACATTGAATTTTTTTTTTATAACATTTATTATAAATACATTATTTATAATATTTATTATTATATTATAATGTAATTAAATATAAACAACATTTTTATATTTTACATTCAATTTAAATATTAGATTTAACTAGTATATAAATTTTACTCAATAAAAATAAATGCAATTTTCATAAAGAGCTAATTAAAAAAAAAATTCTACATTGTATTCCTGTTATTTTTCTCATGGCAATTATCAATTGTTAAGGAGAAAGAAATAATAATTTAAAAAAAATTATACAATTGAAAAAGTAAAATTTTAATTGACTGCTTAAAAATAAGCAGAAAAATAAAATTCATGGGGCCACCAGCTCCACAAAATACTCCTACAATGGCTGCTAGCCAAAATAAGCCAAGCAGCCACATGAGATGTGGCCCTAAACCTCTAAATTATAAGCTTTTCTCCCTTACTTTTTCTCACCGAATGCATGTGGGATTAAAACTACTTTGCATTAAAACAAATATTCTCTTTCCGGCAGCTTGAGGGTGCAAACAGAAAATTAAATCCTTCCAAACGGTGGAAGTTAAGGAAACAGTAAATGTGAAACGGAAACGGTACAGGTTAAGAGGGGCCCACATAGGCCAGCCACCTAAGTCAACGCTTAGAGTGTGCCGGTTAAGCCGGCCCCGTTGATGACGGCTCCTCACCTCAGCAGAGTTTGAATGAAAACCGAGTTTGCAAGCAAAACACGTTATTTATAGCCTTTCCCATACACACCCAAATCGCCATCTGTTCCCCCTCTCTGCTTTGCTCTGTCCAAAAATGGATTCCTTCCATTTTATCAGAGCAACAGTTGCAGAAAAGCTCCAAGGGGAGTCTTTCCCTTCCTCTCTTTCGATTTCCCTGACGGCCATAGCTGGTATCATTCTTGTGCTTTTGCTTCTGCGTTCTAAGCGCCAAACCTCTGCTAAACTCCCCCCTGGAAATCTCGGCCTCCCTCTGGTGGGCGAGACACTGAAATTCTTAGGAGCTCTTCGCTCTAACAGAGCCCAAGAATTTTTTGACGAGAGAATAGCAAAGTATGGGGATGTTTTCATGACTTCTCTGACAGGCTATCCCACAATAGTGGTGTGTGGCGACAAGGGGAACCGCTTACTTCTGTCCAACGAGAATAAGCTTGTGGTGGTGTCATGGCCGGCCTCGTTTTTGCGACTAATGGGGGAGGACTCTGTGGCCGCCAAAACTGGAGAGGAGCATCGGATTTTTCGTGCCGCCATTGACACTTTCTTCGGCCCTGCTGCCTTGCAGAACTACGTTGCTCAGATGAGCTCGGAAATCCGACAACATATAGATGAGAACTGGAAAGGAAAAGATGAAGTGAAGGTGCTTCCTCTGGTAAGAAAGCTTCTCTTTTCCATTGCATGCAGCTTGTTTTTCGGCATAAGGGAGGAGAATCAACTGCGGACGCTTCATAATCTTTTGGAGACCGTTCTCGCTGGGAATCTGTCTGTTCCCATAAATTTCCCAGGGACTCGTTTTAACAAAGCGGTTAAGGCCCGGGCTAAGCTGGATGAAATGCTTATTGCTTTGATAGAAAAGAGAAGAAGCGATCTGAGCGCTGGCCGGGCTTCTCCCACGCAGGATTTGCTGTCTGTGTTGTTGACCTTCAGAGACGAAAGAGGAAATCCTCTGAGAGACTCGGAGATCATCGACAACTTTTCTGGTTTACTCCACGCCTCGTACGACACCACCATATCACCCATCACAATTATGTTCAAGCTCTTGTCTTCAAATCCCGATTGCTATGAAAAGATGGCCCAAGGTATAAGACTCCATCTCATATCACAACATTTGGAATTTATTTTAAGCTAATGGAAACATAAGTTTATTTAATTTCTGGATTAGATTGTGTCGTATTTTTGCATCAACGTTTTTAATCACACTCCATGATTTATTATCAGGATGAAAAAGAGAGCATAAGGATTATATTTGTATTCCTTATGTTATTTTTTTCATCTCGAGTGCGACCCAAAACATTGATTTAAAAATACTGACACAATCCACTCCACAAACATTGACAATAATCTTCATAAATTGTGAAAATCTGTTCTCATTAATATTGTTTATGTTTTCAAAATATTCAAGGCTGCATCTTATATCACCAACTTCAGAATTTCTTACATTACGATCTTTTTCTGGATTAATTCATTTCCTAATTTTTTGGATTAAGCTTTTTCTTGCTCATCATGTTATATGATGTTTTAGTGCTTAACACTTGTAGTTTATATGCATGATAGAGCATCTTGACATACTTTCAAATAAAAAACAAGGAGAAGAAATTCAATGGAAAGATCTAAGAGATATGAAATACACATGGCAAGTGGCTCAAGAAACATTGCGTATATTTCCTCCATCTTTTGGGACATTTCGCAAGGCCATTACAGATATTAATTACAATGGTTATACTATTCCAAAAGGATTTAAAGTAAGTTAAATTCTTCTTTTCAATTTTATTGAATTGATTCAAATGTTTATTGTTTCATAAAATTGGATAAACTGAAAATATGTATATGATTGTATTGTATGTACAGATTATGTGGACAGTTTATACTACACATCACAAAGAAAAGTACTTTAGTGATCCAGAAAAATTCATGCCTTCAAGATTTGATGAGGATGCAACTCCGATTGCTCCTTATACATATGTACCATTTGGAGGAGGCCTCCGCAAATGTCCGGGATGGGATTTTTCAAAGACAGAGATACTATTATTTATGCATCATTTTGTAAGGGCTTTTAGTGGATACAAGGTAATTGATCCAAATGAAAAAATATCAGCAGATCCAGTGCCTCCTCTCCCTGTCAATGGATGCCCCATCAAACTTTATCCAAGATCTGAAGTCTATTAAAATGTCTTACCAATAAAAATAGGAATAGTCTAAAGTAAATATACCTATAGGTTTACAATAACAAATACTAAGAATATTGTGCAATTTTTATGTACAAAATTGAAAATAATAGAACTAAAATATATTTTATCTTGATATCATTGAAATTTTCTTAGTTGGTATGACTTTTCCACAATCAATGAGTAAGAATTGTGTGCTTCTTGTTTACACTGTGTATCTTTTTAGCTCGGCATTTCAGATCACACTCAGTGATTCATCATCAGAAAGAGGAGAAATATGTGTAATTTTCTTGTTTTTGCTGATGTATTGTCTATGCAACATGCATATATGTCAGCATTTTTCCCAACAAGTGCAAAGTAATTTCCATAGGGTATGTTATTATCTTATCGGAAAAAGATGACTTAAGAGTAAATGTACCTTAAATTATTCTTCCTTTTCGAAACATATTGTATTTGTAATACACTTATATATAGGTAGCTTCATTATTATATTGGTATTTTTACAATACATTAATATAAACAAGACTTATATTTAAGAATAAATACATATCATTATAATTTTATTTCTTTTAGTCTACTTTATTCAATTCTTAATGCATTTGTTTTTACTTAATATTTTATGTTTTGTTAGTTTCCTAGTTTCTTTTGGTTCTTGGAGGTGGTGGATTTGTAGTAAACCTACTCATATTTGTTGTTTATAAATCTATTTAATTTGTTATGACTCATTAATTAATCATTTTTCCTTGTCAAAAAAATTAAATGAAAGAAACTACACATTTAACTCTAATATCATTGACAAAAGAATAATGTTGATGATGTGAAAATTTGATTTTCCCCTCCCAAAAATAGTAGCATCAATCTATAACATGAATGTTTCAAAATATACGTGAAATTTTGAGGTTCAATCTTGAGCATTATGGGTGGGTTAAATCCTTTTTGTCATAGATTTGATTTTGATGCATGGATCTAAACTAGTAAAGTGCAATCCTCAAAAAATGTGCACTATGTTTTTTTATGACTAATTTCTTTGTAACAAAATTATATTCATTAATTAATCAATTCATCATGTACATAAGGATTTCTATCAAATAAGTATGCACTTTAAAACACATAATATTTACATCCTTTCGAGTATGCATGGTAATACAAAGAGTCTCTTCATAGTCAAGTCTTTTGTGTTCTTCAATTTTAAGAGGGAGATCATCATCATATTTTTTTTTCCTCCAACCACAAGTTGGTGGTCTGCTGCACACCTTCCAACTAGAATTTTTCCTACCCTTCACAAGGGTAGTACATAAAGGTATACAAATTATATCATGTCATCTAAGAACTAGTGTAGTGTAATAATTATATCATAAACAATATATCATACAACCATTGATATCATGTAGCTAAGTACGAAAACTCTGACTAAAATGCAACCTATTAGACATAGTGAATTGATAATACAAGAAGCAATTTTCATTTTGTTGAAAAAAGTTTTGTAATATAAATCCATATTCCTATATGCATATGTACATCATTCTTCACACACCCCTTTCTCAAACTTATTATAAGAAGATGATTATATGCAAAATGATATGTTGTTGTAACACATGAAAGACGATAGAGAGAAAAAATTCTAATAGTCAGGGAATATTCTAATCATGAACTATTTGAATAATTTTTATACACTAGGATGGGAACATTTTTAAGATTTTTCTTGAAAAACTAGATATTACCACATTTAAATTATCAAGAACTAGTATTATTGGACACTCTCACCTATATACATGTGTATATTTGTATTTACAAATAAGAAATATGCATACTAATATAAACATATATAATTCCTTGAATCATCTTTTTAACCAAAAACTCTTCTATATGCTAAATCTTAAAACTAGTCTAAATATACTTTTTCCTATGAATTAGAACATGCACTTAAATACACACAACTTCACTAATATATTATATGTTAATCATAAACATAACTAGAAACATACATCTTACAAGAAAGTACTTACAATTTATTATGATTTATTCTTTCTTTTCTTTTATAAAGTAAACACCTCTAATATTTATCATGTTCAAATGTCTAATCAAACATTTTTATTTGTGGGAAATGAACCATGCTAGGATTGTTTCTATGTGTACTTTACTTGATGAATTGAAGGGTAGATTTGATTAATTATTAGCATATGAACCATATGCTACTTGATTTAATTAGGTTACATTTTTGAAAGTGGTTATTCATAACTAGCTTATATAATGATACTCTATGTCATTTATACATTTAATCCATTGACATATTATAGTAGCAACCTTACATACCATCATGGAAAAACAATCTTGCTATAAGATAGATAAAATCAATAATTTATATCCAACAACACTTTATATTATAAGTTCAAGTTTCACGTTGAAATGTGCATAGGTTTACTTATTATCCTAGATACACTATCATTTAGTAAACAGGTTTATCCCAAAAAATATTGGCAAATTCATATATACTATCTTTCTATATAGTGCATAAGTGAACTATGAACAACACAAATAAAATTTAACCTTATTGGATGGTTAGTTTTTTATGAAAAACATAAATAATATCTAACCATATTTGTTGGTTAAGTTCTTTATGAACAATAAGAATAATAGATAACTATTGGGTTGAATAGGCTTTGTATAAGATTCATCAAGAATAATAGATAATTACTCAGGAAAATAAGCTCTATAAATTCAACAAGTCATGGATATTAGTTCAAACGAAGAAATTCTTTAAAAGAATATAATATTTATTCTTGGTATTTCTATGGTGTGTAGGTTTACCCTAGATTGCTAACTTCTTCAAAATATCAGCTAAGTATATTATGATTCTAAAATTATGAACGATTGAATTTAAGATTTCCAAAACCCCAATTTCCACCATAAAAATTTGTATTCTCTTTCCTTCAATTTTTTCCTTAAGAATCGCCTACATTATTTTCGCATTAGTAATCTAAAATTATAGTATTGTCTCTTTATGGTAATCTTTTGGTCTTATTATTCTGATTTTCAAAACCTTGATTTCCTTTATAAAAAAAATGTCCTCTTTCCTTCAAAATTTTCCTTAAGAAGCCCCTACATTTTTTCCCTCTTTCTCTCTTATTGTGCTAGCATGCTAGCATGTTTCATGCCATTACTACATCTCTTTATCCACTCAATTGGAGTAAATTTTCCACTTCAATTTCAATTATTTCCTTCCTCATTATTAAGCATTGAGCCATAAGAGTGTTGATAATTTAAGAGGAGTTTCATTAACTTTTATGTACACCACCATTAGTGCAAGCATTAAGCATCTTAGGATTTATTTATTATTATTATTTTAAAATATTCCTAATGAATCAAAACTTACTTTTTAAAATCCCTTGACAAAGAAAATAATCACCCACTAGAGAATAGGTTTTATATATTCTTCCACACTACCCAAATAATGACCAAAGAATAGGATAATCATGAAAACAACATGCCGATGAACATGATCAAGCAAATAACCTTGCAAATAGAACATATATGACTTTTTATTGCTAACTACTAATTCCAACAAAGATACCTATGAGTAATTTGATATAAATATACATTTTTTCTATGGATCTGAACACCTCTAATAACATAGAAGACCTCATATGTGTGTGTCAAACTAAGTATTTCTTCAAGGAATGATATAGTTGTTGGCCACCTCAATCTGAAATCCTCTCTAAAATGATAACCCCCCTCCTTGTTTGGGAGTGAGAAATTACACTATCCTACATCCACCTCATCATCATAGATTAGTTATTTTGTTAGTCACATTTACATTAGTTTTATCATAAATAGATAGGCAGTCAAATGATCCAAAAGTAATGATATTATAAAATTCATTTTATAATTCCCAGGTCATTGAAACTAGCATCTATATTTAACATGCATTTGAACTTACATATACATTTGAATAATCAAAACATAGAAACTATATTCTATTCTATGAATCCACATATTTAATTTACATAACCTAGTTATCCAAATAAATATTGTAAAGTCAACGTGATTTAATTATTTTAAAAATATGGTGTGACATGCTTGTAAGGAATTTTGTGTTTATAAACACTTTAAGGAAACCCATTAGATCACTACGGTCAATTTCACCTAGTTCAAAATATTGGATCATTTTTTATTCATGGTTATGAGCAAGGATTCAAAAGCATCATACACAAGTGTGTAGGTGGTCTTTCTATTTGCAAATGAAGTAAATTTTGATTCATTCTTCATTATTAAATTGAAGTGTGCATTAATTATTGTTGGTATAGGTTTTTATTTTCTTGGTGGGTTAATTTATTTTTTCTTAATCCTATTTTTTTAACACTAAATTAAGATTTCTTAGGTGTAAGGTTGAAAGTTGTCATTGCTAGGGTTTAGGACATACTTGACAACAATCGTCTATACTCCACATTTAAGGAAACCCTAGAGATCTTAATCCAATGAAGAATGGGGAAAGAGATCAAACAATAGGCGTGTTCTAGGGTATAACAAATGACTAGAGAAGGGTTCACCACCAAGCTAGGGCTTGTAAAGACTAATGAAATACAATACCTAATTATGAAACTCAATGGTATGCAAGACTTAATTAAATGAACTAGAAATGCAAGTAAATCAAAACAAAAAATTGCAAAATTAGAAGTGTGCACCTAGAAACTTGTAGAGGCTTGAATGAGGACTTAACATGATGAAAACATTGTTTTTGATGTTGACTAGGACTCATATGCTAGTCTGGGTGATCTAGTCCTAGACTAGGTTTTCTGTGCCAAAACTAGAATCTGAAAGTGTTGATTTTGAATTTCCTAAAACCCTGAAAAATTGGATGTACTAGGACTCATATGCCCAAGGTGGTGTATCAATCTTGGTAAGATTTTTTGGAGGATTAATATCTAAGTTTGTTCTCCAATCTCTTCTCTTTCTTCCACACTTTGTTTCCAGATTTGAAACCCTGATTTCAAGCCTATAGAAGTCTTTATGTGACCTTGCAAGTGAGGAGAAAACTTCAACAACTTCCTTCAAGCTTGTAACCTAATCTTCAAAGATTCTTCATGCTCCAAGACACCTAGATCTGTAATCACGCATGTAAAGAGGAGAAAAACTTGTTGACTATTAGTGAATAAGGGTTTAACTTGGTCAAACCCCTTTTAGGTAATTAAACCAAATGATGAGATAATGAAATAAGGACATGAAACATGAAATAAGGAACATGAAATATGGATAATGATACCTTGAATGATGTCTTGTAAATCTTTAATTTAACATGAAGTGACCATTAAGGATGTAGATCTAGACCTTGATATAAATGTAGAACAATGCTTGATCTTGGATCTTCAATGCTACATCACAACATTAGAGGTATGTGTAGGATCATCATGGAAAAAGCAGGCCCTTAAGTGGCAAAAAAATTAGAAAAATTAGAGTTAGGCAACTTTCAACGTAAATATTTGAATAAGTTATCTATATTATTTCAAAAATATGTAAGAATAGAATCTGTAGAAAATTTAATGTAGTTTCTAAACTACTAGGCTTATTTAAAAATAAATAAAATCTATTTGGTGAAAATTTGAAATTTCAATACTGATGAGTACTTAAATTTTGGGGAAAAATAAGTAGGTCTCTATCGACCACCCTAACCACAATAAAATGATAATATATTTTTATAATATTTTAGATATAAGTAGAGGACTCATGTCCCAATGTGATGCATATTTTTTTGTAATTTTTTTCCAAGAAAATAATTAATTATGAATTTTTATTACAACTTTTAAAAAATATAAAAAATCGTATGTCTGACCACCTTAACTTGGTCAAAACTTCATGAAATTCAATTTTATTTTTTTAATCCTATAGTATACGAAGCATAGAATGTGATGCATGTTTTGAATTCAAAAAATGTGATACCATTTGAAAGCTATAGATTTTTTTCAATTAGCGTATCAATCAGGACTTTATTTGTAATTTAAATAGAAAATCAATAATAGTTATTTATTAAATTCAAAGTAAAGGATAATTTATATTGGTGGAAAGTTGAGAATCGTCTTTAAAAACCCTTTTCGTTTCATCAATTTTGGGTAAATAATAAGTCGTTAGCCACATACCCTACACATACCCATCATATCACCACTTTTTGGCCCATCATGATCCTGCACATACCCTTAGCTCAACAACATGCTTGACGCTTCATAATATTTACACTCAACAACATGCTTGATGCTTGATAATCTTCACATGATGATGAACCTTGAATTTCTGCAACAATTGATGAAGAAATCTTCCCTTAAATGCCTTAAAAATGCTCTTGAATGCTCTCTTGATCCTCTTGTGAAGTCTTGGAATGCATAACTCTTGATTGCTTGACTTGATATCATGAAGGCTTAATGAAATAATGATTTGAGACCTTGTGTATATAGGAAATCCATCCAAGTTACCATTTATTAGATCCCAGAGGCTGACATTCATAAAATTTGAATTTAAAACCCTCATTTCCCACTCAAAACCTTAAAAAGGGGCCAAATGGGACTCATACACCACCTCTGGCATATGGCTCCCACCTAGGTGGGACTCATACACTGAAGGTGGCATATGGGTCCCACAAGACCTTTTGGGGAGAGAAAATGTCAGGGAGTTAAGAAATTAAAAGTCTATTTGTTGATTTTGTTAGGATTTCAGTTGAAATAAGCCTTGGGATGCATAATATAGGGTATTAGGGGCCTATTAATGATGATATAAAGGTCATAAATGCAAGGAGGCCCAAAATTCAATGTGAAAGTGTAAATAAATATACTTTACAACATCAAATTAAGGAAAAATTAGGTCTATTTAGCTTGAAAGGGCACTAAATCCAATGTTAATGTGTACAACACATTACAACACTAGATTAAGGCAACATTAGGTCCAAGGGCCAAGGGCCCTGAATTTAAAGTGAAGGTGTAAATGAATACACTTTACAACATTAAATCAAGGCAAAGTCAGGTTTATTTAGCTTAAAAAGGGCCAAAGACCTAATGTGACTGTGTAAAACACATCACAACACTAGATCAAGGCCACCTTAAGTTCATTTTAACATTAATTATTTCCAAATTAAGCAAGGAAAAGGGATACTCTTTCAGTTGCCACACTATGATAATATAGTGAGTTTATTATTTAATAACTAGGAGATAAGTGATATGGTGTTCCCTTCCTTAAAGGGTGGAACACTTTCCTCTTTTGGTGGTTAATTCCTATTGGTTGAATTTTTCACCTCCATAATCTCCTTAGTTCTATATAAACTCACTACCTACCTTGTATTTCTATACTTAAGCACATTCTTACATACTCGTGCATACTTTGGCATACATGTACCTTGATGCATGCAGTCATTATTTTGCATATTTTCTTTGAGCTCCTAATGCAATCTTGTCATCTTGGCATTTTCACATCTCTTGGAATCTCGGGCCTATAATCTTATTATTTCATTTATAGTTTTATAGCTTATCTCTCATCAAAATATCTTGGTTATTCATCTATTTCAAATTTTTGACATAATATCAAAGCTTAGATTTTGAGAGTTTTGAGTACTTGGATTCCTAATTAATAGATTGGAGCTTTTTATGTGAGATATTAAAAATTTGAATATGCTATTCTCTTGCATCATATGATGACCTACAAAATCAAAAAAACTTGATAGAAATACCAGATTTAGAGTTTTCTCTTTGTGGCTTTGTATTACAAGTTTATTTTGAAGCATTTTGGTACAAACGTAAGCTTACTATTGATTTTAAAATTCTCATGAAAGTCAGATCTAGTTTTTTTTTCAATTAATTTGGTCACCATTTGATATAGTTGCAAACTAGGGTTTAAAGCTCAGATATAGTGAACAATTTATTATTGGAACATTTTTATGCAAACGAACTTTTCCATTACACTTAGATAGCCCAAAAACACCTATTCTCATATAAAATTTGTCTATTTTAGACATAATTGATTTTTGGAAAAAAAAATATTTTGCTATGGGGGTTGTCTCTATATGCTAAATTTAGCCATTTTTTTTAAAAACAACTTTTTTCCATGGTATCAATTTTTGGCAAACAGGATATCATTGAAAAGCTAGAGGTTAGAAATTTTCATCTACATAGGTATTGAAAAGAAAATTTTTGTTAGATATAACAGGTTGAATCTATTTGTTTCAAATTTATTTAAAAATTCATAAATTTTACCTTGGTGATCCAATTTTTAGAAGCAAATAGATGTTGAAAAGGTATTAAAGAGCACTACAAATATATAAGGCTACTTTTTTTAAAAAATTCTCAATTTCATTTTGTATCATAATTTGTATTTTTGGCCATTGTGGGCCTATTTCAAGCATTGTATCTTGGAAAAGGCTTTGTAAATACATTAAACTATAAAGTGTCAACCTTACAATATTTGGGGGGATAATTTTTGATACTAGTAAAAAGAGTGGGAGTTTATTGGTATTTTTATTTGGTTTCTTCAACACTCATTCTTGGGGGATTATACACATGCTTTGTAATTATGAACTAAGATAAAGTTTCATTTATGGGGGGTCAGTCATGTCTCTTAAAAATATTTTCATCCTTCTATTGTCAAGTTAACTTTAGAGAACTGTTTATCTTGGAAACAATGGATAAAGAATCACTTCCTTGAGTAGGATCTACTATCCTATCTCCTTGGACTCATTCTTGAGCCAAGTGTATGATTAGAAGAATGCATGGTTAACAATAATGGCATGGTCTATGGACTAGTATGCCTTACTATTTCTAAGGATACTCTACATCACATAAAGCACATTGACTTCCCTTTCACTGCTTAGAATATCATCCAACAATTGTATGGAAAAACTAAATCTTCATTTGAAAGTGATGTTTCCTTGGAGAATAAAGCTATTGTGGATGATACTGAGACTTATGTTTCCCCATCTTGTGTGAACACATCTTATGTGAATGATCAATTTATTCATACCCCATCAACATCACCTATTGTAGCTTTAGACTCCATAGGTATTTCTTTGAGAGCCTCCTGTGATTCATTGCATTAGGATCATTTATGTCTTCTAGATTCAATCCATTGGGACCAATTTCTACCAAACACCTCTTGTTTGTTTATAGAGTCCCTCATTTCAAATCTAGATGACACTATTGAGGGAATACATCTTCTCTTTGAGGACAACTCTTTGGTCCTTGCATCTATTGCTAGTTCAAATGCCATTGTTCCTTCTTTGAATTTTTCCAATTATTCTTTGTTGTAAGATATACACTATCTTTTAGATTTAGCTTTGTGGAATGATCTCTTGACAAGTATTTTAGACTTGTTTATGGAGACACATATTGCAAATTTTGGAGAAACTATTGATTATATTCATCTTCTCTTTAACGAAGTTGATTCTTGTTCAGTTGTTGTGAGGGAACACTCTGACCCTCTTATTCTTTCTCTACATGATCATTCCTCATAGTTTGACATGAGTGTGGATACTTTGGATCAAATTTTGGAGGAGAAATATTCAAAAGAGATACTTGAGTCTTTGGATTGTGTTTTACATCAATCTCTAGGACATTCTAAGTTTTCATTTTTAGTACATGTGGCCTAGAATGCTTGATTTGATTATGAGAGCCTTCAACATCAACATGGGTACACTTGAGCTAAGTTTAAAGACTCCATACATCTTAAGTTTTCTTCCTAATTATTTCATTTAGGAGTGGAGAAATAGGTTACATATGATATTGGTTTTGTTTCGTCCTAAAGGGAGGAATATTGTTCGATGGTTGTGGATCATCTTCTATATCCAATTTCAAATCTACCATTGGACCTCTTAGGGTGAGGGGGGTTGGGGTGAGGGTGATGGGAAGGTGCTTCTTTTTCCTTCCACTTCATTTCTCTCTATTATGGGGGTATAGTTCCTTTTTGTGAGAAGGGGCTTCTTCTTCTTTGGGAGGGATTTTATATGTACATGGGTACTTAATATGGCTTCATTTTCTGGGACCCATCATTTTTTACATCCACCTAAGTTCCACTTAGGGGGGTGTTGATGTAGGTTTTTATTTTCCTAGCGGGTTAATTTATTTTCCCTTAGTCCTAGTTTTTTCTTACACTTAATTAAATTTTTTTAGGATAATAAAGTGAGTTTAATATTTAATAACTAGGAGATAAGTGATGTGATATTCCCTTCCTTAAAGGATGAAACACTTTCCACTTTTAGTGGCCATTTCCACTTTTGGTGGTTAATACCTATTGATTGGATTTTCCACCTCCATCATTTCCTTAGTTTTATATAAACTCATTACCTAGCTTATATTTCTATACATATGCATATTCTTGTATACTCTTGCATACTTTGACATACATGTACCTTGATGCATGCATTCATTATTTTGTAGATTCACTTTGAGCTCCTAATGAAATCATGTCATCTTGATAATTTCACATCTCTTGGAATCTCGGATATGTAATTTTTTTATTTCATTTACAGTTTTATAGCTTATCTCTCTCACAGAAAAATATTGATTATTCATCTATTTCAAATATCTAACAATTATTGTCTCTTTTCCTTATATTAATTAATGGCACATTGAATGTCTTTTAACATCAAGACATACAACATGTTTCATAAAGTATATAGACCAAGTCAACTTATAACCACTAGTAGAAAAGGATAAACAAATTAAAATTAAAATTTACATATTTGAATTTGAGGTTAATTCATATACATTGTAGGATCAATTATTAATAATAAGGTAATGGACATAAATAATGAAATGATAATCTTGAAATAAAGAGTTAATATATTGTTTGAATAACTACAAATAAACTATTCACAAATAACTATAAACAAAATTAGCTGAAATTGATATCTCTCAATATTTTTAGATAAATGTATTTAAAATATCTATACTAATTTTATAGATCGATAACATCGATATGCCAACTCCTTATAATATTCAAAGTCAATACGTATTTAAAAATTGTTTATATTACAGAATTGAATATGAAAGACGGTGATTAAAACAATAGTTTCTAGCAAGAAATTTGCGCAATTTCTTGGAGTTTGAATGAACGATTGATTCTCCTGTGCTGGTTTTGTCTTTTATCCGTTGTATACGTAATGTTTGAATAGGTGTTATGCCAAAAGTCTACTCTCACATAGCCAGATGATTAATAAAGCAGCAAGTTGCAGGTCGTTTGCCAGATGATTAATAAAGCAGCAAGTTGCAGGTCGTTTGCTTGACCAAGTCCTGTATTATATCACCTGCATACGCAAATTCCCTGCAGATTGTTACTCCCCTCTTATCGCCTCTCTGCCGCCCCTCCCAAAATCTTTCTACATATTTTGGAATGGGCCTATATCTCTCTGAATTTTTTAATCAAGTGATCTTTTGCTTGCATCTGGATGCTTTAGTCAATCGAATTAGACCCTCAATTTTTACGATTTCAAAAAATTTCTTTTTACAAATGACACGTTCTATTAACAGAAACATCTACTACAGACATAGGTATACCTACTGGTAAAATTATCATTAAGTCGAACATTCCAATTTTTTTGTTCATGGTAACATCATTATCAACTCACAATATTTCAAATTTTTCATTTATGTTAACATCACCATAAACTCACAACTCTCAAAAATTTGTCGTTCACAACACTCCAAATTTGAAGCTCTTAAAATTTGTGATTCATGGTAACATCATCATCAGATCACAACACTCCAAGTTTTTCCTCCATAATAAAATCACCATCAAACCACAATACTCAAAATATATCAGTTCATGTTAACATATCATCAAACCACAACACTGCAAATTTTAAATTGAGATTTACCTTGTTCTTATAATGTGCAATTAATAGTTGTTACTTCTAATAAAATTTGATGAATTAAAATATGAAAGTCTAAAATTTAGCTATTGAAAGTGAATATTTAAAATTAGTACATTTCTTTTACATATCTTTATTTAAAAGATGTAAAAAGATAATAATTTGAATGAAATTGTCAAATTTATGTTGTAAATTTAATAAAAATGTATGGGATTAGCAGTCGCATGCACAGGCATACAACAATCAGCTGATAGGGGTCCACTGCAAATGGCTATCCAATGGAAAGTAAGAAACAAACTTCTTTTCAGAATGCAATGTGAAATATAAATAATCAGCAATATTTGCAATTGTTTGATTGAGTGGAGAAAGAGAAAGCGTCTTAATAAGCTAATATGAAATAATGTGAGGTTAGTTTATAGTAGGAGGCGAATCTTATGATTTTGGATTTTACCTAGGATAAAATAGGTGGAGTAGATCATAATGAAGAGAGACAATGAAAATTCAATTTATATATTATTATGGATAATTAGATGGATAGATCAAGCATATCGATACATATGTATTAAAGTTAAAGTGAACCTATCTGTGTAATCCAAGATATCAATTTGAATCACCTAACTTGAACATATTATAAACCAGTTAATTTTGGCGAGGGGATTATTTTATATGTATTCATTTAATTCAATCATTGCAAAGCATTTTAAACCTCATGTTATAGTCCACTTTTTCATTCTTATCTCACACGCAATGCATGCGAGGTTAAAATTTTTTGCATAAAACAAAACACTAATCTTTGTGTTTCCACATCAAATTTTATTGGTTGGAAATTGATTATGAAAATGTAAAATAAAACCATAGGTCATGTTGAATGAATCATATTATTTGCAATATATCCATAAGTAATTTATCATGAATACATTTTTTCTTATTAATATGCAATATTTAATAATTTTAATTACAATAGTTATTTAAAATTGATTTTAAGTACAATAGTTATTTAAAATTGATTTTAATTAATAATCTTAGGAATCCATAGTAAATTAATTCTCAACGAGAACAATTTTTTAATAAATTTATTCTTAAAAAAATACAATTGAAAAATTAAATAAAATTTAAATTTTTAAATATTTAATTTTTTTAATAATAATAATTTATCTCCAAAATTTAAGGTATGTTATAATTTTATATCTATTTTAGTTTCATATTTATTAGACTTAGATGGACATCTATATTTGACCTTTTTGTCTAGGTTAATCAATCAATTGATTAATTGTTATTTAATTATCTTAAGATACATAAGGATACAAATACATGGAAAACTTGAAGTTGTGGATTAAATAATATTTATGAAAAGTATGAAACATTAAAGGATTCTCCTTTTTTAAAGATTTATTAGTGATGCCTTTAATTACTAATATTGAATAAAAATGTATTCTTTAAAAAATTTAGTCCATAACTTTAGGTATGGGATACTTTTTGCAATGCTTAAATGTGGTACTAGATAATTTATTACTTTGATGTTATTTATTGTGATTATTTTTTATTTGAATATTAGTGATGATGGTTATCACTAATGACTTCTAAAAAAAAGAAAGGATTTTTAATATTCAATATTGTTTATAAGTAGTATTTAGTCCATAATTTTGCAAATAAAAGAATTATTAGGCATGTGATTTATTCATTTGTAGTAGTATTTAAAATAAAATGGTGACTAGTAGAAAGAATTCAAAAGTAGTCAATTACAAAGAAATTGAAAATAAAAATATTAGGTTTTTTATGAATTGCTTCTAGTAAAAATATGTTCCTTAATTGGTGTATGAACAAAATACAAAGGACTTAGATAAAATAAAATAATAAATGGATCAGAAAATAGAATGACAACTTGAATTGTTGTCCAAATAAAAAAAAATATGTAAATGCATTTATTCACAAAGAAAGTGAAAATATTATATTGATAAATTTTATACCATTTGATGAGCACAAAAAGTATTGTATAGGGAAAATATCACTTAGAGAGTAAAAATGTTCATAGTCCAATTGAAGACTCACTCACACCATCTTTGATCCAAAAAAATAAACATACCTCACCAAAAGAAGAATGTGATGACACGATACACATATTTTGCATTGTTAGAATAATTGAATTAAAAGGTATGCCTTGTTTTGTGGGAAAAGAATCATACTTTTGACTTCAAAAAAGATATTCTACTCTACCCATTTAAATAAAAAAGGAAGCACAAAAAGTGAGTAAGTATATGTGTGAAATGAATATAGACAATGTGAAACTAAAAATAATTAATAATATTTACAATTGGTTCACCGAACCTATTTATTGATATGCGAACATTATATAGTTGGCAGTGATGAACATATTTTTTCGAGCACCCATGTTAAAGATAAGGGGCTACTATGAACATGATATGTGGGTGGAGCATTTTGGCTTTTGCTAATGGTGGATATTTGTTGTTGCATGGATGAAACGGTATCAAAGAGTTGTGTAATGATGGGTTCAGTGTAAGTGGCATGAGGTGGAAGGGAAAATGGTGATGGAGTGTATGTGATGTTAGGAGAAGTGAAAGGGACACTAAGAGGGGTGAAGGTGGTAGATGGAACATGTGATGCCACAAAAGAACTTGGAATGCTATATAGAAGAACGAAAGAAGGAGTCACATGACTAACCTATTGCATGGTTGTTGTAACTTGAGGAGTGGTATGAGTTGGTAAGGATGTTGTGGTTGAAGGGGGAGGAATGTGAGGTCCTCCTTGGCTCACAACAATTTTTGTGGATTGGGAAGTAGAAGGAACATGTTTTTTGTATTTCTTAGCAATTCTTTTCATAACTTGTAAGCCATCACCACTCTCAATAAAACGATGAAGGTTTTCTATGGTGGGTGTGGTAGTGGTTGAAATGTTTTCAAGGAATAAGTCTTGTTGTAAGTGTGTAAAATCTTCATGATTACTAATGACTTTGTCTTCCAAAATGGAATTATTTTGTGTTTCAACATGCATGGGATGGAAAGGTGGAGGCATAGTATTGGTAATATCCATGTCTAATGCACTTGTCCATACTAGGAGTAGGAGCTCTTGAGATCCCAAGGTCCACAATGAAAGTGCTATTGCAGGAAGCCATGAGTCTAGAACTTCATCTCACTAAAGTATTATCAATGGGGCACCAAACACTCATACAAGTACCACAAAGGATGGCTTGAATGTAAACGCAATGCAATCTAGGATTGCAAAACACAAATAATAGAAATTATGCAAACTGAAATAGAGAAATACCAACAAAAAATAGAAATGTAGTAAATGCCCAAAAAAATTCTAAAAATGTTGCTTGAAATGTGTAGGTGGATTAATTCACCCAGTGTGGCGAATGAGTCCAGGTATGATATTTTTTACTTTTTTTAGAAAATTTAAAATGACTTTAATGCTTTTCAGATGCAAATACAGATTTTCAATTTTGGAATGATTAGAAATGCAAAAAAAAATATCTAAATGAGTCTTTCACTAATGCAATTTAAGAAACCCTAGGATCCAAAAACAAAACAAGACCTAATTGAATGCTGATGCAAATAAAACCTAGGATACAAGATGCAAATGAAATTAGGAAGATAAAGTGTTCAATATGCAGGTTCACCAAAATGAACCATCAATTTTAATGATGGTCTATAGGCTTCTCTAGCACTCTTAGGGTTTTCACTTAAAAGGAGAGAGATAGACCCTCAAAATCAATGTGGTTCATTCAAATTAGGAAATGTAATATCGAAATGTTCGACTAAATGTAATGATCTAAATGCATCTAAACAATGTAATTGACTGATTATTGATGGAATATGCAATGTTTGAAAACACAGTATGATATGCAGAAAATGCAATAGAGATGTAAACTAATGCAAACAAAATTAAAGAAGGTTGAACAATGTGCACTTGGGTAATGAATGATGAATCTGGAGTGTCCTAAATATTGGAAGAAATTATTGAAAATCACTAGTGGGACTCATTCACCACTGATGGCGAATCAGTCCTGCTACTGGCAAAAAGTCCTAAAAATAGATTTCTAACTGTTGGGATCCGAAATTTGAAAAAATCTAGTTTTCCAGCCTTAAGTTTGGAGTCATTTTCCACTAACGGAGAATCAGTCCTCTCTCGAAATTCTATGAAATTAGGGACCAATTTTGTAACCCCAGATCTACACTTGTCTTCTTGTCGAGTTGATAGAGTCAAATCTGCAGAAAATAGACTATAGGTTGTCTCCAAGCTTGAAATAGGATGTAGTTGACTTGAAACACTTTTTTAACTTCTCGACCACCTTTGAACACCTAATTTCTTGACAAATCTACATACAAAAGTTTGCAAACACACATGCAAAAGGGTAAAATGGTTAACGGTTAGGATATAGGGATTTGCTTTTGTCAAATCCCACTTAGGTAATCAAACCCTTAATGATGAAATGAACAAGGAATGATGAATAAACAACATGAAAATGTCCTAAACTCACCACAACCTTGTTGAAGAAATCCAAAGATATGTCAATGGTTGCTCCAAAATACTTGATTGAATGATTCAAAATGTTTGAATGGATGATTGAATGCTTGGATGAATTAGGAGATTGTAGGATATGTAAAATGAGGAGAAAAACATGTATTTATACATTCTTGTGCCTTAGTAACCTAATGATACCTCATCGCAGGCCAACATAAGGTAATTTTGAATAAAAATCTAAAAGAAATTTTGAAATATTTTGAATTTGGAGCCAAGAGGGACTCATTCGCCACCCATGGCGAATGGGTCCCACCTTGGACTTGTAAGTGGGTGTCAGGAATTATCTTTCATTTAATGTTTCTTATTAGGTTTACATTAAAAAATACACTTAAATAAGCCTTATGAGTGCAAAAAGAGGTCATATAAAGCATAAGAAAGGTGTAAATAGTGAAAACAAGCCTAGAAAAGTGTGAAATCTTGTTACAATACTTTACAACACTTCAAAATAGGACTTGATAAGTGGGTATGTGCAGGATCATCATGGAAAAAATAGGCCCTTAAATGGTGATAAAATTTAGAAAAATAAGTGGGTATGTGCAAGATCATCATGGAAAAAACAGGCCCTTAAATGGTGAAAAAATTTAGAAAAATTAGAGTTAGACAACTTGAAATAAAAATTTCAATAAGTTATCTATATTATTTCAAAAATATGTAAGAATAGAATCTATAGAAAATTGAATGTAGTTTCTAAACTACTAGGTTTATTTAAAAAAAAAAATCTATTTGAGAAAATTTGAAATTTCAATGTAGTAGTACTTAAATTTCAGGGAAAAAATAATTAGGTGTCTATCTGACCACCCTAACCACAATAAAAAGATAACATTTTTTATAAGATTTTAGATATAAGTAGAGGACTTATGTCATGATGTGATGCATATTTTTTTGTAATTTTTTTCCAAGTAAATAATTAATTATGAAATTTTTATTACAACATTTAAAAAATATAAAAAATTGTATGTCTAACCACCTTAAGTTGGTCAAAACTTTATGATTTTTTTTTTTTAATCCTATAGTATGTGAAGCATAGAATGTGACAAATGTTTCAGATTCAAAAAATGTGATACCGTTTGAAAGCTATAGATGTTTTTCAATCAACCTCTCAATCAGGACTTTAGTCGTAATTCAAATAGAAAATGAATAATATTTTTTATTAAATTCAAAGTAAAGCATAATTTATATTGGTGGAAATTTGAGAATCTCCTTTAAAAACCCTTTCGTTTCATCAATTTTGGGTAAAAAAAATGTCGTTAGCCACATACCCATCATATCACCACTTTTTGGCCCATCATGATCCTACACATACCCAAGTGATGAAAAGGTGATTTTTAGGTGAATTGTAATGAAAAGAGTCTAGAAGAGTGTAGAAATGTGTTACAACACTTCACAATAGCTTCACAAGATGCCTTAATTTAAATTTTTAAGGACTTAATGTGAATGCAAAAGTTACATTGCAACATTAAATCAAAGCAAAATAGACCAATCATCATGAGGGAAAGACCTAAAAGACCATGAAAATTTCCAAGAGATATTTTTCTATGGTGCATTTAGCCCACACTTTAGTGAGAGGATGAAATTGCTTTGAACTCACACTAAAGTAGCCATGCACATCAAGAGAGATACAAATGCACTTATGTTAGCAAGATGGAATAACAATGATAAAGAGGGATGATCAAGACCCTAGGATGAAGATTCCATGGAAAAGTAAACATAAGAACAAAGGAACACACATGTGAAGAAGGAAAGGGAGAATCAGATAAGCTTCGATCGTATGTCCAACTAGTTGTGGATTACATCTATTTAGTTTATGAGAAAAAGAGAATGCATACTCACTCTTGGGCGACGAAATTTATGGCAATCCACTGGGTGCGAAGGACCAAAAGGTGAAAGACATACGATAGTTGGTATGCACTCATAGAAACATAGGTGGCTATGGGGAAAGTCATGCCACTAAATGGGCTTCCCGCTCAACCATATCAAAGTTATACCTCCTAATAACTTTAAGAAGGCACCACAAAGGAAAATGTCAGTTCGTGCTTCATGAGATAAGAAAAGCTTCATATGCTTATAACTCATGAACAAAGAGGATAGTACCATAGACATGCAAGCTACATTATGCAAGGTAGTAAAGACGTAAAATGTAAAATGAAAAAAATGTAAAAGATGTTCAAAAGAGTCTTGTTAAGTGCATGCAAGGTCTATCACTTAGGGAACATTGTGTCTAATGTCTCCAAGAGAGGACCAATCAAAGAATAAAATATTCAGAACTTAGGGAATGTAGTGTGTCGCATCAAACCACCAAGAGGAATGCAATATGCTAAGATAGATCACACTTATGAAGGACATCACACCCAATGTCATCCACAAAGTGACAAACACATTGTATGAAGTGACAAGGCTACAGTAATAACTAAGAATGCAAATGAAATGATACCAATGTATGCCCCACACTTTAAAGGAATTGCTACAAACCGTTCTAAGAGTAATTACTTTAAAGTAGTGAGGGAAAGATGCAAAAAGAAAACAAGACATGAGAGCCAACTTGGAAAGCCCTATGCCAAGTCATATGTTTCTAAGTTAGGCTGCTTCATGTACATGGAAAAGAAAAAAAAAAGAAAAGGAGGGTTGCCCCACCAGAAAGGAACACACAAAACACATAAAGGATCTATAGTTTTGGGGTCAATATGTTCATTGCTGCAATGTTTTGATGAAAGAGCTCAGAACTGTCATTATTCCCCAAAGCACATAGAACTAAAAGAATGACACAAGACAATGAAAAAAGAAGAAAAATTAAGTCCATTTTGGGTCAACATGGAAGAGACATTGATGTCTCAATGCTTTGCATTGTCCCCAAAAGGAAAAAAAAAGAAAAAAAAATGAAAAGGAAAATTTTTTGGGTCAACATGAAGGAGACATTTCGGTCTCAATGCCCTGTGTCATCCCCAAAAGGAAAACACAAGAAAAAGAAAAAATAAAAATGAAAAGGGACCGTTTGGGACATGGAAGAGACATAGGGCGTCTCAACGCTTTGCGTCATCCCCAAAAGGAAAACAAAAAATAAGAGTGAAAAAGAAAGGACCTTTTGGGTCAACATGGAAGAGACATAGGGCATCTCTATGCTTTACATCATCCCCAAAAGGAAAACACAAAACAAAAGTGAAAAAGGCATTACAAGTGCAATAAATAGAAGAATAGAGATACAAATAGAGGAAGTGCACAAAGAGAGAGAAAACATCAAACACACATTACAAGGGAACACAATACGCACATAAAATCACAAATGAAGGAGCAAATAAAGGAAAAATGTAAAAGGCTAGCAAGGTGAATGCAAGTCAACCATCTAACAAGTCATCTTCCTCCCAATCATGTTAAGTGTATTGTGAGGGCAGTTGAATATCCAAAGGAAGAATTGCAAGTGTTGAACTAGGGGAAGTGCCAGGCTCTTCAATTGTTGTATAGGATTTATCATTTAAGCTCATGGTAGATGAAAATAAAGAGTTTAGACCATTATGCACTTCTTCATCTATTTTTGTGATCTTCTCATCATCATCATCAAGATTAATTATGATAGGAGGACAAAGGGTTATTTCCAAGGAAGGATGTATTAAAAGATTTGGTTATTGAATCAGATCATTTTTTTGGGAGGATGGGACTATACTATCTTGTGGAAGGTTAGGAGGAGGAAGAGGGTGATCATCTATTGCTTCTATCAAAGACAGAGGTTGATTTTCCTTGTTTTCTTCCATTTTTGACTGATGAGCAAGGAGACGATGACAACGCCTATGCTCCCTAGCACCAAAATTTCTTTTAATTTTATTTTGAAATTGTTGAGCTGTAAGAGTTGGTTGATCCACCATAGGTTCTTTTTCTTCCGAATTGGTAAGAACTGAAGAAGATGGGTCAATCAATTTATCTTTAGCTTTATACACTTGTTTAATGTGAGGAGGCATAATAGGATTGGTTTCAGTATCTCTTGGTCGTTTAAATGATGAAGGTGAAGTGTTTGTGGTTGGTTGTTCAGGAGGTTGCTTTACTTGTTCATGTTCAAACTCAAGCTAAAGCATCATCTCATCTATGATAGGAGTAGCAGAAGTGGATGGGGACATCGAGCAAAGAGACAATTTTGCTATCCATTCAGCTTTGAACTTTTGATAGTCTATGAAAAAGAAATCTTTACAAGGGGTCATGGGCTCCATAGGTTCAGACCAAAAGGCTTCCAAGGAGAAATGACCTTTAGAAGAAAGTGGATGAAAACCACTATGGTGTATGGTAAATATCTCATTGCCATGTGGAAAATTCAAACAATTGTGAACAATTGAAGGGACCAATTTCATTAAGCGAAGCCAATGGTGGCCTAGCCACAAATGAAATTGATTTGATTGTGGAATAATAGAAAATGTTACATCCAAAGTTTTGGGTCCTATTTGTAATGGGAGTCCGATCGATCCGATCGTAGGGCACACAAAACCAGTATGTGTTTTAATCCATGAAGTTGGTTTTTCATAATTATCTTGATAGATATCATGTAATACTAAAAACTCTTTTGTGATCACATTCTCGCCACAAGCGGGATCTATTAATAACCCATTGGTGGCCTTATCATAGATCCTGTCAGCTATGTAAAGAGGACCATCGGAAAGCTTTTGAAGTATATCATGACAAGAAAAGGTAATATCAAGAGATTTTTTGGTTGGACCCTTACAAGGGACAACATCTATTGTACCCACAAGTTCATCTTTAGGATTAACTTGGGTAACAATTGGAGCAATATCATTTTGTTCATTAGTTGTATTAATGTTCATCACATGAGTGTTTGAAGGTTCACTAGCCTTGACAAATGAAATGTTGTGTTTAGGCATAGGGTTGGTAAGGATTTGCAAATTCTGATAAGGGGGTGCAACGAACTTATTGCCTTGATCATTGACACCCGCAATGGACAAATGGCCAAAATCAATGAGGTCTTGAACTAAGTGTTTGAGATGCTTACATTGTTTAGTGTACTATCCATTTTGGAAATGAAAGTGACAATAAGCATTTGGTTTAAAGGTGGGGGGTAAAGGCTTGGTGGTGTCAAGGGGTTTAATGGTAGGAAAAGTGATCATTTTTTGTTGAAGCAATTGATTCAGTGTGTTATGAAGGGTATCGGGAAAATGGGTAAATTGTCTCCTTGGGTCCCCATAGGTAAAGGGAACCATTTCTTTAACAACTGCCACTTGATTATGAATTGGTTGAGTTGGTTGCAGAGAGGGGGGATTGAACTGTAAAAAGGCTCAATTTGGTTTTTGAATGTTTTGTGCGTTGTTTTGGTTATTTTTTTTAGACTTCTCGGCTCGGTTAGAAGTGGATTTTGAATCATGACTAGAAACTAAGTTGTGATAGTCACAAAGGGTTGTGCATAAATGCATGAACGAAGGAAATTTTATCATTGTCAGCTTATCCTAAAGGTTTGTGTGCAATTTTTTGATAAACATCTTCTGTAGATGTGAACCAAGAATCTTGACATCAATTTGAGCATACAATGTGATGGCACTCTCAAATTTTGCAAATTTGAGATGCTTATATCGAAAATTTTGTCTTTGCACTTTCAGAAGGGCACCTGATGAACTTGCTTGAATCATCTACTTTGGAGGGTCATGATTTGAAGCCCATTGATTTCTAAGCAAAATCCCTTTGCACACTCACTCATGTGTCCTATGTGAGTAGGAATGTCAATTTTTAGCTTCTCATGATGAGTTTTGTTAGTGTTTTGAAAAGTGAAGCTAGAAGGTTTTGGCACTTTTTCGTTGTTTGCAAACTTTCAGTTTTGCAAAGTAGCCTCCCATTTGAGCTTGCATTTTGCAACCAAATGATCGTCATGCCAAAATGATTCTTGCTCTGTATTCTCCATACCAAAATGAGCTCACATGTCAGATTTCAAGGCTTTATGACTTGATTTTCTATTTTTAGCAAGTCAAAACCAAATGCAATTTCTCCAGTTTTACATTTACATTGCTGACAGTGTTTCAAGGTGGTCAACTTTGACACCTCATATCTTTTGATCAGTGATGATTCAAGTCAATCCTTCTTGCACACGTGCTCAGTGTACCTAAATGATCTATTGTGTCCAGTGGTAGCTCACCAGGAGTTCATTTGCTATTTTTGCAAATTGGTGATTGGGTTAGTTTTAATTGGTTCAAAATAGTTGTTTACTTCAGAAAGTTCAAGTGAGAAAATTTGATAGTGCATATCTTTCACCTCATGACTCCTTTCTTCAAGTTGTTTGTTGCATTCAAATCTCAGGAATGAAATCTACAAGTCTACAAGTTTTCATGGCTTTACGATGTCATTTGATCAGTTTCCTAGGCCGATTCCAAAGCCAATTTGGTCAATTTTGCTCATTTTCCCAAAGTGTCAAAAAGCAAGTTTTGAGGCAAACCCACTTCGTATTTTCAATTCTAGATGCATTCAGAGGTTGCATCGAGTCATTTTGAGCCTGAAAGTTGTTGCAAAATGAAATTTTTTTACTCAGGTCCACATGGGACCCGACTTGTTTCACATTGTTTTGAAATTGTAATTTGGCAATGTCACCAGTCATGACAGTAATTCATTTGTAATAATTCCAAGGGTCATGTGCCTATACCAGGTGGTCAAATTAATTACAAGACACCTGTTATAATAGTTTTTGATAATGGTGGACATCTAACAAAGCATAAAGAATGGAGGATGTTATTTTGAAATGGCATGTTAAAATTCATGAAGGGTGTGGGGTTATACATCTTCAGTAAGAATATATAAAATGGTTTGAGGAAATTTAAATTACTTATGGCTGGAGTATGAGACGCCACCAAAAGATACATACACACAAATTGATTTATTGAAAAACTTTAAGAGATTTCCTAGCAAATATGTTTGCTAGTTGTGGGGCGGCCTATGCTGACAAAGGAATCACAATGCATGCTTGCACAAATTTTATCAAATAGCCACAATAATATGAGGCTGAAAGGCACAAGGGCATTGAAGGGAGGACACCATAGCCACTGCAAAGCGTGCAAAAATGGATTTGTTGAAAATTCTTTAGAAACTTTCAACCAAATGCAGCAGAAGAGGATGCCATCGAAGTTTATTGATGATTGTTTTTCCTTAGACAACTTGTGCACTAGCAATATGTGCAAAATATATTTGTTGATAGACAGTAGAAACTTTCCAACAAACATAGATAGAGAGAAATAGAGGCACACAACTTGCTAAATACAAATGCCTCTTCCAAAAGTGTGGTCTCAAGAAATTCCATTGGATGCTCAAGGGTTTGGAGGCAATACATGCCAACATGCTCACAAGTGACCTCATAAACTTTAAATGCAAATGCAGATTTAAAGGGGACATTGTGATTGTTGAAGAGAGCCCAAGCCATGTTGAGTTGTGTGATGGAATTTCATAGATGAAGCCAACATACCATGAAATAGGGCATTGACTCCATGAGCGACACACCATCCATATGAAGATCTTAGAAACTCTAAACAATATCTTTGGCAGTTTTAGTGCCTTTCCTACCTGTGCCAAAATGAAAAGGAGGAGATTTTGGTGTTGTCATAGGAACGCCATGAATGGAGGAAACTATAGCTCAAAAAAATATCACGAGAGTTGTGGAAACACAAGACAAAGGATTAGGGAAACAACAGTGAAGAACAAGGAAACCAACAGCTAAGAAAAGAAGTGAAAACCTAGCCACATCCTAGCTCTTCCCCACCATTTCACAGGATAAAGGTGCAAGTTGTTTAATTTTTGTGAGATAGTGGGATTATGACATGTGGCAGTGGGCCTGAGAAGGTTTTCAACATTGGGTGGGTGGGTGCATGAAATTGGGTACCAGTTTTCTGGCCACTTATGAAATTTTTTTAAAAAATGTGCTCGCGTTATAATGTGAGTGCGTTATAACGTGCACACGTTATTTCAAATTAAAAATAAAGAAAAAAGTGAAATTATTTTCCTTGGAATACCAACCCAAAGGCTTGGAGGGCATTCCCAACAAGGCCAGAGATGTGTTTTTGCAAATTCTATAATTTTTCACATAATTGGGTCTGTGCTCACCATCAAGATTGCATCTAGTTCAATATTCATAAAATCAAAAAACATGGGTAATGTTAGGTTCTCTCTTGGATATCCAACGATGTAATTTTTTTCAATTTTTGACAATGTTAAGCCTTTCATCCATAATTTCTTTTGTTTGTATGTCTGTTTTTTGCCAAAAAGTAGTGTTTAGTATTTTTTTTGTTATAAATTAACCATTTATCAAATTTTCAAATAAATTACATTTTTAGAAATTAGAATCCATTCTACAAAATTTTAAAAAGAAAAAAAATTCAATTATTTTCAAAAATTTGTAGGGGGAGCATGGCCTAAATTCTGCTATTCAGGAAGTGCCCAATTAGAAAATTAGTAAAAATTCAAATATTCATTAAAAAATTATCAGAAAAATTGTGCACCAACTAGATGTTATTAGCTAACTTCTAAGTATAGCGATTTTAAAAATACTACAAAAAATTTCACCGTGCTCAGGTTGTACAAGAGTTGCTATGTTGTGTTTTTCTGACAAAAACAACACCAATTTCTGTACATTCCTCTTTTGAACCCCTTGATCTCAACCATTTTCAAAATAAATTAGTAGTTTAGAAAGTAGAATTGGAGCACTTTGATCCTTGTTTTTGTTCCATCTCAAAATTTTGAGTGTAACTATCCTCAATTTCACATCCAAGGTCAGCATTTCCTGATTTCAGAAAAAAAGTGGCCACTTAAGCCCCCTTTTTGGGAACCATCTTGGTGCACTTACCCAGGTATAACTTTAATATGCCCGGTGCAAATATTTCGAAGGTTTTCACTTGATTTTTCATAAAAGAAAAACATTTAAAAATAGGAGCCCAATGAGATTTCATTCTAAAATATTTGATACCTTGAAGGAGGTTTTGTGTGGCTTGTGATGGGCCCAAAATATTAAATGCAAAGATATTAAGTGTGGTGAACAAGTAAAGTTATTGCCCAAGCATTTCTTTCGAAAAAGAGAATGTCTTTGGTATTGGGGGAAAAATATTTTAAATGGGTAAATGTTTAAAAATAAAGGTGAAGCATGGGTAAACCAAGGTAAAGGCCATTATTAAATCTCTTGGGGGTAATTTTTTTTTGCTTCTATGAATAAATATTTCAGATGAAACATTTTAGTGAAATTGCATGGGAGAGGCAGTGAGGTGCCATTTAAATATGGAGGTGAATATTTTATGTGGTTTCGTAAGTCCCTTTATAAGGAAGCTTTATTTGCTAGGAATGAACATAAAGTGAATTTATTCACTTTATAAAAGTATTTGTGTTGGGAGGTAAAATTTTGTTACAACATTTTGAAATGAGCAGAAAATATAAATTTTCATAGGGAAGGTAGAGATATTTTGTAGCTACTGGTAAAATGGGGAATTCAATCATATGGTGATTTTTCTGTTGCAAAACAACACACATCAAAGTAAGATTTGGAGGCAAAGTCTGTTGCAAAGAGAGGAGAGAGGCTTTTCTTTTGTTGATCAACGGTGAAGAGGTTTCCAGATGGCATCTCTAGATCAGCTTTAGGTCTTCTTCTGGATACTTCTATTCTTCTATTTCTTCTCTTCTCTTCTCATTATTCAGGGTTCTGAGGTTGATTTCTAAGTTCTGAGGTTTTGTATGGGGCTGGGTAGATAGAAAATGCTAAGTCTAAGTCATTTCTTGAGTCTGTAAGCTGTAATTTTTGATTTCATGAGAAAATACAGCTAGTTTATGCAAATAAAACATGAAAGTGTGTGCGCATTCATGAATATCTTCAACTTGTATCCATACTTGTACAGTTTAATCATATGAATTCAATAATACAAAGTATCTTTGAGTTTGTCATCTCAAATTTCATGAGATTGTGTTATTTGTTTATGGGTATATTTCAAAGAAATGGTTAAATACTTTGAGCAGATAGCATTGATTTCAAGTGTGTAAGTTGGATTTGGTAAGGAGATTTTGATTGATAACAAGAGTGGGATTGTTGGTGTCAGACACTAATAGTTGATGTAAGGCATTAACAATTTAAATCCACTGGTTGAATGTCATTTGCTGATGAATTTTTTTTATGCGTTTGACTCCATGGCCCAGAATTAGGCACTGATTTATCTTGCAGCTTAGTGCATCTCAGAAACGTTTTATAAATTCAACATCATTTTAAATCCCTATGTGTTGTAGTTATCTCATGCTCCAAATAGTTGATATTACTGATGAACAACCAATTCTATTTAGTATTATCCTATTATGTTGAGATATTAAATGAGATTATATGTTGTTAATGTTGTTTATGATAATGGTGCAGAGGTTGTAAATGCATTAAGGGATCATCCTCCTAGGTCTTGCAGAGCCCAAAGTGTAGGAGGTCTTTAAAATCCTCATCAATTGGTCCAGGTACTTCGAGCTACCCTTGATTGGAATTGGAAATTCCATAGGTAGATTAGAAGACCAACCTAGTTACAATAAAAACAACCAACACAATGACTGATAATGTGAAATGAAATTAGTTACTTTTTCATCTACATTTTGTTTACATCTCATGAGAACAATCATTGTCTTTTTGTGTTTCATATGAACTTGGAAGTGACTTATGAAGTCATCTACAATTTCATTGAATGATTGGATTGAATGATTGGGTTAATTTGAAAACCACTCCAATGCAGTGTATTTTAAGGTCCTAGGAAAAAGTTTGGCCAATAACTTATCAACAAGGAAAAAATCACTACACAAGGTTGTATAAGCATTGACATGATTAGTAGGGTCTCCTTTACCTCCGTACTTCTCAAACCTAGGCATCTCGATCCCTTGTGGCATCAAGGTTCTTAAGATCTCTAAAGATAAGGGGATACTATGAACATGATATGTGGGTGGAGCATTTTGGCTTTGGCTAATGGTGGATATTTGTTGTTTCATGGATGAAACGGTGTTAAAGAGTTGTGTAATGATGGCATTGGTGTAAGTGGTATGAGGTGGAAGGGAAAATGCTGATGGAGTGTATGTGATGTTAGGAAAAGTGAAAGGGACACTAAGAGGTGTGAAGGTGGTAGATGGAACATGCGATACCACAAAAGAACTAGGAATGCTATTTGGAAGAATGAAAGAAGGAGTCACATGACTAACATGTTGCATGGTTGTTGTAACTTGAAGAGTGGTATAAGTTGGTAAGGATGTTATGGTTGAAGGGGGAGGACTGTGAGGTCCTCCTTGGCTCACAACATTTTTTGCAGATTGGGAAGTAAAAGGAACATGTTTATGGTATATCTCAACAAGTCTTTTCATAACTTGTAAGACATCATCACACTCAATCAAACGATGAAGGTTTCTATGGTAGGTGTGGTAGTGGTTGAAATTTTTTCAAGGGATAAGTCTTGTTGTAAGTCTGTAAAATATTCATGAATACTAATGACTTTGTCTTACGGAACGAAATTAGTTTGTGTGTCAACATGGATGGGATGGAAAGGTGGAGGCATAGTAGTGGTAGTATCCATGCCTAATTCACCATTGTCTATACTAGGAGTAGGAGCTCTTGAGATCCCAAGGTCCACAATGAAAGTGCTATCACGGGAAGCCATGATTCTAGAACTTCATCTCACTAAAGTATTATTAATGAGGCACCAAAAACTCATAAGAGTACCACAAAGGATGGGGTGAATGTAAATGAAATGCAATCTAGGAGTGAAAAATGCAAATAAAAAAAATTCTACAAAATGAAATAGAGAAATAAAAATGAAGAACAAAAAATGTAGTAAATGCCCAGAAAATGTCAAAAAATGTTGTTTGAAATGTGCAGGTAGATTGATTCACCCAGGGTGGTGAATGAGTCTAGGTATGATATTTTTTGTGTTTTTTAGAAAATTTAAAATGACTTTAATTCTTTTCAAATGGAAATTGAGGATGCAAATGTAGATTTTTTATTTTGGAATGATTAGATATGCAAAAATGAAATCTAAATGTGTCTTTCAGTAATGCAAGTTGAGAAACCCTAGGATGCAAAAAGAAAACAAGACCTAATCGAATGTTGATCCAAATGAAACCTAGGATACAAGATGCAAATGAAATCAGAAAGATAAAGTGTTCAATATGCAGGTTCACCAAAATGAACCATCAATTTTAATGATGGTCTATAGGCTTCTCTAGCACTCTTAGGGTTTTCACCTAAAAGGAGAGAGATAAACCCTCAAAATCAATGTGGTTCATTCAAATTAGGAAATGTAAGATGGAATTGAGACTAAATTCAATTATCTAAATGCAACTAAACAATGTAATTGACTAATTATTGATGAAATATGCAATGTTTGAAAACATAGTATGATATGCAGAAAATGGAATAGAGATGTAAACTAATGTAAACAAAATTAAACAAGATTGAACAGTTTGCACTTGGGTAATGAATGATGAATCTAGAGTGTCCTGAATGCTCATAGAAATCAGTGAAAATCACCAGTGGGATCATTCACCACTGATGGCGAATCAATCCAGCTACTAGCAAAAAGTCCTGAAAATAGGTTTCTAACTGTCGGGATCCAAAATATGACAAAATATAGTTTTATAGACTTAAGGTGGGACTCATTCGCCACTAATGGTGAATCAGTCCTCTCCTAAAACTCTGTGAAATCAGGGACCAATTCTATAACACCGGATCCGTACTTGTCTTCTTGTCAGATTGACGGAGTCAAATCTGTAAAAAAATAGACTGTAGGTTGTCTCTAAGCTTGAAATAGGATGTAGTTGATTTGAAACACTTTCTTGACTTCTTGACCACCTTTGAACACCTAATTTCTTGAAAAATCTACATACAAAAGTTTGCATACACACATCCAAAATGGGGATAATGGTTAAGGGTTAGGATATAGGGATTTGCCTTTGTCAAATCCCATTTTGGTAAGAAAACCTTTAATGAAGAAATGAAATGAAATGAAAAAGGAATGATGAATAAACAACATGAAAATTTCCTAAACTCACCACAACCTTATTGAATAAATCTAAAGATATGTCAATGGTTGCTCTAAAATACTTGATTGAATGATGCAAAATGCTTGAATGGATGATTAAATGCTTGGATGAATTAGGAGATTGTGGGAGATATAAAATGAGGATAAAAACACTTATTTATACATTCTTGTGCCTTAGTAACAGAATGATACCTCATCACAAGCCAACATAAGGTAATTTTGAATAAAAACCCGAAAGAAAATTTGAAATATTTTCAATTTGGAGCCAAGAGGGACTCATTCACCACCCATGGTGAATGGGTCCCACCTTGGACTTGTAAGTGGGTGTCAAGAATTATCTTGCATATAATGTTGCAGCTTTTTGGGTTTACATTCAAAAGTATACTTAATTAAGCCTTATGAGTGCATAAAGGGGTCATATAAAGCATAAGAAAGGTGTAAATAGTGAAAATAAGCCTAGAAAAGCGTGAAATCTTGTTACAAGACTTTACAACACTTCAAAATAGGACTTGATAAGTGATGAAAAGGTTATTTTTAGATGAATTGTAATGAAAAGAGTCTAGAAGAGTGTAGAAATGTGTTACAACATTTCACAACACCTTCACAAGATGCCTTATTTTGAATTTTATGGACTTAATGTGAATTTGGAAGTTACATTGAAACATTAAATCAAAGAAAAATAGACCAATCATCATGAGAGAAAGACCTAAAAGACCATGAAAATGTCCAAGAGCCATTTTTCTATGGTACAAAACCCTAAAACCCTAAACCATAATGGATTCATGCCTACAATTATAAATGAATGATCACTAAAAATATGAATGGTCACTAGTATTGGAAAAACTAATCCATGAACTATGGAATTAAATCATTGCTACCACTTTCAACCTCATGGTCGGCATAATATTCCCAAAATATTGCTTAGATTCTAAAAATAATTAGCTATGATATAACAATTCATTTAATCATTAATTGTATAACCCTAGTGTACATTAAACATGGATTGTCTATGCTAGCTCTTGACAACTCTCTCCCAATAATTTTCCTCTACTTTAAAGGTTTAGAAAGTTAGATAGTATATACATTAACTAATAATGATAAAATAATTAGAAGAAATATAAGGTATACACCATAACAAGAATACCATACAAAATTTGATATGTTAGATAACTATGCTTAATTTAATTGACTGCACATACATATGAAGTTAGTGTTTTATGAAAGGTTTTAAGCTTTCATAGTGCATAAGTGAATGATAATAATATATAAATCAAGAAATATATTATGTAATTTTAGTGAGAAAGGATTGAGGAGTGGAAAACACAATAGATATTATGAGAGTACAAAGAAGTGTAAGAGTAGGTATTAGGAGAATATAAATGATTGATTATACAAAATTATGTTTTGAGGGAATAGGTTTCAAGTAATAATATCTTCATTAGGCCAAGTTCTTTTCCTTTATATCTAGAGTAGCTAATGTCTTGAACCCTTTGGTATATATAATATTCCAATTTTATGAGAAGAAAAAGGGGGGTCTATATTACTAGGAGAAACTAAACTAATATCATGATCAATTATTTGTTTTTATGTGAAGAAGATGATAGGGGATTTGGAAAATTTGATTATTAAATGAATGAACATAGCTATGGGAATAGGAGGGAGAAGGTGAAGGGGGACCTTTAGAGGAGGGAAAATCAATTGTTGAAGAAATGGTAGTTAAATTATAAAAGGGGACATGAAGGGGTATGACTATGAGGAGGTAATGACTTATTGATGAAATTGTAAATAATATGTATGCCAATTTAAACACTTATATAATTCTAGGCATTGTGTGAGATTTGATTGAGAGTGGGTATGTGCAGGATCATCATGGAAAAAACAAGCCCTTAAGTGGCAAAAAATTCAGAAAAATTAGAGTTAGGCAACTTGACGTAAAAATTTGAATAAGTTATCTATATTATTTCAAAAATATGTAAGAATAGAATCTGTAGAAAATTGAATGTAGTTTCTAAACTACTAGGTTTGCTTTAAAAAAAAAAATCTATTTGGTGAAAATTTGAAATTTCAATGCAATAGTACTTAAATTTCAAGGAAAAAATAAGAAGTAGGTGTTTGTTTGACCACTCTAACCAAAATAAAATGATAATATTTTTTTATAAGATTTCAGATAAAAGTAGAGGACTCATGTTCCGATGTGATGTACATTTTTTTTAAATTTTTTTCCAAGCAATGAATTAATTATGACTTTTTTATTACAACTTTTTTAAAATATAAAAACTCGTATGTCTGACCACCTTAACTTGGTCAAAAATTCATGAAATTTAATTTTTGTTTTTTTAATCCTATAATATGCAAAGCATAGAATGTAACACATGTTTTGGATTCAAAAAATGTGATATCATTTAAAAGCTATAAATGTTTTTCAATCAGCCTATCAATTAGGACTTTAGTAGTAATTCAAATGGAAAATGAATAAAAATTACTTATTAAATTCAAAGTAAAGCATAATTTATATTGGTGGAAAGCTAAGAATCTCCTTTAAAAACCCTTTTTGTTTCATCAATTTTGGGTATAAAGATGTCATCAGCCACATACCCATCATATTGCCACTTTTTGGCCCATCATGATCTTGCACATACCCGAGTTTTGACACTTTTAATATTACTCATATCTCACATCATTTTTTTCAAAAGCTCAATTATTTGGCTACCGTCACTACCACTTTAGAGCCACTAGAAGTATCCAAATTGAATAAATTTGTGGTGAAATTAGTTTTGATTCCTTCTATACCAAGCAATGTTTCTATCATACAAGTATTTAAGGATGACCATCATATCCTTGACTTCATCACCAATTCGATCATATTTGAAGCACACCTATAGTTTTCAAAGGTGATAGGCTAGATAATGAAATAGAAGATGACAATATAATAAACCTAAAAGATAATTCCATTCCAAAAAGAATGATCAATTACCTCCATGAGTTTTCCTTTCAAATACAATAAGCTTAGGTACATTGATATAAAAAAGAAAACCTTTTCATCGGTAAAAGTGGTGAGAAATTTTAAAAACTATATTCTTTTTAGTCAAGTGAAGGCAATCATACCAGACTCAAAATTTCAATTGTAGTTAATGTAGGATGAGTTAGGGGAAAAGAGAACTAAATATGTTACTATCTTGTAAGAGTTTGATATTGAAATAACACTAATGAATTTATTTTTTGGATAGGATTTGGTTAGATCAATTGCAAAGACTGGTCGGCAAATTATTAGTCAGTAGTATATGGTAAATACAATAACACAAGATGATTGGTATGTTGATATAGTACATTATTTGATAGCCAACAACTGTTTGGCTAGCATTATATGCCTAAGGGAGGGATCATACTTAAAAATAATCATGAAGGAATTTACTTTAGATTTCTAAATCATTAGGAGGCAGACAATGTATTGTAAAAACTCCATGAAAGATTTAGAATAGCTCATGGGGATACCTTAGCTACTACTTGATTTTAAGAGCGGGCTATTATTTTCCCATATTTAAAGATACATTCTTGAACATGTGAAAATTTTTCATATATGTTGACATAGTACATTATTTGATAACCAACAACTCAAAAGTTCAATTGTTGTTAATGCAAAATGAATTAGGGGAAAAGAGAAGGCAATCTTACCAAACTAAAAAGTTCAAGGGAAGGAAATCTTACAAGACTCAAAATTTCAATTGTTGTTAATGCAGAATGAATTAGGGGAAAAGAGAGCTAAATGGGTTACTATCTTGCAAGAATTTGATATTGAAATGACTACCAATGAAGTTATTTTTTGGACAAGCTTTGGTTAGATCAATTGGAAAGATTGATCAACAAATTATTAGTTGGTAGTATATTTTAAATATTATAACACAAGATGATTGGTATGTTGACATAATACATTATTTGATAACCAACAACTATTCAAGGCTAACATTATATGGTTAAGGGAGGGCTCCAATTTAAAAAGATTCATGAAGGAATTTACTTGAGATTTCTAAATCGTTAGGAGGTATACAATGTATTGCAAGAACTCCATGAAAGATTTAGAATAACTCATGTGGATCCTTGGCTACTAGACTTACTTGATTTTAAAATCAAGCTATTTGTTAGTTTTTTTCAACATACCAATCAGGTCTCAACAACTATCTATGAGTTTTCCAGACTCAATTCTTGAATATCTACTAGACGAGTTGCCAATGAATGAGATATAGCACCAATTGCTTTAACTCCCACACTTCGGGCTCTACAGAACCCGAGAGGGTGATCCCACAATGTACATTACCAATTTTGTCAGACAATTTATGTATACATTGCAAATTTAAGCAGATATATTCTCACCCATGACTAATAAGATGAAATTCTCCAAGAAGTCAGCAATTCCCTAAAGGAATAACACACCTTAGGCCAAGAATATAAAACACCACAAACTACAAAAAATTAAAGATAGATCAATGATTTTTTTAAATACTGTCCTCAAGTCAGGTAACTAGACCCATGAGAAAGACATAAAGGGGTAAAGATCAGTGCCATTATCTATGGGCTAGGAGTCCAAGAAAATTGAAATATAAGGTTTATTTTAATTTGAAACACCCATGATCCAAGAGATACTTCTTTACAATTCAAAAAATTGTAAGCAAAATCTAAAGACTATTTATCAGATCCAATGACCTTGCATGCAAATTCATGATTTGATTCAAGCATTTTAAATCATTCTATGAATGGGAGCTAAAACCAAAGCACATATCCAAGTATGAGACGATGAAAATTAATGAAATGATCTATGATCATAATTTTCATTAATAATTCAAATACAAAACCAAAATGGAGAGGCTATAAACTCGGAAAATCTCCATTATCCTTCAGATATGTTCAGAAACCATACATTTGCCAAAATTTGCTACCTAGACTTAAAGCATTAGATAAAGACTCGGCATATTTGAGCTCTATAATCAAATTTCATAACTTAGCTCCAGAATTCAACAAAAGACCCGCACAAATGGCCCTGAATTCCCTTTTATAGAACAAGAGTGCAAAAACAAGCTTCAGGCCATATGTACACATATCACTTTCTAATTGGACTGCTACAAGACATATTCCCTAATTCAGGTATATTTTCATTTTTCAAAGTGGAGGAAATACATATGAGACAAAGATCATTTACATTCGTTGTAAGGAGCAACTTTTCCTTCCAGAAAGCACATGTCAAAAAGGATAATCTTATTCATTCTAGCACGTCCATTCCATTGAGCAAGGTGACAAAATGATGTAAACCAAAAGTGAGTTAATATCTCAGTCAACATTCCACATCATCAATAGATGGTACTTTCTTGTGAAACATATATTTTATACATTGTAACTTCTAACACCATACCTATACAATACTTGACCAATTCTATGTTTCACATCCATGTTTACAAACCAAATCGACCAACAAATACTCTTCCCCATTCTTCATAATCCTCATCAGAGGGCCAGTTGAAGTCGATAACTCTATCAAGTGTCTTCCTGTATGGGGAGTACTTGGTTATTATAGAATTGGACTACTTGTTAAAATCATCCATCTCTCTTTTCCATACTTGCAATGGTTTCAATTCATAATTAGTGAGCTAAATATCTGGCAATGGAGAAAAATTATCTTCCAGATCATATTGAGCTATTAATTCTCTTATCTTCTGCTCCAGTGGGGCTATGTATCCATGGAACTTTTGCTCACTTAATTCACACACAAATGTATAATTTGGAAGCACATGAGGATACTTATCTTCATGTTGGCTAGCTCCAACCGCTATCAACTTTAATCTCTTAGCTCTTGGAATCCACTTATTCAATATTGGCATGGCCAACTCTTTATCTCTTTGGGACAACCCTATTACTCATATCATCAAGGTGTAATTGTCATGCACACTATTCAGTTTAGCTTGGATCTTCTCATTCAAATGCCTCAAAATAGTATGAAGAATCTTTGATACATTTTCATACATTATGTCCTGAGCCTTTTATAGTGACTTCTTATATGTATCAACTTGCAGAAGAAATTGATCCCTTGTAGCTTCATTAGATGAGCTAGGACCTAGTCTACTCAACTCATCTTCTGAAAATGGTTCCTATCAAAAACTATATGGCACCATTGCTAAGGTCTTACTATGAGTTGAATGTTGGGAAGATGCACTCAGAGACATTGAAGGTGGGTGGCTTGAACTAGGATGGCCTTGTTCTCTCTACATTTCTCCTCTTTGTTTATAAAGTGCTAACTCAATTTATAATACAACTACCTTTTGCTGACTATTATCATATTCACTGAGAAGCTCTCGGTATCTATTCTTGAGGTCATCCCTCTCCAGGGTAAGGTTTTCCATAGTTTCCTTCATAAACCTAGCAACATTGACAACCATGTCAGCTTCCTCCAAAGCTGGGGTATCTGCAACTCTCTTCACTAGGGATTTTCCACTAAAATCCGATGGCTCTACAAGCATTGGTTTCCTAGATCCCACAAATAATGACCATATTGCCAATTCATCCAAATCATCACTAAATGTTGAACCCTAAAGTGCCATTTCCAACCCTTCTTCTATTTGAACCAAAGGCCTTCTAGCCCTCCTTATGGAATCTAGGACAATATCATCATAAATGTTCTATTCTGGTAGCAGTAGCACACCACATTTCTTTACAAGTTCTCTACCCTCCTGGGCACTAATCTTTTGAAACTTATTCTTCATAATACTCCTCACATTTTCTTGAATGACACTTTCAAAAAACTCTAGATGCAAACTCCTTTTAGTGGCCACTTTCTCTACATATTTTGTTGCTTTGTATTTCCACCAAAAATCTATAAATGCAAATGTTTGAATAGAGGATTCATATTCCATAAACTCCTTACAAGCTTCTATTCTCAAGTCATCTGTAGTATTTAGACCACTGATGTCAACCTTTCCTAATCTGAGACTACTTTTTCTTGAACTTGAGGAAATTTATCCTTCATGGGGAGGCATTCCTAGCTACATATCCTCAGGAGTGATATAGATGTCATCTTCATTTGTATTAGAATATTCAAGCAATCCTCTTACCTCAATTCTTTGATTCTTTAGAGGTGGTTGGTCAAGAAGAACATAACTTCTAGGAGGTGAGTCAAGATCAATTACAAGCAAAGGAGCCTGTGTGGGAGGTGGTGGCAATGTACTCTCAGGAGAATCTTCCTTTGATTCCTTAGGAATGACAGGGGTTGGCACACTTCGTTCTTCATCTATTGTTTTCTTCCTCTTGAAGTAAATTCTCAATTGATTGGGTGGTTGATATGTAGGAATTTCTTCCAATGTCACTTTAGCATCTTCTTCAACCACCCTTGCTTTTCCTTTATCTGTGGCTTCTCGTTGTTCCCTCAACATACCAACTAAATTTTCAAAATTTTCCATAACATGCATGACTTTGCTAAATCACCCAGTATGTTTGGAAAAGGATCATATTGGGGATTCTTCTTCCATTTTGCTTCTACCATCTTCTTATAAGCAAGGTATGTAGATTTCCTTTCCTCTTGTTCTTCAAAGCTAAAAACATTCCTAATGACATCCTTAGGATAATAAAAAACATGCACAATATTAAGATTTTCTTATTTTCTTTTAGTTTAGTAATGAAGCCCTCATGGTCATGATTCCTCGGGTGCATAGTTTTCAACTTGTAAGGTGCCAAAAAATGTAATATTCACTTCCATGCCCATTTAACTAGAACATAATATGCAAATGTTGTCCATTCTTTAAAGAATGACCCTTTCCATGTTGAATCAGGTAGATTCACTATCTGTGAAGCTCCTAATTTCCTCGTGATTTCAAGGAACCCTATCCTCAAAGGTGCATCTATTGGAAATACATAGGGGTCTAGCTCATTACCATATACTCTAAAAATTGTCTTGTCAGGATATAAAATTAGGTTTCCTCAATTATGATTCAAATTCAAGTCTGGCCTCATCTCCATGGGTCTCAAGAACTCATGAATTTCTTTGGGAATTCTTGGTGGTTTATATATCAGGGACCTCCTTATTCTTGATGCAAAAGAGTTTTGAAACATCAAAAAATTATGTTTCTTATCATCCTTGTCCAAAATTCGGTTCCAACACTACATAGGAAGGTCAACACCTTCCTCCCTCCTCCTCAAAGTTATTTCTTTCTCAAAGACCTTATGTCCCTTATGCAAAAACATGTGCATTAATAGTGAATACCACCAAAACTTTACCCATTGTTTTCCTTCCTTCAGCTCGACCAAACCTTGGTGAATATGTTCTACCAAATAAGTACCATAATCATACACTATGTTGTATGGTGGATGTTGCAAATGTGTGGCCAAATAGCTATATTCTTTCTAAAATGTGTCTAGTGGATTAAAACCAATGATCTGGCATAGAGAATACACAATTTTCTGAAATAACTAGCAAAACAACTCATTGGGAAAATCTCTCAGTCCTTGTCATCAATCCTTATCTTTCTTTTGTTTTTCCCAATTCCAATCATTGCAGTATGCATAGGGAACATCTTTGTTCTAATGAATACATTGGTGTTCTTGTGTTTTCTCATATCGTCCATATTTAGAGGGACCATATCTTGACTCCACTCATGCCAATCAAATATTTCTTCAATTTCCTTCCTAGTTATCCTTACCATATCCACCCCATCAAATTTTCTAACCACCATGGAAACTGGGTCATACCTTGAGGCAATATCCTTCAAAATTTCAACATCCATGTACACATTGGGAACAATCTGAAACATTCCCATATCCAAAGTTCTCCAAGGATTATTGAGAGGAGCTCCAAGGTTCTTGTTCACAAACCAATGCTGAAACAACTACCATGTAGTATAATGCACTTTGGTATCCTTTATGAAGCATTGTTTATCCATCACTCCCTCTTTCACGGTAGGGTCATGAAAAAGGACCCTTCCCTCTAGTTTCTTATTCGTAGATGAGGATAGCAAGTCAATTACATCTAAGAAAGTGTTTTGGACTGGGTCGAAGAGGTGGCACTTTGTACTTTGGGAGCCATAGGTCTTATGTTTACTAGGGTTTTACCAAAATGAATCTCAACTACTAACCTCCTAATTGTAACCTACGACTCAAAACAAGTGCTAATTCCCAATGGTTTTACAGGGCTATGGCCTTTTAAAGAAAAAATTCACCCTAATTCAAAGTACTGAAAGAAAAGCAATAAAACACACTTGTCTAAAAGTAAATTGAAAGCAATCCCTAATTCAAAAAATTGAAAAAGCATAAAATTGCATTTTTCGTACTTACAACTTTCAACTGCAATAAAACCTAATACCAATCAGGATGAATTTTGCAAATTAATTCTTTCAAGTCTTTGTATCACTTTGGGTAGGTACTCCAATTCCAAATTAGCAAGAATTGACTGTATAGATGAATTATGAAGGAAATTGAATAATTCTATGAGTCACCTCCACCATTACTACCCACTTGCATGAAGAAAAACAATTGCAACAGGCATACTTTGTAGCTTTAAATGTGCATCATAGATCTTTAGCTAAGATGGCCATCTCAAATGACTCAGATTGAGTCAATAACATTTGAATTTACATCACTACTCTAGCTTGGACAAATGACCAATAGAAAACTGCCGACTAGACCTTCCTCATATATCTTTGGACTCCACCTGACAGTAGTTGTAGAGCTCATGTGGCATCTTCTTGCGGGTCTCGTTGCTTTTAATGAGCCTACATCTTACCTCTGCAAGCTAGCAGGGAATGGTGGTGATCATTTTCACCTTTCAATCATCACTGTCGATCTCAAAGCTTCAAGCATTGGAATGGAACATAATAACTAGGCCCACATACCAAATCATACACATGTCATTATTTTGTTGATCTTGTAGCAATTAAACTACCGTCACTTGGGACAAGAGAGCCAATGGGGAATGACCCAAATTAAATCCATGATCTAATGATCTTCAAACTTGTGCATGAAACAAAGTCAATCATAAAAGAGGGCCTTAACTAGGCTGACAAAGATTTACCCTTAGAGATTAATGACTTAAACTTAAGTCACTCAGGAGAAAAAATTAAAAACCCGACTTAGGGATAATTAAAAAATGCCTAGCGGTTGGAAATGGATGAATAACTTAAGCAAAGGGGCTGGTAAGGATCATATGACAATGGCTCAGAATACAACTTATATCACTGGCAACCGAGAGAACAATTCAACACCAAATTAGAATGTCTAAAAGTTATACATGGATCAATTGGAAACAAGGTTATCAAATAAAACCTTAAACCCATCAATGCGGAACATATGACATGCTAATACCAAGCGCAAAAGATCCTAAAATATCAAGAATTTTAGGGGCTCTATCAGTGGCTCATGTTTGGTGATGCATATCCCTGGTGGGTATGGTGAGAAACAGATCTCTTGGTGAAGCAAACCAAACACAGAGGAACTCAAAAAAACTAGGAGCTTGCCCAGACAGGGCAAGAAAATGTAGCAGAGAGAAAACACACCAAACCCTATTTACAAAATTTACAAGAATATACAATGTACATGGAGATAAAACCTACTTCAGGAGAAATAGGGTTTCAGGAACTGTCCATGTACTGACAGTTCCATAAATTCACCTGTTAGTGATTGTAGAAAATAGGAATCTTCCCCATGAGTGTTAACAATCAAATAAGGCCCAAGCCATAGGGGATCAAACTTCCCATGCTTTCCTTTGTCCTCCAATCTCGCGTTCCACATTAAAACAATACACCCTACTTCAAATTTCCTCTAAATAGCTCTTTTTTCATACAAATATTTGACTTGGAGCTGTAGCTTCTCATTTCTCTTGTAAGCCTCTCTCCTCATCTCATCAAGTTTATAAAATTCATCCATCTAGTTATGTATTTCATTGCAAATGTTAGTATCATACTCTTGAAAAAATTTATACATCTTCATCAAGTTATTGTGAGGTATTCTGGCTTCAACTCCATATACCAAGTTAAAAGGATACTACCCAATAACTTTCTTGATTGTGGTTCTATCCACCCACAATGCCAATTGTAATTTTGAATCCCAGGCTTTCTTATTTTTCTCAAGGACCCATTTAATGATCTTCATAAGGATTTTATTACTAGACTCAGCTTGTCCATTCCCCTGGGGATGGTATGGGGATGAGTAAGATACATTTATGGCATGCTGGTTACAAAAATCCATAAATTCTTCAGACCTAAAGCACATAGCATTACCAGAGACAATTCTCTCAGGAACACCAAACCTACTCAAAATGTTATTTGTTAGGAAATCAATGACAACTTTACTAGTTTCCTTTCGAGTAGGAATAGCTTCAACCCACTTTGTGAAATAGTCAATTGCTACTAGGATCCAAGCATGTCCTCCACTAGACTTCACCGCCATTTCTCCAATAAAATCTATACCCCACTATTGAAAGGGGGTTGGTGCTAAGACTAGTCTAAGTGGGAAATTACCTAAAAAAATTTGCTTACCAATAAAATTATGATAGGCATCACATTTCTTCACATATCTATGTTCGTCTTTGAACACTGTGGGCCACCAAAAACTAGGTGTTAATATCTTGTTCATGGTAGTCTTAGCCATATAGTGACCTCCACACACCCCCTTGTGCATTTCAATTAACAAATCTTCTGCTTGATCACCATCCACACATCTGAGAAGCACACCTTTTGGGCTTCTCCACAATAGTTCACCATCAATGATGACATATCTAATTGCTTGCAGTTTTAAAGTTCTCCTCTCATTGTTTGGCATGCCATCAAGACATTTCATAGTCTACAAATAATCAACTATCCTTTGGTACCAACCACATGTTTGAATATCACATATGGGGACAATATTTTCTTGTTCAACTTCATTGATTTGATTAGCCTCTAAATTGGTTTCAACCATGAGTTTGGCCAAACCTTGGCCTCTCACCAGCTTAGTAATCTGAATATCTATGTTGAACTCTTGGATTCTGTTAATCCACTTGCATCTCTGACCCGTGGTTTCTTGTTGAGTGAAAATGTCCTTTAGCGTTGCACTTGGTACATAAGCCACTAGTGTTGCACCAATTAGATATGTTCAAAAATTCTTTACAGCCTTGACTAAGGCATAAGCCTACTTTTCAATAGTGTCATTCTTAAGCTCAGCTACTTGCAAGGATTTATTGAAAAAGGAAATTGGTTGTTCAAAACCCTCATCATTTTTCTACAACACTCCTACTACAATGTGAAAAAATGCAAATGTAAACAGTTGGAATGGTTTGGAATGGACTTTTTAGGATAGGAATGACTTTAATGGCTTGAAAAGCTTTGAGAGGTTCTTCTAACCATGTTACCTTTTCTCCTTTCTTGAGCATTTTTGAGATAGGCCTACTTATCTCTACAAAATTAGTCACAAACCTTCTTAGAAAACTTATCTACCCAAAGAAAGATTGAATCCCTTTGAAATTCCTTGGTGGTGTAATTTTATCTATAGCTGCTATTCTTTCAAGATAAATCTTGATTCCCTCTTTTGAGACAATATGCCCCAACAACTTACATTCTTTGACTCCAAAGGCACATTTCTTGGGGTTCAACAAGATACCATACTCCAGAGCTCTAATGAAAATCTTCTCAAGATGTGAGCAATGATCCTCCTCCTTACTATGAGTAGTAAGGTCATCTTGATAAATAGCAAGAAAAAAGTCCAAGAAACCATCAAAGGCCACATCCATAGCCCTCTAAAAAGTGGTACCGACATTTATCAGGCCAAAAGGCATCCTCACATAAACATAAGTTCCCCATGGTGTGGTAAATGTTGTCTTGTATTGTTTTGATTCCCTCACCATAACATGATTATATCCTGGAAATCCATCCATCATGGAAATCAATTCACAACCTGTTACCTTTTGTAACATTGCTTCCATATTAGGTAAGGGGTAATTATCTTTCAAGGATGCAACATTGAGGTTCCTAAAATCCACACACAAAATTAAATCACCATTCTTTTTTCTGATAGGAACTAGATTGGACACCCATGAGGAATGCCTCACAGCTTTAATGATTCTTGCATCACTCAAATTCACAAGCTCCTCTTGCATTTTAGGTCTCAAAGTAGGATTAATTGGTCTATGTTTTTGCCTAAAGGGCTTAGTATCAGGCTTTAATGGGATCTCATGCTAGAGTAGGTCCTCCATATATGCCTTTAGATCATCATAGGAGCATGCAAATACATGTCTATATTTTCTTAATAAAGCAATTAACATAGTCCTCACACGCAACTTCATTTTTTTACCAATATACACCTTCTTGGGGGAATTTTTTGTTCCCAAATTTACTTCTTCTAGGTCTTCTTTATGTGGAGTTTCTTGCATAGCATTTGATTTATCTAGGCCATCAAAGACCCTTTCAAGTGTTATTAATCCCTTAGGAATTGTATTTGTTTTCAACCAAATTAGCTCATTCCCAAATAGTGTTTCCTTCCCATCAACTTCTACTACATATGAACCAAAATTGATCTCTTGACTTTCATATTGGTCAATGCAATGAAAGAACTTCAAAATGTCATTATCGTCCTCAAACACTTGCCAATTGCAAAAGTTTTCAGGGACTGGAGGTCGTGTATGTACCTCAATTCTTGAGACGCCATCAAAAGTCACATCATCAAGCTTAACTGCAATGTTATCCAATAGATCTACCTTGACATTTTGTCCTCTCTCTATCCATTCTATCCCAAAGGCATCAAATGCCTTGATAATGTCCCAAACTTCATTCCTATATTGTCTCAATCTATTGTCCTTAGTGACAAACGTAGACCTGACTTGGGAAACTACTAGCTCAGAGTCCCCAGACACTTTTAATGATTTTATCCCATGCTTAGAGGCTAACTTTAGACCAAGCAATAAGGCTTCATACTCAGCGACATTATTGGTACATGCAAATTGTAGCAAAAAGGAGTACTTAAAATTCTTACCTTGGGGAGAAATAAGAATTACCCCAGCTCCTAAGCCTTCCTTCAAACAAGCTCCATCAAAATATAGAGTCCATGGAGAATTCTCCTATTGTGTCTACAAGACTTCTCTAACAATTGGTGGAGGCTTAGCCTCCTCCTCTTCTTGTTTCACTTCTTCTACATGAAAGGTATCCATATCAGTGTCCACAAAATTAATTATTGAGGAATCTTCAATGTGCTCAATAATATGCTAAAATCTTGATTCTCTAGCAATTTTAACATCCCTCTGATCAATCGAGAAAGTAGTAAAGGAAAAATCACATTGCATACTCCTTCCCATAGAAGCACACCATTTTCTTGACAATAGCATTCCATAGGTTGGTGGAATATCCACCACTGTGACACTCATGACCAATTCCTTTTCAGGAAATGGAGCTATCTTATATGGGACCTCATGAATTACTCCAATTATGGGGACCTCTCAAGAATCCATAGCATAACACTTTCCATAAGTATTGTCCACCATCAAGCCCATTTCCTCCATTATCTTGACTGACATAACATTATTTGAAGCACTAGAATCTATCATGCAATTCTAGAGTAGTTTCCCATCAATGATCAGGCTCAAAAAGAAAGGATTGACCAAACTAGGATTTGTAGTGATGGTGGTCCCTAGATAAATCTCAGGATTTTCATTGATTGTTGCTTCCACATCAATGTCCTTAGCTTGACTCTTACTAGTTTTGGGTACATCAGCCTCAGTTCTATGCTTGCTATTACTAGCAACACTATTAATGAGAATGATTGTTTTGTCTTTATGCTCATTAATCCTCATCATTTCTAGAAAAGGGACCGTGACTAGAACCTGAGACAAAACTTGAAACATATCAATGGGGGAATAACTTGGTATTTCAAGAAGTGCTATTTCCTAAGGGACCATCTTGTCAGCTTGCTTAATTACCATTTCAAATATAGGATTCAAATCTTTAGCTTTTGATCCTGATGTACAACTTCAGTAACAACTTTAGCTTTGCTACCCTTTTTTGCCCAAATTTTCATTTCTTTAGCTTCCTTGGACTTGGTCTCTTCCTTCTTATTTTCTATCTTAACTCCCTTACTATTTGCATTGTTCTCCTTAATGAATATGCCTCCCGGGTGGTCTGGGTCACCACTCACCACTCTATTCCTGAGGTGGAGATTGATTCTTGCTTGATCTCTAGTGACCAACGCAATTGTGTATTTCTCTATTTCCTCATGCGAAGGTCTTCTTAGAGAAACATTACAAGCTTCAATATTATAAGCAGTGTATTCATCCTTTCTTTCTTCATTAGAGAACACTTGCTAGTGATGCATATTTGTTTCCTATCTTTGCATATCCACATCATTGGTATCAACATCATCACTAGAGGAATAATGATTACATTCCAAATCTAACCTAGTCATAAACACATTTGTAGTTTCATCTGGATTTTGAGGAGAATTAGAATCCCTCTAATCATTGTGGGTTTCTTCCAAGGACCTTGCAACTTCACACTATTATGATAAGTGAGGCATCTCACACACTTCACACCATGGTAAGTCTTCAACAACATTTGTAGTATTTTTATGCAAAGGTTTAGGTGTTGTTTGAAATTTCTTCTGATTATTTTGAACTGGTTTTCCATTATGCCAACTAGTGTGGTAAGGGTAATCTTGAATTCTTGGGGGCCTCTCATTCCTCAAGAACTGAGGCTTATCATTCTTTGTCTACTTCTATAGTAAACTTAGGACTTGATCCAGCTTTTCATCTGGGGCTACAACTTTAATTGCTTTCTCATATTGAGCTTTTGGGTTCCTAGGAGGCTTAAGATCATCTCGTCTACCAACTTTTCTAGATGCTCTTCTGTTATTGTCAATGTTCACTTCCATCTTGTAGGCTTCCCTCAAGGATTGTGGATTTTTGTCTCTAAGCAGATAACACATATTAGAATCATATGCATTACAATACACAACTAGAAATGATCTTTCATTAGGCCTCAAAGATCTAGGGACCTTGTACATTTCCTTTTGGAACCTCACATTGAACTCAGTAGCCATTTCATTGTTCCCTTTTGTGATGTTATTAAAGTCATTCAATCTAAACTGCGGATTTGTTTGGTCTCCATACTGCTCTCTGAAGATTTGAAAGAATGAATCCTTGGAATCAATGCTTGCATCTAGAAAGATCCTACACAAATCCCTTACATTCTCTATCAGGGACTGCATAAAGTACTTCATAGCCACATCCTCATCCCATAATTCAAAGTACTCTACAAAAAATTGAAAAGCCTTAAGATGGTCCTCACCACTTAGAGCATTATTGCCAGTAAATTTGGGCACATGTTTCCTGGAATTGTCTGGCATTAGATTTGGGTATCCTAGGATATTCTAAAAGCATATTTTCCTATACCTATCAATATGCAACAATCTTCTACCAACAGGTCCTTCTTCATCTTGATTATCATTATCTCTTCTCCTATCAACATTGTGCCAAAACCTTCTATGGTGGGACTCATGTTGATCATTGGAGTGAATTGTTCTTGACTTGTCTTCAGATTGTGAAGAGGAACTAGAGGGATTACCAATCGGTGAATTTTTATCATGGGTATGAGGGCTTGAGGAGGATGGGTGACCTTGAGGGCTCTGGGTGTCAGGGACATGATCCTTCAATGTGGATTCCAAGAAACTAAGCTTCTTTTTCATTTCCTTATTTCTAGCAAGTAATTCCATCTCTTTCGTCTTCCTATGTAGTTCTTCATTTTATTTCATTAATTTATCCAGGAATGGAATGGAATCATCTTGAGACATATCTTTCTTGGAAGCACCCCCCTCATTAATTTTTATCCCTTCATTAGCTTTTCTCTCATTCATAGGTCATTTCCCTTTGTCAACATCATGGAATTCATTCTTAGTATTTTTGGGAGGAGGAGTAGATGGGATAGAATTCTTTCTAGCAGTGTTAGATTGTAAACCGACAACGACATTATCAGCTGAGGAACTAACAGGGGTTTTTCCCATAATTTCTCGCACAACTGGGTCATTATCTTAATCAGCTTGGGCTATCAATTTTTTGAAGGCCTCCATCTCCTCAACATGTCTCTCTGCATCATGACATCCCTAATTCTCTTCTCCTTTTCTGCATCCCTCTTCTTTCTATTTTCATTACATTTAGAATCTCTGATTGAGTGAATGTATATCGTTCAACACTTCTTCTTCTTCGGGTAAAGTAGATTCTCTATCAGATACTACTACTATCTCAACTTGGTTGGGATCAACATTATGAGACACTTCCTCTCTAGTCAATAAATCAAGAGGGATAGGGGTATATGTATGGGAATTTAGGGTTATATATCCCCTGGCTCTAGCACACCTAGTGCTAGAATTTTCCTTTTATATTTTATTCCTTTCTATTCTATCCTTTTCTCTCTACTTTATGGCTTGCATACTAGGGTCTGAAGAGTACTCATTTACAACAGACTTCATAAGAACCTCTCCCCTCTCATTAGAAGTATTATCACTAAACTCCAATAGATTCCTTTCACATTCAAAACTAGAACTAGAATGCATTTCATGTTCAGGGGTGGGATGAGGGGTAGAATTACCTTTTCCTGCGTCTTTTGATTTTATCCATTTCCCACGTAAACTAATTGTCTTTGTTAATTCACCTTCCAAATTTTGTTCAGGATGCTTCTTCATGTGGCCTCACGGTCCTCTCATTTGTGCTTGAATCTTCTTCATGTTTGTCACCTTCTTCGATTTCTCTATAATTTTTCTCTTCACTTCTTTAATATCCTTAAACACTGGCTCACACTAGTGTAGAGATGACAGAGTCACCACCAAAATTCCTTGGGACCCATTAGTAGCAATTTTTCCACACTTTATGCAAATTTCAGTAGATCCTTAGGGACTGAGACAAACTTTGACACATATGATGTGCATTTAGATGAAACTTTGAATGCAAGCTTTGAAGATACATAGGCAGGAAATCTATCATTGTTTGAATGAAAAGCTCGACAAATATTTAAACCAGACTTAACGGGAACTTTTATTAGACCAACTCTATAAGTAAATATCACCCTATAATGTGGTGATCCATGATAAGGCATTCTGGAGAATCAGTAATTATAAGACTTACAACCCTAGCAGAGTTGCCATTCTGTTGGTTGTTTTTCAACGTACCAATCAGGTCTTAGCAACTATCTATGAGTTTTCCAGACTCAATTCTCGAATATCTACTAGACAAGTGGCCAACGAACGCAATATAGCACCAATTTCTTTATCATCTACACTTTGGGCTCTGAAAAACTCGGTAGGGTGATCCCACAATGTACATTACCAATTCTATCAGACAATTTATGTATATATTTCTAATTTAAGAAAATATATTCTCACCCATGACTAATAAGATGAAATTCTTTGAAGGAATAACACACCTTAAGCTAGGAATATAAAATGCCACAAACTAAAACAAATTAAAGATAGATCAATGATTTTTTAAAAGATTGTTCTCAAGTCAGGTAACTGGAACCATGAGAAAGACTTAAAGGGGTAAAGATCAGTGTCATTATCTATGGGCTAGGAGTCCAAGAAAATTGAAATATAAGGTTTATTTTAGTTCTAAACACCCATGATCCAAGTGATACTACTTTTCAATTCACAAATCTGTAACCAAAATCTAAAGACTACTTATCAAATCCAATGACCCTGCATGCAAATTCATGATTTGATTCGAGCATTTTAAATCATTCTATGAATGGGAGCTAAAACTAAAGCACATATCCAAGTATGAGACGATGACAATTAATGAAATGATCTATGATCATAATTTCCATTAATAATTTGAATACAAAACCAAAATGGAGAGACTATAGACTCAAAAAATCTCCATTATCCTTCAAATATGTTAAAAAATGATAAATTTAACAAAATTTGCTACCTAGACTTAAAGCATTAGATAAAGACTTAGCATATTCACTCTGTGTTCTCAAATTTCACAACTCAACTCCAGAATTCAACAAAAGACCTGCACAAATGGCCTTGAATTCCCTTTTATAGAACAAGGGTGCAAAAACAAGCTTTAGGCCATATGTACACATGTCACATTCTAATTGGACCGCTACAAGACATATTCCCTAATTTAGTTATATTTTCATTTTTAAAAGTGAAGGGAATACATATGAGACATAGATCAATTACATTCGTTGTAAGGAGTAGCTTTTCCTTCCAAAAAGCACATGTCAAAAAGGATAATCTTCTTCATTGTAGCACGTCCATTTCACCGAGCAAGATGAAAAAATGATGTAAACCAAAAGTGAGTTAATATCTCAATCAGCATTCCACATCATCAATAGATGGTACTTTCCAATGAAACATATATTTTATACATTGTAACTTCTAAGGCCAAACCTATACAATACTTGACCAATTATATGTTTCACATCCATGTACAAACCAAATCGACCAACAAATACTCTTCCCAATTCTTCATATTCCTCATTAGAGGCCCACCTGAAGTCAATAAATCTATCAAATTTCTTCCTATATGGGGAGTACTTGGTTATTACAAAATTGCACTCCTTGTCAAAATCCTCTAGAAAGCCGATAATAAACGTCAACCTTCCCAAAGTGTCATTAAAGACATTAACATCAACTTCCTTACAAATTCCATTCACTTGGGAGTTGATAACCTCATCCATCTCTCTTTTCCATACTTGCAATGGTTTCAATTCATAATTAGTGAGTTAAATATTTGGCAATGTAGACAAATTTTCTAGATCATATCGAGCTATTAATTCTCTTATCTTCTGCTCCAGTGGGGCTCTATATCCTTGGAACTTTTTCTCACTTAATTAAAACACAAATGTATAATTTGGAAGCACATGAGGATACTTATATTCATGTTGGCCAACTCCAATCACTATCAACTTTAATCTCTCAGCTGTTGGAATCCACTTATTCAAGATTGGCATGGCCAACTCTTTATCTCTTTGGGACAACCCTATTGCTTGTATCATCAGGACATAATTATCATGCACACTATTCAGTTTATCCTGGATCTTCTCATTCAAATGCCTCAAAATAGTATGAACAATCTTTGATACATTTTCATACATTGTGTCTTGAGCCTTTTGCAACAAATTCTTATATGTCTCAACTTGTAGAAGAAGTTGTTCCCTTGTAGGTTCATCAGATGAGCTAGGACCTAGTCTGCTTGACTCATCTACTGAAGGTGGTTCTTGTCCCAAACTATATGGCACCATTTCTAAGGCCTGAATATGAGGTGAATGTTGGGAAGATGCACTCAGAGATATTGAAGGTAGGTGGCTTGAACTAGGCTAGCCATGTTCTCTCTACATTTCTCCTATTTGTTTATAAAGTGCTAACTCAATTTCTAATACAACTACCTTTTGCTAACTATTATCATATTCATTGAGAAGTTCTCGGTATCTATTCTTGAGGTCATCCCTCTCCAGCGTGATGTTTTCCACATTTTCCTTGGTAAACCTAGTAACATTAATAGCCATGTCAGCTACCTCCAAAGCTGGGGTATCCACAAATCTCTTCACAATAAATTGTCCACTGAAATCTGATGGCTCTACAAGCATTGGTTTCCTAGATCCCACAGATAGTGACCATATTGCCAATGCATCCCAATCCTCACTAAATGTTGAACCTTGAAGTGCCATTTCTAGCTCTTCTTCTATTTGCACCAAAGGCCTTTCATCCCTCCTTATGGCATCTAGGACAATAGTAGTAGAAATGTTCCATTCTAGTAGTAGTAGCACACCACATATCTTTACAAGTTCTCTGCCCTTCTGGGAACTAATCTTTTGAAACTCATTATTCATAATACTCCTCACATTTTCCTAAATGACACTTTCAGGTAACTATGGATGCAAAATCCTTTTAGTGACTACTTTGTCTACATATTCTACAGCTTTGGATTTCCACTAGAAATTTGTAAGCACAGATGTTTCAATAAAGGAGTCATCTTCCATAAAATCCTTACAAGCTTCTAATCTCAAGTCATCTGTAATATTTATACCATTGATTTCAAGCTTTCCCAATCTTAGACTGCTTTTTCTTCAACTCGAGGCAATTGCTCCTTCATGGGGAGGCATTCTTAGCTACATATCCTCGGGAGTGATATAGATGTCATCTTCATATGTATCAAAATAGTCAACCACTCCTCTTGCCTCAATTTTTTGCTTCTTCAAATGTGGTTTCTCAGGAAGAACATAACTTCTAGGAGTTGAGTCAAGATCAATTACAGGTAAAGGAGCCTATGTGGGAGGTGGTGGCAATGTACTCTTAGAAGAATCTACCTTTGATTCCTCAGGAATGACAAGGGCTGGCACACTTCATTCTTGATCTGTTTCTTTCTTCCTCCTAGAGTAAATTATCAATTGCTTGGGTGGCCGATATGTAGGCCTTTCTTCCAGTGTCACTTCAACATCTTCTTCAACCACCCTTGCTTTTCCTTTATCTGTGACTTCTCGCTATTCCCTCAACATACCAACTTTATTTTCAAAATTGTCCATAACATGCATGAATTTGCTAAATTCACCCGATATGTTTGGCAAAGATCATATTGGGGATTCTTCTTCCTTTTTTCTTCTACCATCTTCTTATAAGTAAGGTATTTAGCTTTCCTTTCATCTTGTTCTTCAAAGCTAAAAACATTTCTAATGACATCTTCAGGATAATAGAAAACATGCACAAAATTACCCATTTTCTTATCTAGTTTTAGTTTAGTGATGAAGCCCTCAGGTTCATGATTCCTCGAGTGCATACTCATCAACTTACAAGGAGCCAAAAAATGTACTATTTTCTTCCATGCCCCTTTCACCAGAACATAATCTGCAAATGTTGTCCATTATGGAAAGAATGACCCTTTCCTTGCTAAATTAGGTAGATGCGTTGTTTGTGAAGCTCCTAATTGCCTCATGATTTCAAGAAACCCTATCCTTAGAAGCACATCTCTTGGAAAGACATAGGGTTCTAGGCCATTCCCATGTACTCTAAAAATTGTCTTGTCAGGATATAAAATCAAGTCTCCCCAATTATGATTCAAATTCAAGTCTGGCCTCATCTCCATGGGTCTCAAAAACTCATGAATTTCTATAGGAATTCTTGGTGGTTCATATATCAAGGACCTCCTTATTCTTGATGCAAAATCATTTTGAAACATTACAAAATTATGTTTCTTATCATCCTTGTCAAAAATTTGGGTCCAACACTAAACAGGAAGGTCAACACCTTCCTCCCTCCTCCTCAAAGTTATTTATTTCTCAAAGAACTTATGTCCCTTATGCAAAAACATGTGCATTAATAGTGAATACCACCAAAACTTTACCCATTTTTTTCCTTCCTTTAGATCCACCAAACCATGGTGAACTTGTTCTGCCAAATAAGTACAGTAATCATACACTATGTTGTACGGTGGATGTTGCAAATGTGTTCCCAAACAACTGTATTGTCTCTACAATGTGTTTGGTGGATTGAAACCTTTGATCTAGCATAGAGAATACACAGTTTATCTGAAATAATGAGAAAATAACTCATTGGGCAAGGCTCTAGCTCCTTGTCATCAATCATGATCTACCTTTTGTTTTTCCTAGTGCCAGTCATTGCAGTATGCATAGGCAACATCTTTGTTCTAATGAATACACTGGTGTTCTTGTGTTCTCTTCTAATAACATCCATATTCAGAGGGACAATATCTTGACTCCACTCAAGCAAGTCAAAGATTTCTTTAATTTCCTTCCTAGTTATCCTTACCATATCCACCCCATCAAATGTCCTAACCACCCTAGAAACTGGGTCATACCTTGAGGCAATATCCTTCAAAAGGTCAACATCCATGTACACATTGGGAACAATCAACTTTCCCATATCCAACCTCCAAGGATTATTGAGAGGAGCTCCAAGGTTCTTGTTCCCAAACCAATGTTGAAACAACTGCCATCTAGTATAAGGCACTTTGAGATCCTTTATGAAGTATTGTTTATCCATCACTCCCTCTTTTAGGGTAGGGCAACGAACCAATACCCTTCCCTCTGGTTTCTTATTCATAGATAAGGGAAGTAAGTCAATTACATCCTAAGAAATTGTTTTGGATTGGGTCGAAGAGGTGGCACTTTGTAATCTAGGAGCCATAGGTCTTATGTATACCAGGGTTTTACCGAAATGAATTTCAACTACTAACCTCCTAATTGTAACCTATGATTCAAAATGAGTGCTAATTCCCAATGGTTTTACAAGGATATGTCCTTTTAAAGGCAGAATTAACCCTAATTCAAAGAAAGCAATAAAACACACTCATCTGAAAGAAAATTGAAAGCAAGCCCTAATTCAGAAAACTAAAAAAGCATAAAATTGTGTTTTTCGTACTTACAACTTTCAACTATTATAAACCCTAATGCCAGTTGGGATGAATTCTGCAAATTACTTCTTTCAAGTCTTTGTATCACTTTGGGCAAGTACTCCAATTCCAAATTAGCAAGAACTGACTGTATACATGAATTTTGAAGGTAATGAATAAGTCTATGAGTCACCTCTGCCATTACTACCCACTCATGTGAAGCAAAAAAATTGCAATGGGTATACTATGTAGCTTTAAATGTGCATCATAGATCTTTAGCTGAGATGGTCATCTCGAATGACTTAGATTGAGTCAATAACATTTGAATTTACATCACCACTCTAGCTTGGACAAACAACCAATAGAAAACTATCAACTAGACCTTCCTCGTATATATGTGGGTTGCACCTACCAGTAGACATAGAGTGCACATGCAAGCTTCTCACGGGTCTCGTTGCTTTTAATGAGCCTACATCTTACCTCTGTGAGCAGGTAGGGAATGGTGGTGATCATTTTCACCTTTTAATCATCATCGTCGATCTCAAAGCTTCAAACGTTGGAATGGAACATAATAACTGGGCCCACATATTAGATCATACATGTGTCATCATTTCGTTGATCTCGTATCAATTAAACTACTATCACTTGGGACAAGCAAGCCAATGGGGAATGGCCCAAATTAAATTCACGATCTAGTGATCTTCAAACCTGTGCATGAAATGAAGTCAATCATAAAAGAGGACCTTAACTAGGCTGACAAGGATTTACCCTTGTTGGAGATTAAGGACTTAAACTTAAGTCACTTAGGAGCAAAAATGAAAAACCCAACTTAGGGAAAATTTAAACGCCCAGCGGTTGGAAATGACCGAATAACTTAAGCAAAGGGGGCGGTAAGGATCGTATGACGATCACTTGGAATGCAACTTATATCATCAACAATCGAGAGAACAAGTCAACACCAAATTAGAACGCCCAAAGGTTATACATGGATCAATTGGAAACAAGGTTATCAAATAAAACCTTAAACCCATCAATGGGGAACATGTGACATGCTAATACTAGGCACAAAAGATCCTAAAATATGAAGAATTTTAGGGGATCTATCACTATTATTGGCCCATATTTAAAGATACATTCAAGAACATGTAAAAAAATTTCATATATGTTTGATATTTGTAGCTAAAGAGAGATATAAAACCCAACCCTTGCAACTAGTGATGAAATGTGACCTTTTATATGATGGGGTTTGGATTTTATTGGAATGATTAACCATTCTTCATCTACTAGACACATATATCTACTCATAGTAATGGATTAAATTGTACCAGGTGGAATGAAGCAATGTGTAGCAAAATATGTATGATAGAAATCATAATAAAGTTCCTAGAAGAAAATATCATCATGAAGTTTAGAACACCATACTCCTTGGTATGTGACAATGAACTTGGTTTTTCTTCATTATTTAAATTTTCTATTTGGGCATTTAAGTATAGTATTATTTTAGAGTTTTCATCTAATTATTATCCACAAGGAAATGGATTTGAAGAGTCAACAAACAAAAAATTGATAGATATAATTAAGAAATTAATTGAAAAGAACCCCAGGGAATGACATTCCCTATTAAAGTTTGCAATATGGGTGGATAGAACAAGAGTAAAATCTACATTAGGAAACTCTACATACCACTTAGTATATGGTACTGATACTATATTACCAATTAATTTGAAAATTCCCACTTGGTAGTTTGCTTAAGAATACCTACGCTTAAACAAGATGGAAGCTAGGTTATTGCAACTAATGTGTTTGGACAAAATGTACATGAAATTGATTGATCATTTCGCCAAACACAATCAGTGGTAAAATGATGGTTTGATAAAAGAGCTAAAGTCAAATAATTTAGAATATCAATCTTGGTCTTATGTTGGGATAAGGCACATGAAAAAAATGAGACCATTGAAAATTTGAAAAATTATGGACGGGTCCATACCAAATATTAGAGATTCTAGGAGACAATACATATAGGCTAAAGAATTTAACTAGGGAAGATGTTCCATTGTCCATCAATGGACAATTCCTAAAACATTATTTTCAACCTTAAAGGCCCATTGTTTCTTTTTTATGCATATGTAAATAGGCTTGTTTTTGTTTTAGTTGGTTTTGGTTTGGGGTTTGCTTTTGCTTTGTTTTTTTTGTACTTAAAGTTCTCTACATTTTGAGTTCAAAGTGGGGAGTAACTAGCTTCATGGAAATACCCTAAAGTGAAAGTCTTAAATTATTTAAATGACTACAAAGTTATGAGATTTTTTATTTTTCTTGATTACTTCTTGTTTGAATGTCTCTTGAATTTTGCTTGTCTTAGCTAAAGTAACTTAGGAAGTTCTTATGGGACTATATAAATATCAAAACTTATAGAATTTTTTATGGTAAATTTGGGGATAACACTTGTTTGCTTTGAGTGAAAAATATAAATTTTTTCCTTTGCTACCACTATAATTCCCAACTTGATAGAAGGCTTTAATGCCAGCAAGTTGAAAAAGAGCTTCAAAGAAACATCAAGAGAAATGAAAATAAAAATTGAATATCAAAAGAGAAATTTAACACTTTAGATTATTCAAATATCTCCATCGAGGCTATGGATGGTTGGCTAGTAGTAAAGCTATGTTTGGGGGAGGTATAGAGATAACCTTACCAGGGCTATAAATGATTGACTAGCAACAAGGCTCTCTCCAGAGGTTGGCTTAGAATGTTAAACCAAATTATGTAGATTAATACAAGTGTATGCTAACTTCTAAATTTTATAGAGAAAAGTATGAATCACATACATAGACTTAAGTTCCTTAAAATTTATGTCTTCTTTATTAAGTGGACTTTAAGAGAAGCGTAAATATGTATTATTTTGATACGATTGAGAATTTATGTTTAATATATTATTAGTTTTTGTGAATTTTTTAATTTAATTTTATTGATTTTTAGTTTTTGTGTAGTCTCACAACACACTCCATTGTACTTGAAATAGCATGAGGACCCATTCCTAACATAGCATAGCTTGCATCATCTTAAGTTGACAAATTTTGGAAAAACCCAAATTTATAATGAATTCACCTGTGAAAGTACTTGAAATAGTTAAAATTGAAAAGTTATGTTTTTTGGGAAAATAGGGGCTTATGGAATTGGATGTTGCATGTTCAGGTTTTATATCTGGTAACACATCATGTCTAACAACTATCATTCAACCTATGAATTCCTTAGCATAATTCATAAGTATTGGTAAGATTGGCATCATCATATATTTTTTTCATCTTAAAGTGGACCTAAAGATTGGCTAAAATTTGAAATAATAAAGTATGCAAAGCAAAGACTTTGAGGTTTACTTAACCAAGTACAAGATAATAATTTATTGTTCCAATTAAAGATTCAGTAATGGAAGATTGTCCCACGAAAGAAATATTAATCAAGGTATAAATGATAAATGTTAATGTTTAATGTTTATGATCTCTTAACAAGTTGAGAATGATAAGGTTGAGGTTATCATATAACTGTCTCATTACGAGATCAAATATTCAAAGGTTTTATGAGTTCTGTAGCCATGTAAATGTAAATTTTAAACAAGCAGAGAAAACATGAAAAGAAGAAAATACAAAGAACACAATATTTTTGTGGTTCACCAAAACTGGCTACATCCACGGGAAAGCAGGGAAACTTGCATTAATAGTTATTGATACTCAATACATGGTGTGCACATATATATTTATACATAACTAAGAGAATATGAATGGTCGTGTGAACATTGGGCTTCACATCCCAATAGTAAATTCCCCAAGTCTTGTAGCAATCAAAAGTTATGAAAAGTTTGATAAGTGCATTTATGTTAAGGATCAAATCAAAATATATTAATGAGGATAATGGATTTAAAGGTGAGGATTTTTTTGATTAATTATTTTTTGCAATGGTTGGCAAGAATAAAGTTTCATGAATATGGAATGGATATATTAAGTAAGATGTAAAGTAATCTCACATGATGAAATGTTGAATGTAGATGTCAAAAATATTTAGGAAAGTGATAGAGAAGGACTAATAGTGAAAGTGAGAGAAAGATGGAGATCCAGTTATAGATCTAGTAGTAGGTATTTTTCTCAATACGAGAACATAGATCCAATAGCGACATTTTTCCTAATGCTAGAAGTAAATCATATTTTGAGGTTACATAATAGGAAAGATGAGGGATAAAACTAAAAAGATAAGTTGGACTAGATCTTCTAATTCTAAATTTGAAGAAACAATAACTTTGATCAATTCCCCAAAAACTATCTACTTGCACTCCCGTGTGCAAAATATATCTTTGTGCCATGTGTCTTTTGATGATTTTCTTATTTATCTTTCCATGTGTTATTTTATTTTATCCTATCTTGTATTCTATAAGAGGCAAAAAGCTGCATTTGTTAAAGATTAAAATTTGTTGAGATGGTAGAGCTTAAATTGGAATATCACCAATTTAATTCTTTACTTCGTGTTTTCTTTTTAGTTTTAGTAAAGACTTGTGCCTAATATAGGGATTTGTAATACTGAAGCAATTGAAGGTCATTCATAATCATACATTTTTTATGACTATAAATTTTCCATTCCTAGTGAAATAATCAATTTGTTGTACCATCTTTGGGTGCATTTTGAAGCTATCTCATTGGTGAACGATTCTATTCTCTAAACTCTTGCACTATTTTGTATGTATCTATGAAGCAATTTTGTGAAATACAAATAATTTATAATTCCAATTATTTATCTTTTAGTATGTGTGTGGGTAATATCTAAAGAAATTAAGATTTCTTAGATCTCTTTTCTTCCTACTTCGAATCTTTTGCATTTTATTTTGAATAAAGATAGTACATTGAATATTATGAAAAGTGATGGATTCATATTGTTTTAGGATCTATATAATCACTTGGTAATAACAATAAAATACTTTAAAAAACCAATAGCCCCCCATGTGAAAACAACAACTAAACAACAAACTCTGATTGAATGTAGTGAGTCAAGATCTATCATTCTCGAGTCTTGGGATAACTAATTATTTACCAAATCTAGTGACTTTTTCAAGATAAATAGGTTTTGATGTTTGTTTAATGAAATATATTTGCATGTTGTTGCATGTGTAACACCCTCATAAACAATAGCTATGGGGAAAATATTTTATAATTATCCATTTTTTTCATCCTTCATGGTTTCCTTTCATTTAGATAAGTAGTATTGTTTGTTTACAATTGTAAGATTTGTAAATGTGATACTAGCCGAGCCATGAAAATTTTAAATCATAAGCAACTATAAATTCCTTATAAATATTTTGAAATATCAAAGTGGTGTCATTGTTTAGGTGTATTTTTGTCTCTTTCTTGAATTTATGAGATTTCCTTTTAATGTTAGCATTGTTTAATTTTAGTTGTGAATGTTGTTGGAAAAACATAAACTAGTTAGGGTGACCATTTATAAATTTAAAGTATATATCTATGTAGTATTACAAAAAATTAATTTGTTGCCCTTTCTTTCACTCCCTAACCTTTTTCACTTTATTTAATTCATTTGGTAAATTTTTAGAAGAATTGGTCACAGTTACGTGTAATTCATATAAATTCTTCAAAACAACTTGTGATTTGAGTGAATTTAAATTAAATCTTGTTTATCTTTTACAAATTCATCTCATCCTAAATTTAAAAGGGTGTTATCAAGTGTGTAGGTCACTTTTTGAATTAACCTACAAGGAAATTTGAGTAAAAACTAGTATGCCAAGAACAATCGAAACCATGATGGGATATTAATTTTTTCTTTAAGAATTTAAATATCTTTCAAGAGAGATAATTTTTTGTAGATTTTATGTGTTTGCATGCCTATAAATCACATCAACATGTATGTTCTTTGATTTCTCCCTATCCCATTTTGGGCCACGATAGGTATCAAAATAAAATATGATTAATATTGGAAATTATTTAAATTTGGAGTTGAATTGTAAACATTAGCATTGACTTCTCCCAAAGGCTAGCTTCAATTAATTATATATTTTAATCAAGAAATATTATAATAAATTATTATTTTTTATTATAAAGTCTAATTCTTCTAGAAATTTAAATTCTTAGAGTAATATAAAAGAATAAACATCTAACTAATATCTAAAAACAATCATATGTTGAATTTTTTTAAATATTTGTGTGTATTTACACACATAATGGATTAAAAAACACTAAATCATTATAAAAAATATGGAAGAAGTGATGGGTTGTGCAAGAAAAAGAAATAAAATAAATAAAATAGAGCATACATTTATGGGGTCTATGCTTTGAAAGTTCAACTAATTAAAATTTATCATTTAATAAAATTAAACCACTATGTGAATTCATTTAAATTGGGGGATATCTTTCAATTCTTAAGAGTGGTGTTTCACCCACTATATATAATAATGAATTTTCTAGTAGTATAAAATTTTACAAGAGTCATTCTTCTAATATCATAAATTCAATTATTTGAAACTTGTGATTTAATCAAATAAAACTAACAAGTGATTCATTTAAAATGAAAAATATCTTTCAATTCAAAATGACTATGTTTCACTTGCTATATAGTGATATTTCCTACATCACAAATTTTTAGGAGAGTTGTTTTCTCAATATAAAAAAATTCAATTAATTAAAACTTATAATCTCATAAAATCAAATCAACATAAGATTCACTTCAATTGAAAAATATTTTTTAATTAAAAGTGACTATATTTCACGCACTATATAGTGTCATTTCATAAATTACAAATTTTTAGGAGAGTTGTTCTCTCAATATAAAAAAAATCCAATTAATTGAAACTTTTAATCTCATAAAATCAAATCAACATAAGATTCACTTCAATTGAAAAATATTTTTTAATTAAAAATGAGTATGTATCACCCACGTCATAGTGACATTTTCTACATCATGAACTTTTAAAAGAGTCATTCTCCCAATAAAAATTCAATTTTTTAAAACTTATAATTCAATAAAATCAACTCAACATAAGATTCATTTAAATTAAGATCTTTCAATTCAAATGACTATATTTCACCCACCACATAGTGGTGTTTCCTACAACTCATTCGGCTTGTTGTTGCATAGTTCTTGGTTTCGGTTTTTATAGAGATATGTTGTTTGTACAACTCTACGATTTGTAATGATTCTTCTACTGATCCATTTTATATAGCTTCTACTTGTAGTTTTTTAACTGCACTTTCTTCTTTGTAATGCATTCTTTCAATACAAAAACAATAAAATCATTCAACTAATTAATTATAATGGGAGACATGATCTAAAATAGACTCTTCAACATCTGGCCATAAATATGTTACATGTTTTTCATTTATAATTTGATAAAATCCAATCAACATGAATATAATTAAATCAAATAAAATATTTGAATCCAAAATGACTATATTTCACCAAAATATTCTTCCCACATCTTTCCATATGTGCTCTTTCATTTAACCTCCTATTTCGTTGCACCAGAATCGCCATATCTCAAATTGGAATTTTTTGCTCGAAATAATAGGTATAGGGTGTAGTAACAAGAAGACTAGAAAGTAACTTATACTAATGTTCTCTAGCTGGAAAGCAACTGATATTTGCGTTCTCTGACTACGTTTTATTCAAACATATTCCCTCATAGAAAGTATTCAAATCATAGAAATATAATTACATAGCTTTCAACGAGAAGGGATCACTGCTGCAACTTGTCACCACCCATAGGAAGACTTCCTTGATGATTCAAGGTGGTGTCGTTGTTCTTGTCATCAAGGTTCAAACTCCGTTGAGATAGTAATTGAGTGGTTATATTAAGGATGAGGTCCCCCTTTTGTGACTTCACCGCTCTGATCAAAAGCATTAAAAAATTGAAAATAATTTATACTAGCAGTTGTGTGTAGTGACATTCAACAATGAGCCGATAGGCAGAGGGGAACTTCAAATGACAGGGACGTGTACACACTTAGAAGGAATTAAGAATATAATACACACATATCTATACAGAAGGAATGATAAGCAGTATTTTAAGTGTTATATGGAACATCAATGTCACCATTGATCGCAGTAACTAACAATGCCATGTGCAGATTTGGATATATGTCATAGCATATGCAAACAAAATTGTTATATACTGACACATTCTTGGAATGATAAGCCATATTTTGAGTGTTATATGGAACATTGATGCCACCATTGTTCACAGTGGTGGACAATGCATTTCCCCTATGTGCAGATATGTATGTATGTCATAGTAGATGCAAACAAGATTGATACATAGTGATTTGTATGTGTTGTATGGAACATTGATGCAACCATTGATTGAGATGGAAAAACCCATAAAACACAAAAATTCATAGTAACAAACCCATGCAAAACCATTTCCACAAAACACAAACCATAAATGTAGCAATATTGGTTTTAACAAACAATATAGTCTTTTCTAAACAACACCTTATAGAAGATTGAAAAAATATATCCTTTTCAACAACACCTTATCAAAAATGAAACAATATAGCATAAGGTAGAGAACAACAATCAACAATGCCTTATGGAACGAAACATGAACTGTATAACATTAACTATTTTATTGCATTGCAAGCATAGCCACAAAATGGAAGGCATAAATCAAACAATACTGGTTTCAACAGCGACCCAGATGAAAAAACCCACAAAACACCAAAATTCACAATAACAAAACTATGTAAATATATAGAATTTTTAATATTACCATATCAAAAATGGAACAATATAGCCTAAGCTAGAGAACAATAATGAACAATGTCTCATGGAAATTAACATAAATTGTATAACATTAACTATTTTATTGTGTTGCACCCATAGCCACAAAATGAAAGCCATAAATAAAACAATATTAGTTTCAATAGCGACCTAGATGGTAAAACCCACAAAACACAAAGACAAACCCATGTGAAAACTATATTCTAAGTGTTATATGGAACACTGATGCCACAATTAACTGCAACAATGGACAATACATTATCTCAAAAGGATAATACAATTATGTGAAAGCTTAGAATATAATTCAAATGACAAATAACCAGGTATTTACATAAGTCATGCACAACCTTAAAAATAAAGAGATAATTGCATTCATAGAATTATGTTGAAGATTGATACAAAAATTTGAAAATATATTTTCCTATTTTATTTCCAATCATTCTAACTAATTTTGTAGTCAATGATTATTCTCAAAGGTCATTTACAAAACATTACTTCCTCAAAATCCCTATTATGCAATTTGAAAACTTAACAATTTCAGGTTCATAACAGAAAGTCAAACCATTATCAATGTTGGGACTACTGAAAACCAAAAATAAGAGTAGTTGATAGGGCCTTAATGAGAACCTTGCAGCAAGGCTAACTTCATAGAAGATCTAATGTTGTGAAAAGATCCACAGTACTCATGAATGTAAGTTGTGATGAAAGATCACTCACAAAGACAATCCTATCTTATGTGAAATAGGATTTTTTGTCTCGAGTATGTTTTGTAAAATTGAAAAGGAAATGTGAAGTTTTGTGCAAGGGCGGGTGCATGAAGATGGATAGCCAATTTGAGGCCAATTTACTTTTTCATCCTGAAATAGCGAAAATGTGCTCACATTATAACACATTTGTGTTATAGTTTCAATTTCAAAAAATGTGTGCATTTTGAGTTCAAAAAATGTGCATTTTTTGAAATCAAAAAAATATTTCCAAAATGTGAGTACATTATAAATCACTCACATTTTAGTCTACATTTAAATTTTTTTCTTCTCTTTTTCTTGTCTCTTTCTTCTTGTTATCTTTCATGGAAACTATATACATGAAATAAACACATTTACATACAGACATTTAATTTCTTATACTTTAAGTTATATTTCATGTATATAGTTTCAAGATGTTTAAGAGTGGTTTTGGATCTCTAGGAGTTATAATGCAAATTCTCCTTTTTGGAAGATCTCAAAAATTTCAGACTTAGTCAAATTTCAATAATTGTCAAATTTCAGTAATCAGGAGGTCAAATTTTAGTAATCAACAAGTTGTATCATCTTTCTCTCTCTATCTCACTCATTTTTTATCCCTTATGCTCTAGACCTCTCTCTCACACTCTCCTTCCCTCTATACTTCTATCTATCAAACCTTTCTCTCCCCCTCCATTCCTCCCTCCTTTCCTCCGTCCCTCTCTAATTTTCTCTATCTCCCCCTTTCTCTCTCTTCCTTCCTCCCACCCACCTTCCCTCTCTACTTCACTCTATCTAACCTATCCCTCTCTACCTCTCTCCCTCCATCCTCTCTCTCTCTTCATCCCAACCACCTTCCCTCTCTACTTCTCTATCTAGCCTGTCTCTTATCTCTCACCCTCCCTCCTCTCTCTCAATCTCTCCACCTTGCTCCTTCCCTCCTCTCTCTCTCATTCTCTTTGTCACACTTCTCTCTCCTCTATCCCTCCCTCCTCCCCTCTTTCTCTCTATCTCTCTCCTCCCTCCTCCCCCCTCTCTATCTCTCCTTCTTTATATACTTCTCTCTACCTCTATCCATATCTACCTCTCCCTCCCTCATTCCCTCTCCCTCTCCCTCCCTCTCTCCCTCTCTCTTAATCTCCCAACCTTCCTCCCCTTTTTGTTTCTATCTCTCACACTCTCTCCCTCCCTCATCTCTCTCTCTTTGGTTTAGGCTTTATGGTTTATGGCTTATGGTTTAGGGTTTAGGATTTATAGTTTATGGCCTAGGCTTTAGGTCCAACCTCCTCTCTCTCAGGTATATCCATCCTTCTATCCTTTCCACCCCCTCTCTCTCTGTCTTAGGTATATCTCTCACTCTCTCTATCTCTCTATCTTAGGTATATCTCTCACTCCCTCTATCTCTCTCTCTCAGGTCTCTCCCTCCCACCCCCTTCCACTCTGCTCAAGTATCTCCCTCCTAACCTAACTAGAGAACACACACACTCTCTTTGTCCCTCTCTCTCTCTCCCTCTCTCTCTCTCTCCTAGGTCTCTCCTTCCCACCCCCTCTCCCTCTATCAAGTCTCTCCCTCCCACCCTAACTAGAGAATCTCTCTCTCTTCCTCTCAGCCCCTATATCTCAGGTCTCTCTCTGCCACCCCCTCTCCCTCTCCCATCCCTCCCCCTCTCTCAAGTCTCTCCCTCCCACCCTAACTATAGTCTCTCTCTCTCTTCCTCTTAGCCCCTATATCTCAAGTCTCTCTCTGCCACCCCCTCTCCCTCTCCCATCCCCTCTCCCTCTCTCAAGTCTCTCCCTCCCACCCTAACTAGATAACTCTCTCTCTATCTCAAGTCTCTCCCTTGTACCCTAACTAGAGAACTATCTCTCTCTCAGGTCTCTCTCTCTCTCTCTCTCCCCCCCCACTCTGTCTCTATGCATCTCTCCCAGGTCTCTCACTCCCACCCTAACAAGAGAACTCTCTCTCTCACTATGTCTCTATCTATAAGGTCTCTCCCTCACACCCCCTTCTCTCTCTCTCTCAAATCTCTCCCTCCTCTCCTCCTACTATCACTCACTCCTATCTCTCTCCCTCACCCACCAACACTTAAGTCTCCCTCCTGGCCTCTGTCTCTCCGCCACTGCTCTCTCTTTCAGGTCTCTGCTCACCACCCCCTCTCTGTCTCTGTTATCTCTCAGTCACTCCTCCTATCTCTCTCCTCTGCCTTAATATTACCTCCCTTTCCTCCTCAGCCTCTCTTCCACTCCCTCAATCTCTCTCTCAAATATCTCCTCTACCTCTCCTCTCTCAAGTCTCTGTCTCACTCCTCCAATCCTTTGTCTATCTCCCCTCTGCCCTTAACCCGCCAACCCTTAAACTCTCTGCCTCTATCTCTCTCCCGCCCTCCCTCTCTCTCTCTCTCCTCTTCCAATTCTCTCCCTCCTACCTCCCTCTCTGGTCTCCTCTCTCTCACTCACTCCTCCTATCTCTTCTCCCTCTAGCCTTAACCCTTAAACCCTTAAACCCTTGAGCCCTCTGCCTGGCTTGCCAATTCGGTGAGGTGGCAATGCTAGTCAGGTATTTGAAATGGGTCCAAGAGTAGGATTACTCCCAGCCGGTGCGTCATGGAGACCCATTTCTTGGACAACCCCTAAAAAAGGCCAAATTAGGTTTCCAATTACACTTGATTTGTGGCAGCTAGTGGGCCTCTACCCATAATCTTAATCCTCCACCTCTCTCTCCTCCATCCCTCCTTGTCTTTGTCTCTCTCTCTAAAATTCTACTCCACTCCTCTCCCACCTGCCGATTCACCTCACTTTCTCGCTCACTCCCTCCATCTCTCTCCCCTCTGCCTCAACCCCTAATCCCTAAACCCTTAGCCCTTAAACCCTAAACCCTTAAAACCAAAACCCTTAAACCCTCCACTCTTAACCATCTACCCTCTATCTCTATCAAGTCTCTCCCTCCTACCCCCTCTCCCTCTCTCAATTCTCTCTCTCACTCACTCACTCCTATCTCTCTCCCCTCTACCTTATCCATCTACCTTCTACCCTTAACCCTTAAACCCTCTACCCTCTATCTCTCTCCCACTCCCTCCCTCTCTCTCTTTCTCTCAAGTCCCTCCTTCCTAACCCCTCTCCCTCTTTCAAGTCTCTCTCTCACTCACTCACTCCTATCTCTCTACCCTCTACCCTTAACACTCTACCCTCTACCCTTAACCCTTAAACCCTCAAACCCTCTACCCTAGCTTGCCAATTCAATGAAATTGGGAATGTAGTAACCTATTTGAAAAAATGGGTCTGAGAAATGGGGTCTTTTCTGTTAGAATTAGGTGTTGCACACATTGCATAATGTTTGTAATGTTTTATTTATTTATTTATTATATGTGTGGTGCACCTAGGGGTTTTCTAGGTGGACGTGCATCACACGAGTTATAATGTTGGGGCCACTTTGTTGTATGTAACATTGGGACTTAATTGTAAAATGTAATTATTTAATATTGGGGAATAAAAAATAATAATAATAAAAAGCACCCAATATTAAATGTGGGGTCACATGATGTTGTATGGTTTTGGGCACATGGTTTATGTAATACCACTTGGTGGTTATGTGGGAGCTTGTTTCTATAAAAGCAACCACAAGGGTAGTTGTTTAGGGTTGGACAGTTTGCTACAGGTTAGCAGGTTGAGCTTGTGCATGTGTGAGGGTTTGAAGCATGGCATGGGATGTGTGGATTCATGCTTGGTCACATGGAATGCATGGAGAGCTTTTGCTTCAGAAGTGTTCATGGAGTCTCTGCAGATGTATTGTAATGGGTTTCATTGCTGAATAATACATGGAGTGTGGATGCTTTTGGAGGCTGGGTTTTTCCCTCTTGAGGGTTTTCCAAGGGTATATCTTGTGTCATTTTTGATGGGTATGTTGTCTATTCTCTTGCATGTTGATGTTGAGTATTTTACTTGCATGTTTCAGATTTGGGTTATGTGGAAATTGTCATTTCATGGCTGCATAGTTTCCTTACATTTTCTTGGACCCATTTTTTTCAAACATGCAAGTTAGGTTTTCAATTTCATTGAATTTCCAAGCTAGTGGGCTTGTTTGAAAAAATGGGTCCAAGAAATGGGGTCTCCCAATGATTTACATCACCGGGAGACCCCATTTCTTGGACCCATTTTTTCAAACAAGCCAAGTTAGGCTTCCATTTTCACTAAATTGGCAAGCTTGTGGGCCCTCTACCATCTACTCTTAACCCTCTACCCTCTATGTCTCTCCCACTCACTCCCTCCCTCTCTCTCTATCTCTCTCTCTCAAGTCTCTACCTCCCTCCCTCTCCCTCTCTTAGGTCTCTCTCTCTCTCACTCCCTCTATCTCTCTCCCCTCTGCCCTTAACCATAAACCCTTAACCCTTAAACCCTAAACCCTTAAACCCAAAAGCCTTAAACCCTCTACTCTTAACCCTCTACCCTCTATCTCTATCAAATCTCCCACTCCTACCCCCTCTCCCTCTCTCAAGTCTCTCTCTCACTCACTCACTCACTCCCATATCTCTCCCCTCTACCCTTAACTTTCTACCCTCTACTCTTAATCCTTAAACCCTTAAACCCTCTACCCTTTATCTCTCTCCCACTCCCACATCTCTCTCTTTCTCTCAAGTCTCTCCCTCCTACCCACTCTTCCTCTTTCAAGTCTCTCTCACTTACTCACTCCTATCTCTCTCCCCTCTACCCTAGCTTACCAATTTAGTGAAATTTGGAATATAGTGGAATGTTTGAAAAATTGGGTCAAAGAAACGGGGTCTCTTGGTGATGTAAATCATAATTTCTTTGACCCATTTTTTCAAATAGGCAAGTTAGGTTTCCAATTTCACTGAATTGCCAAGCTAGTGGGCCCATTGGCTTTCCAATTCAGTGAAATTGGAAATGTAGTGACTTCTATTTGAAAAATTGGATCCATGAAATGGGGTCTCCTAGTGATTTACATCACTGGGAGACCCCATTTCTTGAACCCATTTTTTCAATAGGGAAATTTAGGTTGCCAATTTCACCAAATTGGCAAGCTAGTGGGCCCGCTAACTTGCCAATTTGGGGAAATTGGAAATATAGTGGTCTGTTTGAAAAAAATGGGTCTAAGAAATGGAGTCTCTTGGTGATAAAGACCCCATTTCTTGGACCCATTTTTTCAAATAGGCCAAGTTAGGTTGCCAATTCACCAAATTGGCAAGCTAGTGGGCCCTCTACCCTCTACTCTTAACCCTCTACTCTCTATCTCTCTCCCACTCACTCCCTCTCTATGTCTCTCTCTCTCAATTCTCTACCTCCCACCTCCTCTCCCTCTCTTAGGTCTCTCTCTCTCTCACTAACTTCCTCTATCTCTCTCCCCTCTACCCTTAACCCTAAACCCTAAACCCTTAAACCTGAAACCTAAAACCCTCTACTCTTAACCCTCTACCCTCTATCTCTATCAATTCTCTCCCTCCTACCCCCTCTCCCTCTCTCAAGTCTCTCTCTCTCACTCAATCACTCCTATCTCTCTCCCCTCTACCCTTAACCCTTAACCCTTAAACCCTTAAACCCTCTACCCTAGCTTGCCAATCCAGTGAATTTGGTAATGTGGTGACTTTTTTGAAAAAATGGGTCCAAGAAATGGGG
>VDFB02086081.1:99654983-99855421 GCA_007258455.2 Sequoia sempervirens | reverse complement strand
CCTATTTGCATTGGAATACCAACCCAAAGGCTTGGAGGGCATTCCCAACAACCAGAGATGTGTTTTTGCAAATTCTACAATATTTCACATAATCGGTTTCGTACTCACCATCAAGATTGCATGTGGTTCAATGTCAAAAAAATTGAACCCCTAGGTAATGTTAGGTTCTCTCTTAGCTAGGTAATGATGTAATTTTTTTCACTTTCTAACAATGTTAAGCCTTTCATCCATAATTTATTTTGTTTGTGTCTCTTTTTTGGAAAAAAACAATTTTTGGTGTTTTTTCATTATAAATTAACCATTCATCAAAATTTCAAATAAATTACATTTTTAGAAACTAGAAACCATTCTACAAATTTAAAAATTAAAAAAAAAATCAATTAGTAACTTCCAATATTTGTAGGGGTAGCACAGCCAAAATTGTATTTTTTGAGGAAGTGTCCACTTCAAAAATTAGTAAAAAATAAAATATTCATTAAAAAATTATCAAAAAAATTGTGCATCAACTACATACTGTTAGCTAACTTTTGACCATAGCGATTTTAAAAATACTGAAAAAAAATTCACCATGCTAGGGTTGTACAAGAGTTGCTATGTTATGTTTTTTTCTGACAAAAACAACACCAATTTGTGTACATCCCTCGTTTGAGCCCCTTAATCTCAACCATTTTCAAAATAAATTAGTATTTTAGAAATTAGACTCGGAGCACTTCGATCCTTGTTTTTGTTCCATCTCAAAATTTTGAGTGTAACTATCCTCAATTTCACATCCAAGGTCAGTATTTCCTAATTTCAGGAAAAAAAAAGTGGCCACTTAAGCCCCCTTTTTGGGAACCATCTTTATGCACTTACCCACAATGAATATGTGTCATTGGTAGACAATATGTAAATTAGGTAAAATAAAGAGTTTTATAATTTATAACAAATAATATGCAATGCATGTGCAATAAAAGGCATTAAATAAATAAGATGTAAGCATACCTTGTGGGTGAAACAGGATGTAGTATGAATAGAAGAAAAGAAGGCCTACTCTCCACCATACCATATTGGGTCGTGTAGCCTCATGGGTTGTCACCAAACCCCCGAGCAAGAACATACATTTCCCACCACTATGATCAATGGTGAAACCAATGTTTCGACACCTGAGAATTTTTACTTAAAATTCGTTGTTTTTGGATATTTGATTGTGTTTGAGTTTTTTCATCCACAAACAAAAACATAATCAAATATCTAGAAGCAAAAAATATTAAGCATTATGGATTGTGGAAATCTCATAGAATTAACCTGAAAATTTTATTTAGTTGAAATCAATGTTATACATTTTTAAAAGTATATATAGTTGTATCATTTATGACAAAGAATTTGACATGTAGTTGTGAAATAAGAGATGGAATAAAGGACATATAGTGTTACCTTCTATATAAATAGAATGTAGTTGCAGCTTGTACACCATGCCAAACATCTGATTGCAAAGCTATTTAGTATTATGGAGATGTGCAGTTACAATTGAGAACATTTGTAATCTAAAATGGTTTCAATTAGATATAGTTAGAGACAAGGAAAATTTGAAGTTTAGTGCAATGAACATGTGTCATTGACACACAATATCTAAATTAGGAAATATAAATGATTATATAGTTTATAAAAAATAATATCTAATGCATCTGCAATAGAAGAGATCACAAAAACAAGATGTAGGCATACCTTGTGCAGAGAGCGGGACATGGTATTTTTACAATTATAACTCCCATATAGTTTTGTTTTGACACTTGAGAATTTTGTTCGATTGAAATCAATGTTATCCATTTTTAAACATACAGTTGTATCATTTGTGACAAAGAATTGGTGATGCATTTGTGAAATAAGAGATGGAATAAAGGAGATATAGCCTTACCTTATATATAAATGGAATGTAGTTGCAACTCAGACACCATGAAAAGCTTATGATCGCGAAGCTATTAAGCATTGTGAAGATTTGTAGTTACAATTGAGAATGTTTGCAATCTAAATTAGTTAGAATCTGATATAGTTAGACACAAATGGTGCAAAGGCGATACCACTGGTAGCCACACCATTGACCAAAGAAGAGGAAGGTATTGAGAGAAAAATTAAATATAAATGTTCTTTGGTCAACCAAGGAAGAGGGAGGAATCCAGGTTTGTCGTTGGAGCAGACAAGAAGCATAATGCAAGAATTTAATAGCAACTTCTCTTAGTAATCACCGTAGAAGTAAAACTCTGGCTAGCTTGGTAGCAATGATTCCAACTACGCTATGGAGGGAATGAGAAGGAAGGAAAATTAGGAATGGCAGGAATTCTAAATGCATTGAAATGAAGAGGGAAAGGAGAAGCAGTATAGTTATCGTAAAGAATGAAACATTTCATCATGATGGGAATGTACACAATTGTTGGAGGTGTTCCTCTTCTTTGATTCGAAGTGCACTCTATTTGTTGGAATGTAGTTTAGATTATTTTTCAAAGGAGAAAGGCGGATCTATACATATTCCTGTTATTGATTTTACATGAGAAAGAGTTGTGAAAGTTAGTCCTTTCCTTTCTTTAGTTCCAATATCTATTGTAGCTCTCTCCAATGTCAAGCCTTGAGATTTATGTATTGTTATTGCCCAAGCCATTGTCAAGTGGAGCTTCCTTCGGCTGCCCTATGTGATCAGGGGAATGGGGATGGCTTTTGGATTGTATTGATCCCATATTGGGAAAATATAGTTTCGGAAGTGGACAACAACATATTCAGGCGGTTGAGTTGGTTTAGCACCCCTAGCATATATGATAGACTTCACTAAACCCAATGATCCATTAACCAAGCTAGTTTCCACCCAAAGATTTGTTGTTAACATTACTTGTTGGCCAATTGCAAGTAAGAGCTCTACTTGAAGTTGTTCATCATCGCCATAATCAAGTGTGTTTTTCTGAGTAGTTTTAACAACATTAATTGCAATGGGAACATTTAACTACTGAAGCATTTTTATATTGTGCAAGGAAACCAACCTATTTGTTGGGAATAAGTGAATAGTTGCATCAAACTCTTGGTTTTACTTAGTTGAAAGCATGGATTTTTTTTGATTCATCAGAGTTTTCCAGTTAGCCTAAGATGCCTAATAATTTCTAATATTTAAAAGGAGTGTCTGAAACTATTGTTGTGTATTGTATTGCCCATGCTGGTAGAAGACTATGTTGGGCATGAAAATAATATTAAAAGAGTACCAAAGATTCAAGGTTGTGGAGTGAGAAGTGTAGATAGGCCTATCCAAAATAGGTGGCAACTGTGCTAGGTCACCCACAAGTATAACAAAGGCACCAACAAATGGCTGCATATTTCTAGCAGGAAATGCTTGATGCAATCGACTATCTATTTTCAGTGACAACTTGGCCTCCAAAAATCTCATTTCATCAATTAAGATGTACTTAATATGTTTGAATTCCTCCTAAAATATGGTCAATGGTTGTCCTTTTAACATATTCATATCTCCAATTGGTATCTGGATAGTTGTATGCACTATGCAGGCACAAATATTGTAAGCGGCCACCCCTATTGGCGCCAAAGCAAGCAAAGGATTCATTCTCTGATTTGGTGATGTATTTAGTGTTCTTCATATCTTGTCTATAAGAAACTATTTACTTGTACCAAAAATTCCTTGAATGATCATATGCAATGGTGATAATGAAGATGGGCCAAGATGGTGTTGTTCAATGATATTTAGAGCAAGATTTTGCTTAGGAGATAGCTGATGAGAGTGATATGAGAATGATATGAAAATGAAGTTTATGAGAATGATACGAAAATGAAGTTTAAGTGTTTGAACTAATCCTTTGCTAAGCTCCATGATATGAGAATGCTATGAGAATGCTATGAAGATGGGAAAAATTAGGTCTTAATTGAAGAGAGTAACCTTGCATGAGAGTTGTAGATGTTTTGATGAAGAATTAGCCCCTTATTTATAGATTTTCAAATTGGAAGAATGCTCATAAGAGAGAAATGTGGGATAAATATTGGACAAATGAGATGAGGCCACTTGTCAACTTTTCATAGGTTGAGGAATGTGCAAATTTTGGCCAATGTGCCCAAGAGACGGAGATTCAAATTTGAATTTGTGAATTAAATGTTGAGATGGGGACATGAAAGAGAGAATTTATTGCAATGTTGGAAGGGACAAGTCAACTTGTCTTCATTTTCAAACTTGAGGGAATATTCTATTTTTATGCCAAGTTGAAAGAAAATAAGGATTTTAATAAATCAATAAATTGATTTATTTGTGCAAGTGGGAAAAGCTAGAGGATGTGATGGGTGGTTAAATTAGGTAAATTAGGATTAGATTAGCTTAGGTGATGATTAGTTGATTTTGACCCATTTGACTTGAATATTTGATTTATTTAAATCAAAAGGGAGAAATATGAATTTTGAGACTTAATTAAATAAAGTCTTGGCTTATTTAATTAAATGGAGGATGCAAGATAAAGGTTGATTAATTTAAGGAATATGAATCTAGGGAATGATTTATAAAAGATGAAATGTTAGTATTTGATTGATTTATTTAAATGAGGTAATGATGAAGTGGATTTATTTAATTTGAAGGATGAAATGTTAGATTTTATTAAATGAAGGTTATTTGATTAAACTATTGGATTGAAATGTATGCATATTTTGTGTGTCTACAATTACCAATGTCAATGATGGTTGTGCATTCCATGGAGCTTTGTAGCAACATTGTAATTGGTGGCCTTTTTTCCTAAGACAAGTGTACTAAGTACACTTGGTATGCTTTTGTACCATGTTTAACAATTTTTTGTAATACACCATTGGATCCATGCCAAAAATTTGTGGACTTTCAAGCAAACACGATTCCTCCAAAGAAGAGTGTTAGACTCTTGATATTAGTTGTTCTGGGGAACGAGAGTTCAATGCTGAAACATAGCGATCGAAGAAGTTTTTTTCCTATTGAAGCTCATGTTGGTTGGACTAATCAAGCATGTCCATAGTTGGGGAATCTGGAATCCACAAGAAACCATGGACATGTGCTAATCCATGATGTTTCTAGTCATACCTATACCAATAGTCCTTTGTGTGGAAAATCCTCTCAATAAACTCTTCACAGAAAATGGTGAACCACAAGTACATGTACAAGGATGTTATGTGCGGGTTATGAATGACATTGTATGTGAGGTGTCTTCGGGAGTATGACATATGTGGTTTGGCATGAGGATCAATTACCCTATGCAAATCAGTCCATTTTGTGTCTGTAGCGCTCAAAATGAAGAAGAGAGTCAGTGTGCCAAGTTGGTGGATCGTTTCCGCAAGCTCTTGATGAAACGTTCCCCAATATGAGTGCATACCTCACAAAGATGCACCAAATCAAACAAGTTGGCTTTCTATTTAGGTTTTTGGTGCATCCAGAAGAAATTGTTGCAAAGCAACAACAGACGTTGGGATCCTTTCTTCCAAGTTTGTTTTCATGAAAACAAAAGTTGATTATTGGCTTCGATGTCTCATTATCAAATTATAAAGGTAATATCTAAATCTAACATGCCTCCCAAATCTATTATCATAGTACATCTCATCAAGTGTAATGCATATTCATGTAAGTGAATTTTTATGCTTCTCGATTGCACGGGCATTGTTGTTTCAGGGGGGAACAAGGTTGGAAAAGCCATGCTTAATAAACCTTATGTATTATATTCATTGATAGGGTTAGAATTTATCTTAGGCCAAGGAAAAGTATCTTGACTAATGTCTTCAATCTGCAAGGTATCTCTAATTTCCTACAATTCTTAGGGAGGGCTGGGCATGAATGGAATAAATGATGACGAGTCCTCAAGCTCATCTTCCTCATCAACAAAACTTTCCAGAGTTGCCACTAGTTTAGCTGTGTTATGTGTCAGTTCCTTCATTGCGTGTAGAAGATTAGAGATGTCAGTACTTATAGCAGACAACAAATTTAAAGCATCACAAACAATTGTAACATCACTATAGTATGGATCATTCTCAATTTTATAGATTAATGCAGCCATGACATTATGTTTGACAACATAGCAATCATAGTTCATCCCCTGAATGCCAGTTCTTCAAACAATCACCACTTCAAGATCATGTAGGCAACGTGATAACAAAGTTGCAATGACCATGATTTCTTGAGGGAAGCTTATAGTATGGCCACTATATTTTCATTGGCCTCCTCTAGCATGGGTCACTTGCAAAACTAGAGCAACTCTAGCTATAAGCATTTCTTCAACCTGAGTAAGCTTTGCAAGGACAGGAGCCTGTGGTCCTGGATCCATCTTGTTCACTAAACTGAAGCTATGGACACCCTTTTCAAAAGCACAAGGCATACATATGACACTTGGATTAGATGCTCACACTTTCATGCTAACATAGCTTTCCTTGCAAACACTACAAACTTTCAAATTAGACAAAGCATCAATGCGCCAACAAAAGGACTACATTTCAATGCAAAATGAATCTCCAAACATGCTACTAAAGTGATGGGGGGTTTTATGAAAAACAAGGTGAAGAAAGCTTGCAATATGAACTTAAATGTGTGAATGCAAATCTGAAATATGTAGATTAACCTTAGCCTTAGTGTGAAGAAAGAATGAGAGAGAGAGATAGAACAATATAACACATGCAACAACAGATTTACGTGGAGAAACCCCGAAGGGAAAAAACTCCACCACCGAAAGAGAGGCAAGTATATTACTGATAATCTTCAATATCACATGCAGCAATAGACTTCTCTTATCATTCCTTGTAAATCCAGCAGCACCCTGTTACCCTGGAAAAATTGAATCTTGATAACACTAGTTCAAGGCCCCAATTTATAGAGATTTGTGAGGATGAAAACCACCATGGTTTCACCAAACAATAGGCAGAAATACCACCTAGAAAAACCCACGCCTCCCTCCTTGAAATGGTCAAAAAATACTAAAAATAGCCTCTTACAGATGCTCTTACAGCTGTCATAAGGCATCTTTTATGCATGGGCGCTTGGGGTCTAAAAATAGCATATTCTGTCATAGGGAATCTATCATACTATCATAGCATCTTATGACAACTTGCATGCATGTCATAGATGCTCTTACAACACCCTATTTTGACCCACAACCTTATTTTAGAAGATTCCAAGGTGGGACGCCTAGCTAATTTGTCCTTTTCCATAAGGATAAACGGTAACAGTAACACTGCATTTACATAGTCTCTTTCACCACTGTTGGTCAAATATTTTCACCTCTTATGGGTAAATGTACAAAACACTTTAGGAGAATAATAAAATAAAGGATTTACAAAGTTGATGACACCTAAATCCTAATAGGGTTAATGAAGTGGATGGAAAGCCATGCCTAGCAAGGGTTTGTTGAGGTCTACAACTGCCTATTATTGAGGCGCCTTCACTAGGAAGGTTGTGCAAAAGCTGGGAAGGGATGGGGGGTGTAGGACTATAGAATTGAGCATGTTCTTCCAATGAGCCTGGCAGCAATTGTGGTGCGCCTTCTTGATCAAGTGGGGCCAAACAATGATGAACTAGAGTGGCTCTTTGTTGCAAGTATTTGGCTTGACAGCTCGCACAAATTTGGTCTCTTTGGTTCACATAATAAAGTTGGTTTCTTTGGAATTTTCCTTTTTTCAGTCCACACTTGATGTAAGGCTAGAACTTGAACAAGACTTGGGACCCTACAACCATAATATGAGGAAAATAATAAAATTATTGCAAACACCAACTTAAAGAATAATGGCATAACTAAAGAGGTCAACAATGCCCTATGGAAAACAACATAAATTGTATAACATTAACTATTTTACTGCGTTGCAACCATTGACACAAAATGGAAGCCATAAATGAAACAATACTAGTTTCAATAGTGCCCCAGATGGAAAACCCACAAAACAGAAGAATCCATTGTAACAAAACCATGCACAAAAAAAAGAAAACCCGCACGCACACTAATTCTTTTTTTCAACAATGCCTTATGGAGAACAACCAAAGCATACATATATATGCATATGTATATGTAAATGTATCTATCCAAATTCAATGATTTTTCAATGGAGAGTGTAAGGAAGGGAAGGTACGATGCATGTTTTAAAGGAGAATGTAGTGCCACTACTGCTTATACATCACTCCTTCCTTCATTCCACTGACCATCTAAAATAACTTCACTTTCTTGATTGCATATGCATTTATACATATACATATACATATGCATATATTACGACAAAGATGATAAACTATTTGTAAACACCAACTTAAAGAGGAACAATGCAACTAAAGAATAGACAGGTAATATAAAATGAAACAAAACAAAGGAATTCCTACTCTCCAACCTACCATATTGGGTCATGGAGCTCCATGGGCTCTCACCAAACCCCTGAGCAAGAACATACGTTGTCCACCACTTCGATCAATGGTGAAACCAATGTTGCTTATTACACTCAATATAGAACCTATCATTCTAATAGTTCCTTTTTGACGATGGAAGGAATAATAGCCAAGCCGTTGCAACTGACATCATGCATTATATGCATGAATATGTAGGAATTTTCTGCTTGGAAATATACAACCATGTGCCAATTTTTTTTTAAAAAACCCGCACACACAAAAATTCTTTTTTCAACAGTGCCTTATCGAGAACAACCAAAGCATACATATATGCATATATATATATATATATATATATATATATATGTAAATGTATCTATGCATATGAAATTCATTTTTGATGGAGACTGTAATGAATGGAAGGTATGATGAACTCTTTAAAGGAGAGTGTAACATTGTTGCTGCTTATGGTTATGTGTCATGTCTTCCTTCATTCTAGCCTCCATCTAAAAAAACTTCACATTTTTTTATTACACATGCATATACATATATTCATATATTATGATGAAGACAATAAAGTGCTTGCAAACACCAACTTAAAGACCCATAGTGCAACTAAACAAAAAATATAAAATATAAAATGAAACACAACAAAACAAGGCTTGCTCTCTACCCTACCATATTGGGTCATGGAGCCCCATGGGCTCTCACCAAACCTCTGAGAAAGAACATACATTGTCCACCACTTTGATCAATGGTGAAACCAATCTTTCTTATTAAACTTAATATACAACCTATCATTCTAACAACTCAATTTTGAGGCTGAAAGAAATAATAACTAAAAAGGTGCATCTAACTTGAAATAACTATATATCGGTGAACATTTTGTTTTGCAAGAACATATGTAGGCATTGCATGTGTTGGATGCATTTGTAGGAATCTATTGCTCTGATATATATTGTTGAAGAACCTAGTTCAAGAGAGGAAATTGTTGTTACACCCTATTTAGATACCAATAGAATTTTAGGTGTGTTGATGGATTTCATTTTATTGGTGTTGTATATTTCTTGTATGTTTTTTGGTTGGGGTTCTTGTCCCTAAAATTCTATTGGTATGTAAAAAAGTTGTAATAGTAATTTGCTCACTTGAATTGGGTTCTTCAGTTGAAATGGGTTGTCCAACAATATGCATAGATCTGCCTTTATATTTTGGTAGATACTCCAGAATACATGCCAACAAATACAAACCAACATCATGCATTGGATGCATATGTAGGAATTTACTGCTTGGAAATATACACACTAAAAAGGTATGTGTAGAAATGTATGTACATGGCATTAGATGCAGACAATATACATATATAGATGAATGGAAAGTTATAGATATACATATGAACTGGTACATGTGTTGAATAGGGTGATCAAACTTCAACCTTCAAAGAAGCTCACAATCCTGGCTCATAGCTTTGATAGTAGGTAAAGCCACAGAAGAACACCCAACAATGCGTTATTGAAAATTGTGAAGACTTTTGCTACCTCTTTCAAAGTTTTAAATGGTAGGTGTCATTACAACCATACCCACTACACAGAAACCATACAATAGTTAATATTGATGCCAAGAGGGCGAGCTTCTATGAAGGTGCAAGTCCAACCATCAGTTGTGAGGTTTCTGTGAAGGTGGTTGGAGTTTATTTTGTATTTTTTGCATGGGGCAATGATTCCAAAAGCAATACAAAAGTCTTGGTAATGGCACTATTGATCTAAGTGATGGAAAATGTATGTCCCTTATGTATAGCTATGTACTTATGTCATAGCAGATGCAAACAACATTGATTCCATAAGGCATTGCTGATTGTTGTTCTCTATCTTAGGGTATACTATTTCATTTTTGATAATATATTGTTTGGAAGGCTATATTGTTTCATTTTCAATAAGATACCATTGAGAAAAGGCTATATTTTTGCATAGGTTTGTTACAATGATTTTATGTTTGATGCCACCATTGATTGTAGTGATGGAAAATGTATTTTCCCTATGTGTAGATATGTATGTATGTCATAGTAGATGCAAACAACATTGATACATAGTGATCCCTATGTTTATTATGTTGGGACATTTTTGGAATTATAAGTTGTATTTTAAGTGTTATATATGGAAGATTGATGCCACCATTGAACTAACTTTAGGAACTCACATGTACATCAACAATATACTCTACACTCAGCCAACAAAAGAAGATTAAAACTATAGATATCAAAAGACAAAATTATGGGAACCTCCAGTTCCCTGGTTTTCCCCTATTGTGTTAACTTTGGTTGGAATTTTCATCAGCCTTCCCAATTTGTAAGTCTTTCAGTGCCCAGATTCCAGTTGGGAAAAAGGTGGTGGATTTTTTTTAATTTTTAAATTAAAAGTGTTTGGCGCATCGATAGAGAAGGCCAAAAAAATTAAACAATGGTTGGAATCAACATTAATTGTTGTATGGTTTCTCTATGGTGACAATGTTTGCAAAGTAATAAAATAGTCCATGTTTTTCTCGAAGGTTAGTTGTTATTTGTCTAAACCTCAATAAGGATTTGTTACAATGGGAGGCTATATATTAAGTGCCAAATGAAACATTGATGAAATTCTTATTGAGGCCTAGACAAATAACAACTACCCTTGAATCCATACAAAAATAGCCAACAACGCCTTATTGTGAAGAACATGAATTATTTTATCACTTTCCAACCATTCCCACTAGATAGAAACCATAGATCAAATAATTTATTCGAGGCCACAGAACAATAATCAACATAAAGAAATTTCTTTATGGAGAATAGCATAAACTCTTTTATTACTTTGACAAACAAGAACAATTTCAATAAATGCACTATGCTACTGTCAAATAGGAAAATTACAAGCGTCAATCAAAACTTATGTACCCATTCTTTTTTCAATTGTTGCAACAATTTTGGATGAATGGACATAGGGCTAAGCCATGCCAAGCAACAATAAATTTTTGTGGAGAAGTCTAAGTATAGGCCTACAAAAAAAATATAATGATCTTATGAAAAGAATAAGCATAAGGAGTATATATGAATGTTGTTTGCATCTGATTTCACATACATACATATCTGCACATAGGGATGAATTTTGTCTATCTCTAATTTCACAAGCATACATATCTGCACATAAGGAAAGTAAAATGAGCAACAACAAAAGAATGCCTACTCTTCACCCTGCCTTATTGGATCATGGAGCCCCATAGGCTCTCACCAAACCCCTAAGAAAGAACATACATCATCCACCACTTTGATCAATGGTGAAATCAATGTTCCTTATTACACTTACTATACAACCTATATATATACAATTAGAAAGGAAGATCTATACAGATATATATGCATCTAAAGCTATATGTAGACAACACACATATATATCCATAGGTTGAATTCAAACATATGAATGTTGTCTACATCTAATGTCAATAACACACAAATCTGTACATAGGAAATATAAAATGAAACACAAAAAAATGAGGCTTGCTCTTCACCCTACCATATTGGGTCATGGAGCCTTATGGTCTATCACCAAACCCCCAAGCAAGAACATACATTGTCCACCACTCTGATCAATGGTGAAATCAATGTTCCTTATTACACTTACTGTACAGCCTATCATTCTAATAACTCCTTTTTTGAGGTTGAAAGAAATTATAATAACTAAAAAGGTGCATTTAACTTTAGATTCCCCAAACAATAAACACGACGAGCAGTATATATGAATGTTGTCTATATCTAATTATTTCACATACATACATATCTGCACACAACAAAAGAGAAATGAAACACAACAAAATAAACACATTTTATGTTTATATATTTCCAAGCAACAGATTCCTACATATGCATCCAACACATGCAATACATATATATGTAGCTCCAAAACAAAAGCTACACTGATATATATATATATATATATATATATATATATATATATATATATATATATATATATATATATATATATATATCTGAAGTTAGATGAAAATATATACACATTGTTGATTGTTGATGAATAGCTTTGAACATATTATTTCATTTGTGGTTTCCATGTAGTGGCGATAGATGCAAAGCAATTTAATATAGTCCACATATACAGACATAGTAAGCAATAAAATAGTCGACATATATGACCACAATAATATTTAGCATTCTAAATTTACTAAAGCAATTGAACATTTTATGTTATTTACAAAAAGGAATTGTTGACTGTTGTTTTGTAGCTTCAAGTTATAGCCAAAGATAGAGAACAAGCAACAATTCCTTATAGAAAACAACATAAACTATATAGTGTTGCAACCATCACCACAAAATGAAAGCCTTAAATGAAACAATGGTGGTTTCAACAAAGACCTAGTAAATTATTTTTTCAATAGTAACCTATCAATAAATGCAAGAAAAAATATAGATAAGTTTAAATCTAGATACATATGTTTTTTTCCTGAGCAAAGGAAATAAACATCACTTGGCACATCTTGTGATGGTAACATTGCTTCATGTATGGGCTGCATATATTGGCGATGGCTGAAATAATAGGTTGCATTCAAAACTTAGCACAATAATTGAGCAGTTTATGTTATTTTCAATAAGGCATTGTTTAGTGCAAAGTTGTAGCTTGAGCTACACAATATACATAGTTATCCACACCTATACTTGTCAATGCATGTACGAAAATATATATATGTATGTATGTATGTATGTATGTATATATGTATGTATAAGTTTAAATGCAATTACGTGTATCAACAAGTATAAATGTAGATATATATGTGTAGGTAGACTCAAGCTAAATCACAAAAGTATTGTGTAGTAGGTAGACGACAATCATGATTGAACATCACATAGGAAATATTACAACAAAAATGAAGTTATATGCAACTCTAATAAAATGAAAGACACATAAATAGCTATACATAGGCTAGTCCCAAATGGCTAGCAAACAAAAAGGTGAAGGGCACATAAATACCTCAAATATAAATAAGCTAGACTATATATTACAAGGACCGCTAATTCAAATAAATAATTTTCCCAGTTTCTTGGATGCACATGGAAAAGAGCCAATACAATTCTCAGTAGCAAAAAGGAAACAAGGAACAAACTTACGGGAATTGGTGCCTGAGGGCTGTCCAATAGCCTGGGGAGAGCTAGAGTCCACCGACATTGTTGGGGATGCTCTTTAAAAAGGTGAGAATTGCAATGTTGGCGACTGGCTACAAGTTCTACGTGAGAACACCACAAGGGCCGAAGGTTGAATTAAAGCAACAAAGGATAATGAGCTCTATTCCCAATTTTTTATTTCAATTTTTTTATCTTTCAAATTTTTTGTGGAGAAATTAACAATATGAGTGAAAACAAATAGTCTAAAAAGGCACATTTGGAAAACTCTTTGTAAATTATTTCAAAAAAAGTCTATGTTCTTGGAAGACAACCAACCAAGAACATACATTGTCCATCACTCTGATCAATGGTGGCATCAATGATTCAGATAATAGTTAAAATACAGCTTATCATTCCAAGAATGTCCCAACAAAATAAACATAGGGATTAGTATGTATTAATGTTGTTTGCATCTACTATGACATACATGTACATATTTGCACATAGGGGAAATACATTTTCCATCACTATGATCAATGGTGGCATCAATGTTCCATACAACACTTAAAATATAGATTATCATTCAAAGAATGTCTCAATATGTATCAATATTTTTTGCATCTAGTATGGCATACGTACATATCTACACATAGGATAAATAAAGTGAAACATGACAAAATAAGGCATTGTTCATCACTGTGATCAATGGTGACATCAATGTCTCATATAACATTTCAAATGCAACCTATCATTTCCTACATGTAGATATGTATGTATTTGTTGTAAATTGTGGTGATGGCTGCAACACAACAAAATAGTTAATGTTATACAATCTTTATTGTTTTCCATAAGGCATTGTTTTTTATTGTTCTCTAGCTTTGGCTATATTGTTTCATTATCGATAAGGTACTAGTGGGGAAAAGAATTTGTCCATGTACATGGGTTAGTTACTGTGAATTCTTCTCTTTTGTGCATTTTTCTCCATTTCGGTCACTATTCAAACCAATACTGTTTCATTTATGGTTCACGTTTTGTGGCGAGTTACTATAGATTCTTTTGTTTTTGTGCAGTTTTCCATCTAGGTCGCCCTTCAAATCAATATTGTTTGATTCATGGCTTCCATTTTTTTGCTATGGTTGCAATGCAATAAAATAGTTAATGTTATATAGTTTATGTTAATTTCCATAAGGCATTATTGATTGTTGTGCTCTAGCTTAGACTCTATTGTTTCATTTTTGATAAGGTGTTGTTAAGAAGGCTATATTGTTCCAATTTTTGATAAGGTGTTGTTGAGAAAAGACTATAATTTTTGTTAGTACGAATATTGTTTGATTTATGGCTTATGTGTATTTGTTTTGTAACCATCACCCCATGCAAAAAAATGAAAACCTCCAACCACCTTCAAAGAAGCTTCACAACGGATGATCAAACTTGCACCTTCACAAGAGCTCACCATTGTGGCATCAACATTAATTCTTGTATTGCTTTCATGTAGTGGTGACAATTGTACAAAAGCTCGCCATTGTGGCATCAACATTAATTGTGGTATGGTCTCCGTGTAGTGACAATGGTTGTAATAACACCTACCATTTTAAACCCCATAAAACATAGTGAAAGTCTACACAATTCCCAATAAGGGATTGTTGGGTGTTGTTTTGTGGCTTTGCCTACTATTAGAGATGTGAGCCAAAATGATGAGCTTTTCTAAAGGTACAATTTTGATCACACAATTCAACACAATGTATTAGTATTTTCAGCTATTCTTATATATACTTGTGGACATGTTTGTTTGCATGTATACATCTACATATGCATATACATAAACATATATGTATGCAATTGAATTTTCTAAGAGCATACAACATGTTCATTCAAACATGTGTAGATATATGTGTCTGTAATGCATTTGTATGCATATATGCATCGAGGAGTATTGTCACTAAAGCCACAAGTCAACAACCACCAATGCCTTATTGATAATAACATGAACTATTTTCATACTTTGAAACCATCGCCACTACACAAAATTCATACAAAAAATTAATGTTCATGCCAACCACCATTTTAATTTTGTTGGCCTTCTCTATTGTATTTCCAAATTATATTAAGTGCAATAAGAAACATCGGTTTCACCATTGGTGACAATGGCAGCCAATGTGTCTTGTTACTTGGTTTGCATTTGGTAGTGATGGTTTTCCATGGGTTTGTTACTGTGAATTTTTTTTTTATGGGTTTTTCCATCTGGGTTGCTATTGTAACCAATGTTTCATTTATGGCCTCCATTTTGTGGCAATGGTTGCAATGCAATAAAATAGTTAATGTTATATAGTTTATGTTGTTTTCCCTTCTTTTTTTGTGTGCCATATAATTTTCCCTATGCGCAAATACATATATTTGTGAAATTAGATGCAACCAACATTCATATCTACAATATCCTATATATTAAGTATAATGAAAAACATTGATATCACCATTGAATACACTAGTGGACAATGTATGCATGCCTACCACAAAATAGCATAAATTGTTTTAATATTGTTTCATTTATGGCCTCCATTTTGTGGCGATGGTTGCAACGCAATAAAATAGTTTATGTTATACAATTTATGTTGTTTTTCCTTCTTTTGTTGTGTGCCAATTAATTTTCCCTATGTGCAGATATCTATATTTGTCAAATTAGTTGTAGACAACATTCATATGTACGACAACCTATTTATTAAGTGTAATAAAAAACATTGATATCACCATTGAATATGTTGGTGGACAATGTATGCATGCCTGTGACAAAATAGCATAAATTGTTCTCTAAATTCCACAAGTTTTAAATGGTTGGTCTAGAAAACTTAAATGAAACATATCAATCAATAAGAGAAATAGGTATGTATAGGTCTTTGAGTCATTCTAATATGCAATAATTGAATCCTAAAAATATTATTATAAGTAAAACTAATAATATCTTTTTGATTGAACCTTATGCTTCTTATTCTCAAATTCCATGATTAAATATTTCACCCTTAGCACCTTGTTATGTGAATTAAGTATCGTATGAATCATGAAACATTATTTAGATAGATAAACAAAACATTCACACTCAACAAGATCTAGATTTTCTATATTTTATATTCTCATATCCCATGTATGAAGGTTTCCCCTTATAAAATGATGAATTTATGTTGTGTGGGATTATTTCCAACTTGTACATCTTTATCAAAAAACAAATAAAGAAGAACATTAGGCCATGTTGTCTTCATAACAAAGAAATAATTTTGGTTGATGGCCATGGAAAGAATATCGTTCTTCATATACCAATAAATAGTGAAGGTATTGATGCACATTTTAAAATTGTTACTTTGTTAGAGATAGACATGACATGGGATCACATTTATTATTGGCTGGTTATTGATTGTGATGAAGTTATCATGAATTTATTGTTGGTTTATTGGAACATAACCATGTTATTATATCTTGAAGTCCGTAGGCATGCCTCAGTTAATATATTTGGTTAAATCCAAAGGTACGATGCATTCAGGTGTTAAATTTTCTTGCGCCACAATTAGTCACAATGAGAAAAAATTAATATATTAATTTTTGTAACACATTAGTTCATGCATAATTTTTACTCTAATGAAGCTATGCCCAAAAAAAATAGAACAAGCCCGCAACATAATAAACCTTTTAAAATAGTGGATTAGATGGGAATAACCACAAAAAAAAAAGAATTCACAGCAACAAACACATGCATTTAACTGGTTATTTATTAAGACAATGGATAGTAACTTATAATGTTTAACAAAAAAATACACTTCTTTTGTATTGTATTGTTTATGTCACTTATACTTTTTCTTTTCTTTTAGTGTATGTTCCTCATTTAATTTTATGTTTTTTGGTTATATAGTTATGCCACCCTATTTAATGCATGTATCACTATTTACAATTGTTAAATTGTCTTGCAACCATCAGCGCCACACGAAAAGCATATATGAAACAATATTGGTTTCAATATCACCTTATCAAAAATGAAATAATGTAGCCAAAGCCACAAAACAATAGTTGACAATGCCTTATAGATAACAACATAAACTAGATATAACATGCACTATTTAATTCCATTTATAAAATGAAACAATATAGCCAAAGCTAGAGAACAACTGTCAATAATGCCTTATGGAAAATAACATAAACTGCATAGTATTGCAACCATAACCACAAAAAGGAAGCCTTAAATGAAATAATAATGATTTCAACAACCTAGATTTTTTTTTGTTGAACAGCACCTTATTGTAAATGAAACAATATAACCAAAGCTATAGACCAACAACCATAAAAGAAGCAAACAACCATATTGATATTAAAAACTTGACATATCTATATATAGATAAACACGTGACCTCAAAGATACAAGTAGAAAATGCATATTCAAACATACACACTCACACCTTAAATGAAACAATAATGGTTTCAATAGTGGCCTAGGAAATTGTTTTTTTTCAACAACACCTTATTGAAAACGGAACAATATAGCCAAATCTATAGACCAACAGCTAGATAAGAAGAAAAACAACCATATTGATATTAAAAACTTGACATATCTATATATAGATAAACACGTGACCTCAAAGATACATGTAGAAAATGCATATTCATACATACACACTTACACCTTAAATGAAACAATAATGGTTTCAATAGTGACCTAGGAAATTATTTTTTTCAATAGTACCTTATTGGAAAGGAAAAAATATAGCCAAAGCTAGAGGACAACACTCAACAATGACATATAAACATTGAAAATAGCGAACACCAATTGTGCAGATATAAGAGTATGTGGTAATCGAACTAGACAAGAAGCAAATAACTATATTGATATTAAAAACTAGAAATATCTAAATATAGTTAAATGCATGACCTAAATGATACATGTACAAAATGCATATATAGGCATACACACTCACACCCTAAATGAGACAATAATGGTTTCAATAGGAACATAGGAAATACTTTTTTTCAACAACACCTTATCAGGAAGGAAACAATATAGCCATTTAGCTATAGACCAGCAGTCAAAAATTCCTTATAGATAACAACACAAACTCTATAACATTTACTATTGTATTGTGAATTGAATATGAAACAATATAGCTAAAGCTAGAGAACAACACTCAAAAATTCCCTGTGGAAAACAACATAAACTCTATAACATTAAGTATTTTACTGCGTTACAACCATTGGCACAAAATGGAAGGCATAAATGAAACAATATAAACTGTATAGCACTAAAACCATCACCACAAAATAGTAGACTTAAATGAAACAAAAATGGTTTCAATAAGAATCTAGAAAATTCTTTGTTGAATAACACCTTATCATAAACAACCATATACACACATACACACCAACACATACATATAAACATTCAAAATCACAAACAACAATTATAGAGATATAAGAGCATGTGACAATCGAACCAGACAAGAAGAAAATAACTCTATTGATATTAAAAACTAGACATATCCATATATAGATAAATGCATGACCTCAAAGATACATGTAGAAAATAAATATATAGATATACACACTCACACCTTAAATGAAACAATAATGGTTTCAACAACAACCTAAGAAATTCTTTTTTTTCAATAGGACCTTATTGGAAAGGAAACAATGTAGCCAAAGTTATACACCAAAAATCAACAATGCCTTATGGATAACAACATAAACTTGATAAAAATTATTATTGAACTATGAATCAAATATGAAACAATATAGCCAAAGTTGCAAAACAAAACTCAACAATGCCCTATGGAAAATAACATAAACTCTATAACATTAACTATTTTACTATGTTGCAACCATTGACACAAAACGAAAGTCATAAATGAAACAATATATCCCAAGCTAGAGAACAACAATCAACAATTCCTTATGCAAAACAACATGAACTGTATAACATTAACTATTTTATTGCATTGCAACCATCGCAAAAAAATGAAAGCCATAAATGAAACAATATTGGTATCAATAGTCACCTAGATGGGAAAACCCACAAAACACAAAAATTCACAATAACAAACCCATGCAAAACCATCACCACAAACGTTGAACCATAAATCAAACAATATTGGTTTCAACAAACTATATAGTCTTTTTTCAATAGAACCTTATCGAAAAGGAAACAATATAGTCTAAGCTAGAGAACAACAATCAACACTACCTTATGGAAAACAACATAAACTATATAAAATTAACTATTTCATTGTGTTGCAACCATCACCACAAAATATTGGTTTCAACAGTGACCCAGATGAAAAACCCACAAAGCACAAAAAGCTCATAGTAATAAACTGATTTAAAACCTTCACCACAAAACATGAACCATAAATGAAATAATATTGGTTTCATCAGTGACCCAGATGAAAAAACCCACAAAAAACACATGAATTCACAGTAACAAACCACTGTACAAACAAAAAGATTCAAAAAAATCTGCCAACTTTTTCCCGACTAGAATCCGGGCGCCGGAAGGCTTAAAAACCGGAGATGCTAACAAAAATTATGTCCAAAGTTCATAGAAATAGCCTTATGGAAAACAACATAAATTGTATAACATTAACTATTTCATTTTGTTGCAACCATTGCCACAAAATATTGGTTTCAACAGTGACTCAAATGAAAAAACCCACAAAAAACACATGAATTCACAGTAACAAGCCAACAGAAAAATAAACAATATTGCCTTCCACACATCACGACTATGCGAAAACCATAAGTGAAACAATATAGCCTAATCTATAGAACAAAAATCAACAATGCTCTTTGGAAAATAACATAAACTATTTTCGAAATACTCTAGAAAGGGTTTTTTCAATATGCACCTCTTCCAACTTGCTTCAAATGCACCTCTTCCCGCTTTCTTTCTCTCTGCTCCCTTCTTTCTCCACCGCCTACAAAAAATGGGCAAAGAATTATCACAACCGACACTTTTGTATTGTTTTTGCAACCATCACCCCATGCAAAAAACACAAAATAAGCTCCAACCACTATCACCTAAATTCCACAATGGATGATCGCACTTGCACCTTCACAGAAGCTTTCCCTCCTCACTCACAACTTTGATACAAGATAAAGCCACACAACGACACCCAACAATGCCTTATCGAATATTGTGCAGACATTCACTATGTTTTTCAAGGCTTTAAAAGCCAGGTGTTACTTACAACCATCACCATTACATGGAAACCATACAACAATTAATGTTGATGTCATCCACCATTTAATTTCACTAGCCTTCTCTATCGGCGCTCCAAATGCTTTTAATTTTTAAAAAAAAAAAATCCGCCACCTTTTTCCCAACTGGAATCTGGTGCTGAAAGACTTAAAAATCGAGAAGACTAACAAAAATTCCGACCAAATTTCACACATATAGCCTATTGACTAATTATAATATTATTATTTTTTAATTAAAATTTTAATTTTAATTTGAAAATATTTATATTATATTTTTTTGTTTTTTAAATTATATTAGATAAAATATTGATATAATAAAATATAATATTGTAAGTTTATTTCATTATTAACTTATCTTAATAATATTATATTTCTACTAAAAATAAAATATATTGTTTAATATATATTCTATTAATTGTGATAAAAAAACTGATAATTTATATGGATCTTCACAAAAAAATTATCAAGTAATACATTATATTTTTTTTTTATCAATTTATATTTTTTTCTTAACTTGTTGGAAGTTAATCAAAAATCAAATCATTGTAAATTTCCAAATGATAAGTATGAGGTAATTATAAAATTCCAAACCTAATCAATATCAATATAGAATAGGTAATGGTCAACAATTTTTTTCTTTTTTATCTCAAAACTTGGCCATTCCACTTGAAAAATTTAATGGCATGGAGTCAAGGTTTCTACCTTAGTTTGATGAGCAAGTGTGATCGAAAGGGCTATTTTTTAATAAAGTTAAGTGGAATATACAAGTGCAGAAGAGATTCTGGCCGTACAAGTGGCGAAGAGCTGCTGACCCTCCGATGTAAGGTGTGGACTGGCTTAACCACTTAACTAATCTTCTTAACCCCACTTAACTAATCTTTCGGTGCTGCGTCAGATGGGACCCACTTAACTAATCTTCTTAACCCAACCTTTTTCTTAGTTACCGTTTCATAGCAATTAACCGTGCAGTTTCGTCTATCAACTATTAAATATTTTATGTTAAAAAATGAGCGGCAACCATCACGTTTTCAAGGGTTGCAACATGGCTTGGTATGGTTTAAACTTTAAATGATTTTAATCGCACGCTGGAAAAAAGAAGGGTTCAAAGATTCGAAAAACTCTTTTTTAAGTTAATATAAAATGTATATTTATGCTGGAAAATTCTATGGTGGCATTAGGTGTAATCTATGATTTATTAAATAAAATAAAATTAATTTTTTTCTTTAATTTTTTGTGTTTCTTATTTAAGTATATTAAATAATTAAATAAATAAAATTTATTCATATTTTTTAAATATGAATATGTTTCTATATATGTAATAATTCAAATTATTATTGAAAATTGATATTTTTATTCATATATAAATAAGTATTCAAGAAATGAAGATGTTAAGTAAAAATAAAAATTCTTATTTTTACATTTAAATTTGACAATTGTTAATAGTAGTTAGATTTAAATCTATTGAAAATTGTGGTATTTGAATTGTATTGAATAATTGTGATGGTATATTTTTCACTCTACAATGGAATTATCAAATAGTGAGGGAAAGTTTTGGATTGTTGAGAGGACTTTTAGGACAGCGCAAAAGCTAAAACTTGAATGAAATATCAAGAAAGAAAAGAAAATAAGTGTGACAAAAGAGGGGCATGATATGCATTAACTATTAAACCTTCTCAGCTTGTAATGTCTCAACGACACACATAAATGAAAAACCAACTTATCATTATTAGTAACAACTAACAAGTGGGAAAAATCTTGCTCACAAAGTGAGGGTTTTTGCTTTTAGTCCTAAAAGGAATAGGTGCATGAAGAGGGTTTTTGCTTTTAATCCTAAAAAGAATAGGTGCATGAAGACTTGATATGTCTTAAGGGAACCTACTATTCAATAATGATCAAACATTACTTGTATAACTATAATTATTTATTGACCAATATTGAACTTATATCAAGTTTTCAAAAAGTTATATGAAAACAAATAATTATTTAAATTTTACTTAATTTTTTTATATAAATATTATTTTTAATATCTATCCAAACTTTTAAATAGATTCATGAACATATAAACACGTAAATAAGTAGAGAGATAAGAAAAAACAAACTTTATTTATTTTAATACTTACTTAAAAATAATTTTATTTTATACATTATTATTTCTAATTGATTTATTTTTTAAGTTTCTAAATAAAAATAAAGTATTATACAAAGAGACATAACTACAATGGCACCAATAGTTGAAGTGTAATGGAACTATACAATAGTTATTAAGTAAATAAAATAAAATAACTCTTAAGTAAAAAAACACTAGCATACCTATATTTACAAAAACTGTTTCATTAAAAAACATTAAAAACTATTTTATTTTTCATAGAAATAAAAATAATAATATACAGCATGCCAATAACTATAAAATATTTTTTTTATTTTGTGTTATTTAATAATGATCACTCATATTATGTTTGCTATTAAATAATGATTTAACATTACATTTAAGCTAAAAAAATTTATTAAAATACTTACATCATTCCTATCCATTCCTTTTTATAGTATAATTATGTCTCTTTAACATTATTAATAATGAAAAAATGCATCATTCTTGGTTCTTGCATATATTTTTTGATCTTTTACACACATTTTTTGGTTGACCTAGGTGAACATGTCCCTTGCTATATAATGACAATCCTTCCATGAGTATTTTTGAATGCTACATGTCTTTGATATATTACAAAAATCTTTGGAGTTGACCTAGGTAAAAATGTTCCATTTTGATATGATGATAACTTTTACAAGGTAGCTATAAATATTACGATTTTCCAAATATTAAAAAAAAGCAAAGAAAACAAATATCATTCAAATAAGTTATAGAATACAAAAACACACTAAGCAAGATCAAATCCATGCACATAGAGTAAATACATGATTGTAGAGTGGATCCAAACCCATAAAATCAAAATTGGTGATATTACAGAGATTTAGCACACAATTCAAAACATTTCGCTCACAACAAAATACATTTTAGTAGGCTAATAACAATCAAGAATATATTCTTTATGAAATGGCATTCATTCATAAATCATATAACAAGTATCTAAACCACTATTTTTTCTTTTCTTAACTTAAATTTAATATGAAAATACAATAATCAACAAAATTACACACAACCCTTAATTATTAGTTTGTACTAAAGTTCACTAAACTATAAATATATTTTTTGATTTATTTAGACTAAATTTATATTTATCAAATTGCATTCATTTCCTAATCATAAAATTAAATATCCCTATTCATTATAATTACTCATATTTTAACATTTAGTACCAAAATTCATTAATCCACAAAATTAAACACAAATTTTAATTATTAACTATGCTAAATTATAGATATGTCATTTTATTAATCTAGAGTAAATTTAACATGGATATACTAATATAGATATCTTAAGTACATCTATTTAAAAAACACTTAGAGGTATCCAAATTGATTTATTTTATTTATTTAAAGAGTTATTTGATTTTACTTTAGAAATATTTAAGGATTATTTTATTTTAATTATCTTTTTTAAATTTATTTAATATACTTCATTGTACAACTATTTTAAAATTATTTTGTTTTATTTTATTTATATTATTGATTTTATTTTTATTTGAAGAACTATTTGTATTTATATAGCAATAATTTAATTTAATTTATTTAGTCTTTTATTTAAGAAGAACTATTTTTTTTTTAAAAGGGGTAAAAATTTTATTGAAAATTAGAAACAAGCATTACAACACATACAGGGATGAAGCCCGAAAAGAACTAGCATAGCAAGAGAAAAAATTAACCCGCACCCACCATGTCTTCAGCAAGAACTCTCTCAAGGTCCAAATTAAGCTCTTGGGGGATCTGCGCCCAATCCTCAATCTGCCATCCTTCCCCACGCATAGAAGCCCATTTGGCCAAACAATCTGCAGTCCTATTCCATTCCCTTGGAATATGGACAAAAGACACCATTTCCATCAAACTCCCTACTTGCCAAATCTATTGCACCACCACTGCCAACTGCCAGCTAACATCAAACATTTTCTTATGATTGAGCAAGTTAACAAGAACCTGAGAATCCGCTTCGCAAATAACCCTACGCCAACCCCTTTCATAGGCCTGTTCCAAAGCGTAGAGAATCGCCAATCCTTCCATAAGGTTAATAGCCTGAAAACCCTTATGAATAGAAAAGAGAAAAACCACCGAGCCGGAAGAGTCTCTACCAATCCCACCAACTCCGGCAGGGCCTGGGTTTCCCTTGGAAGATCCATCTGTATTAATCTTCAAAGTGTCCACAGGAGGGGGTTTCCAATTCCCCTCCCTCTGAATACGCTCCCGCACCCGCCTACCACGCTTACAACAAGCAGCCGCAGGGGATAACTAGTTGAAACCCAGCCTATCCACCATCTCCACATCCCTTTTAATAAGTGGCAACACCACCTCACCCTTTGCTTCCAACGTCTCCTGAATCATCCCGAGGATTCTAAACCAAACTTGTTGTATCTGCAAGTGCTCTCCTCTGAAAATCCTCCTATTTCGTTCCAACCACACTTGCCACAATAGGAAAAATAGGCCCAACATGCCACACATCCTGTAAGAATGGTGCCAACGCGGGTGGTCTCCCTCAACTTGACCAAAATTCCACCAAGGAAGAGGCATGCACACAGGTGTTGTTCCAAACTCCCCACCAAAAATGCCATAGCTACACTGAAAAAGGACACCTAAAAAATAAATGAGAAGCATTCTCCTCATCATTTCCACAAAGAACACACCTCGAGGGTCCTTGGAAGCCATGCTTTTGGATATTGTCCCATGTGAGACACCTATTCCTTGGAACACACATTTTTTGGTTGACCTAGGTGAACATGTCCCTTGCTATATAATGACAATCCTTCCATGAGTATTTTTGAATGCTACATGTCTTTGATATATTACAAAAATATTTGGAGTTGACCTAGGTAAAAATGTTCCATTTTGATATGATGATAACTTTTACAAGGTAGCTATAAATATTATGATTTTCCAAATATTAAAAAAAAGCAAAGAAAACAAATATCATTCAAATAAGTTATAGAATACAAAAACACACTAAGCAAGATCAAATCCATGCACATAGAATAAATACATGATTGTAGAGTGGATCCAAACCCATAAAATCAAAATTGGTGATATTACAGAGATTTAGCACACAATTCAAAACATTTTGCTCACAACAAAATACATTTTAGTAGGCTAATAACAATCAAGAATATATTCTTTATGAAATGGCATTCATTCATAAATCATATAACAAGTATCTAAACCACTATTTTTTCTTTTCTTAACTTAACATTTAATATGAAAATACAATAATCAACAAAATTACACACAACCCTTAATTATTAGTTTGTACTAAAGTTCACTAAACTATAAATATATTTTTTGATTTATTTAGACTAAATTTATATTTATCAAATTGCATTCATTTCCTAATCATAAAATTAAATATCCCTATTCATTATAATTACTCATATTTTAACATTTAGTACCAAAATTCATTAATCCACAAAATTAAACACAAATTTTAATTATTAACTATGCTAAATTATAGATATGTCATTTTATTAATCTAGAGTAAATTTAACATGGATATACTAATATAGATATCTTAAGTACATCTATTTAAAAAACACTTAGAGGTATCCAAATTGATTTATTTTATTTATTTAAAGAGTTATTTGATTTTACTTTAGAAATATTTAAGGATTATTTTATTTTAATTATCTTTTTTAAATTTATTTAATATACTTCATTGTACAACTATTTTAAAATTATTTTGTTTTATTTTATTTATATTATTGATTTTATTTTTATTTGAAGAACTATTTGTATTTATATAGCAATAATTTAATTTAATTTATTTAGTCTTTTATTTAAGAAGAACTATTTTTTTTTTTAAAAGGGGTAAAAATTTTATTGAAAATTAGAAACAAGCATTACAACACATACAGGGATGAAGCCCGAAAAGAACTAGCATAGCAAGAGAAAAAATTAACCCGCACCCACCATGTCTTCAGCAAGAACTCTCTCAAGGTCCAAATTAAGCTCTTGGGGGATCTGCGCCCAATCCTCAATCTACCATCCTTCCCCACGCATAGAAGCCCATTTGGCCAAACAATCTGCAGTCCTATTCTATTCCCTTGGAATATGGACAAAAGACACCATTTCCATCAAACTCCCTACTTGCCAAATCTGTTGCACCACCATCGCCAACTGCCAGCTAACATCAAACATTTTCTTATGATTGAGCAAGTTAACAAGAACCTGAGAATCCGCTTCACAAATAACCCTACGCCAACCCCTTTCATAGGCCTATTCCAAAGCGTAGAGAATCGCCAATCCTTCCATAAGGTTAATAGCCTGAAAACCCTTATGAATAGAAAAGAGAAAAACCACCGAGCCGGAAGAGTCTCTACCAATCCCACCAACTCTGGCAGGGCCTGGGTTTCCCTTGGAAGATCCATCTGTATTAATCTTCAAAGTGTCCACAGGAGGGGGTTTCCAATTCCCCTCCCTCTGAATACGCTCCCGCACCCGCCTACCACGCTTACAACAAGCAGCCGCAGGGGATAACTGTTTGAAACCCAGCCTATCCACCATCTCCACATCCCTTTTAATAAGTGGAAACACCACCTCACCCTTTTCTTCCAACGTCTCCTGAATCATCCTGAAGATTCTAAACCAAACCTGTTGTATTTGCAAGTGCTCTCCTCTGAAAATCCTCCTATTTCGTTCCAACCACACTTGCCACAATAGGAAAATAGGCCCAACATGCCACACATCATGTAAGAATGGTGCCAACGTGGGTGGTTTCCCTCAACTTGACCAAAATTCCACCAAGGAAGAGGCATGGACACAGGTGTTGTTCCAAACTCCCCACCAAAAATGCCATAGCTACACTGAAAAAGGACACCTAAAAAATAAATGAGAAGCATTCTCCTCATCATTTCCGCAAAGAACACGCCTCAAGGGTCCTTGGAAGCCACACTTTTGGATATTGTCTCATGTGAGACACCTATTCCAAGCCAAAGTCCAAACAAAACAATTACACTTGGGCCAAGCAAACTTATGCCAGGCCCACTTCCACCAAGGAACTTCAATTCCTTCCACCTTTTGAGCCAACAACCTCTGGTAACCTAAAGCAACAGTAAACTGACCCTTCTTATTGGGAGACCAAGCAAGAACATCCTTCTCCCGAAGGGAACTACACTGTCTACCCGAAAGGATATTATGAAGCAACATACACTCTTCCTCCATTCCCACCATCGGCCATTCATTAGGCTTCTTCCATCTGGCTCTCACATGCTGCCCATGACAATCAAACACCTTAAAGTCACACACCCTTGACAAACCCACATCAAAAAATATCTGACTCAGGGTTGCCAAGTTAGGGAATTGAGAGATAATGGGGGGGTAACCATCCCATGAGTCAGCCCAAAAGTGAACCTCCATCCCATGCTTACAAATCCAGAATAAGCCTTCCTTGACAAGCGCCACTCCTTTTTTGAGAGTAGCCCAAATGGCTGACCCCTTCCCCACCAAAGGGTACCGAGGGATATCTTCCAGAGGCATCTCCTTGAAATACTTAAGTGAGAGGATCTTGGCCCACATCCTATCCTGCTCTGTACACCATCGCCAATAAAGTTTCGCAGCTAGTGCAGTACCTGCCAGTGAGGAATGTCTTAGCCCCAAACCCCCATACTGCTTTGGCCAACACACAATGTCCCATTTAACAAGGCTCCATTTTGAAGAGGACAAACTGCCAGCCCATAAGAATTGTCTTGCTAATGAGTCCATTTCCTTAACAAAGCCCAAAGGAGCCACCTGAAGCATACATCGGTAAATAGGGAGAGCTTGAACAATCGACTTAAGTAGCTGAACCCTACCCGCGAAGGAAAGCCAGCGAGTGGTCCAGTGGGTCACTTTAGCCTAAAATTTATCCAAGATAGACACCCAAGAATCCCTAGATAACCTGCCCACATCAATAGGAATACCAAGATAAGTCACTAGGAGGGTCCCAATCTGAAACCGAAGAATTTGAGCAATTCTCCTATGAATAATATTTGGCGTGTTGAAGAAGAAGATGGAAAACTTGTCCTCATTAATTTGTTGACCTGAAGCTCTAAGATAGATATCTAGAACCTTACGGAAACCCATGGCTTCCCGAATAGTAGCCATCCCCATCAAAGTTGTATCATCAACAAACTACAAATGGGATTGCGGGGGTAAATCACCCCCCCAACACCACCCCTGGATCAGGCCCAACTCCACATGTCTCCGTAAGAGGTGCCCCAAACCTTCAACCAAAAGGAGGAATAAGTAAGGAGAGAGAGGGTCACCCTGCCGCAACCCACAGGAGGCACCGAATAGCTCAGTGTGCTCCCCATTAATTAAGACGGAGAATGAAACAGACTTGATACAACTCATGACCCATTGAATCCAGTCCTCACTGAAGCCTAGAGCACCCAAAACCTTCTAAAGGAAATCCCATCGGACCCTATCATATGCCTTGGCCATATCAAGCTTGATAAACATCGCCTTATCTCTTGAATTAGCCATAGAATGAATGGACTCAGTAGCTATGACAATACCATCCAGCATCTGCCTACCCTCCACAAAACCACTCTGCTCCTCAGAAATGAGCATTGGCAGCCACTTTTTTAGCCTATTAGCAATTAGCTTGGAGATAATCTTATATACCACATTGCACAACGAAATAGGACGAAACTGACTTAATCTATCTGCCCCCTCTTCCTTGGGAATAAGAGCAAGAAAAGTGGAGTTCAATGCCTTTAACATCTGCTTGTTCTTTTGAGATTCTTGGACAACTGCCAACAACTCCATCTTGATAATCTCCCAAAATTCTTGAAAGAATTCAATCGGGAAACCATTTGGGCCTGGGGCCTTCCCCTTCTTCATCTGAAACACTATCTCTTCCAGTTCCTCAAGGGTGATTTCTCCCATGAGTTGATCCTTCATGTCCTGAGACACCAAAGAAGGAATACAAGAAAGGACCTGAGCTTCCTTCGCTAAGCTAGCCTGCACATCCTCACTGAACAAAGAAGTAAAATATTGGACTGCTTCCCTCGAGATATCCTGGAATGAGGAAAGAGTCTCCCCTCTATCATTGACTAAGACGGGAATAGAGTTACCATGACGTCTAGCCTTAACAGAATTGAAGAAGAAAGCAGAATTTTTGTCTCCCTCCTGGAGCCAATCAACTCTAGCCTTCTACTTCCAAAAGATCTCCTCACGCACCTCCCACTCTTCCAAAGCTTTCAAGGCCCTTGATTCCTCCTTCATCAGATTCTCCGTAGCCCCATTTTCCCTAATCAACCTAGTGATACCATCCAAATCCGCCGGAGCTGCTGACTTAGCACTGAAAATATTACCGAAGCATTGACGGTTCCAACATTTAAGCTGATACTTAACAAACTGAAGAAGCTTAGCAAAAACATACATAGTCATACCAAAGGAGGGTCTACCATTTTGCCACCATTGAGCCACATAGCCATGAAGGTCAGGATCCCACAGCCACATCAACTGGAATTTGAAGGAAGAAGTCTTGGGTAAGAGAGTAGAAAGAATAGAAAGCTTAATAGGCCAATGGTCTGAACCCCTCCAATACAATATCTCAGAGCTAGAAGACCACAACCCACCAATCCAAAGGTAGGATACCATGAACCGATCTAGGCGTTCAGCAATGCAATTATCACCCACCTGCCTATTATTCCAGGTAAAAATACCATTGCTTGGTTTGACATCAACCAGATTTAGAGCAAAAATGTTGTCCTAGAGTAGTAGCGCGGAAACCTCCAACCTAGCAATACCACCTCTCTTCTCTGCCAGCTCTGTGATAGCATTAAAATCACCCCCTATAATCCAAGGGTGGTAAGGAACCATGCTACGAACAGATCGAATGAAAGACCATAGGCTTTTCTTGCCCTACAAATCCATAGGCGCATACACATTGGATAAGAGAACACTTTCTCCTGACATAAAACAAGAAGCCATCATGGAGAGGGAGGACCTAGAGGAAACCCACCATTGGGGGCAGATCTTTCATGGGTTCCAAAAGCAAGCCACCCCCCCAGAAGACCCTAGAGCTTCAATGCACTGGCACTCCCCATTTCTCCAAAGTTTGGGTGCTAAATCCATCATATACTCAACAAAAAGTTTAGTCTCCTGCAAGAAGAGGACATCAGGAGAGTGACACCTAACCAACTCCCGAACAACTTTTTGTCTAGGGCCATTGTTCAAGCCCCTTACATTCCATGAAAGGACTATCATTTCAAAGGACCCGAGAAATGTGAATCCAAAGTCTTAACTGACCCCGACTCCACCAAAGTCTCCTCGATCAATTTAATCTTTTTCACATCTTTCTTCCTGCCCAACTTGGAACCTTTCTCCGCCCCCCCTTTCTTCAGCTCTTTTTGCAGAATACCCAGATGAGGAGACAACTTATTGATCTTACTCACCTCCGAGCTCGCTTTCCGCAAGGGTTGAGCCTGTGCCTCACTTCCCTTCCCAGATTCAACAATACCATTTGACTCTTCCTGAGTCACAATCTGTTGGTCTGAAACCAGGTTTCTCTCCCCATCAGACTATGAAACAATAGCCACCTTTGAATTGAGCCCGACCTGCCCCAGACCTTGCCCATCCTGCTCTAATCCCAACAACCCCATACTCATCTCTTGCTGGACAATCTGTACTACCTCCATAGGTGGCCCATGTTGATCGACATCCAAAGTCCCTTGACCCAAATCTAGTATTCCTGGATTCACTTCTTGCTGGCTGAGTTCATCCAATATCTCAAACTTGTTAAACGAATCATCTTCTTTCCTTTCCCTTGGGTGCATTTTCTGTCCCTTATTTCTATTCCGAGCTCTGACTAGAATGAAACCATCATCCCCAGCCCCACCACCTGGAGTAGGGTCCTTGCCCTTGTTCCCCCTAGGTGGCTGACGAGGAGGTTGAGTTGATTGAGCCTCTAGAGGCTTGGTCTTTGGACATCTGCGTTGGAGATGGCCATACACATGGAAAAGACGACAACAAAAAGGTAAAGTTTCATAGTCGAGCTGCTACACCCATGAATACTCTCCAACACACACCTCTAGAGAGTCTAGCAGTGGTTTATTTAAATCAATTTCCACACAAAAACGGGCATAAGTCATTACCTTCCTAAATTGCGTCTGTTGCGATGAACCAATAGGTTTCCCCAACCTTGAGGCCAGTAAGAACAAAACATCCTCACGCCAACATTCAACCGGAAGCCTTGGAAGATGAACCCAAACAGGAACTCAACTCGAGAGCTCCTCCGCCAAGTTGAAGCCCGCATGCCATGGCTTAATGAACAAACCCACTTGGTTGTAAAAGTAGAGCCCCCCCTCAAAAACCCTAATCTGATCAGCCATACAATCAAAAGTAACCATGAAATAGTTATTCACCAAGAGTCGGATCTCCATCTCCCCCTCTGGCATCCACGTCCTTTGTGCCCAGGCATCCAGAAATTGCAGCGAAATTTTCAATCCCAAGAACTTGCAAAACAAAGAATGCCTTGAGTAATAATCAATATCCTCTGCCAACATCTCCATCGGAATGACTACATTCGGCCTCTCTTTACACCTTTCTAGGCACCCATTAATCTTCAAAATTCGAAGCCCTCCTGATGAGCTCGTCTCAAGCTTCTCCGGTTTCACCAAGAAAAGGTTATTATCAAAAATCTTTGGATCCTGCCGTGAGGGTTTCGAGCCGAGTGCGGAATGATAATCCAACTTGGGGCTGGCCCCAGATGATTCCCCAAGCGCCATTGATGAAGATCGGGCCCCAGACAAACATGCAAGAACATGCACACCCACAAAGAACGTAAAAACAAAAAACCTCCCCCAAGGAAACGATCCCACACCACCCCACACACCAACGAAAGAAGGCACAAAACACACCACGAGCACGACACCCACAACCCCTTCCTTCAACACCAAACCCCCAATCACCACCACACTACACACTACAGCTTGACAAAACCCCAAACCCGCGCGCTAAATAGCCAAGACACAACCAAAAAGCCTTCCAACGACACCCGACACAAGCCCGGAAAACACTTTCACAGGTTGCAGCTCAGGACGCCATGAATTGACAGCCACACACAAAAATAAAGCAGAAGAAAAAGAGACAACAGCAAGGAAGAAACGGCAACCAGAGAGCCCACAACGCCTGCAGCCTCCACCACCAACGCACAACCAAAAGCAATCAGAGAAGCGAGCTAGGGCACGCTTGCCCTAGCTCGACACGCACAGCCAAAAATGCCATCCATGACTACTCAATCCAAGTACAAACCGACCATTTAAGAAGAACTATTTTACTAGTGAATGTAAATTTAGTTTTATGTGTAAAAAATATTATTCATTATTTCAATAATTTTATTTTATTTTTTACAAATATTTTAATATAATATATTTTTAAAAATATATATTTTGATGTGTAACAATTGTCAATTTAAGTTTATAGATAAGAATTTTTATTTTTACTTGCCATCTTCATCTCTACAAAAATTATTTAAATATGAATAAAAATATCAATTTTTAAAATTAATATTAAATATTATAAATAAATTTTATTTATTTTATTATTTTATTTAATTAAATGAGAAACACAAAAAATAAAATACAAAATAAAAAATCATAAATTACATCTAATGCCACCATGGAATTTTCCAACATAAATATAAATTTAAAATTAACTAAAAAATACTTTATCCTGCAGGGGGTAAGGTATGTACACCTCATATTGTGGAGCACGAGTTAGGTGCCTCCCTCAGATTTGGGAGTATGAGGAGTCCCATATATACTGTAAGCTGTCTGTAGACCCAAAAACAGATTGCCTGGTATTCGTGGACTAGAAAATCATTATTATTATTATTATTATTATCGTATCTTTGAACCCTTGTTTTTCTTCCGACATGAGATTAAAATCCAACTCAAGTACATTTACCTTACACGGAAATTTTTGTGCATTTAAACCATGCCAAGCCATCCTGCCTGCGATAGTTGCGGCTCATTTTTTTACGCGATTTATTTAATAGTTGATAGACGAAACCGCACGGTTAATTGCTACGGAACGGTAACAGAAAAGAGTAGGGTTAAGAAAATTGAGAAAAAAATGTAGGGGGAGTAGGGAGGGTTAAGAAGATTGAGAAAAAAGTGAAGTTAAGAGGGCCCCATCTGACGCAGCACCCAAAGAGTCAACCCTTAGAGTGTGCTGGTTAAGCCCAGCCGATGCGAAGAGATGGTCGCCATGAGCGACGGCTGGAATATATAAGCTGTCAACAATCGTTAACAAAAGTCGCTATAATATATAAACTGTTAAAAACTGGTTACAAAAGTCTGTCTGCAAAGTCTTTCGCAGACAGACAATTCGAGCACGTTGATGACGGCTCCTCACCTGAGCAGAGTTTGAATGAAAACCGAGTTTACAATCAAAACAAGTTATTTATAGCCTTTCCCATACACACCCAAATCACCATCTGTTCCCCCTCTCTGCTTTGCTCTGTCCAAAAATGGATTCCTTCCATTTTATCAGAGCAACAGTTGCAGAAAAGCTCCAAGGGGAGTCTTTCCCTCTCTCTCTTTCGATTTCCCTGACGGCCATAGCTGGTATCATTCTTGTGCTTTTGCTTCTGCGTTCTAAGCGCCAAAACTCTGCTAAACTCCCCCCTGGAAATCTCGGCCTCCCTCTGGTGGGCGAGACACTGAAATTCTTAGGAGCTCTTCGCTCTAACAGAGCCCAAGAGTTTTTTGACGAGAGAATAGCAAAGTACGGGGATGTTTTCATGACTTCCCTGACAGGCTATCCCACAATAGTGGTGTGTGGCGACAAGGGGAACCGCTTACTTCTGTCCAACGAGAATAAGCTTGTGGTGGTCTCATGGCCGGCCTCGTTTTTGCGACTAATGGGGGAGGATTCTGTGGCCGCCAAAACTGGAGAGGAGCATCGGATCTTTCGCGCCGCCATTGACACCTTCTTCGGCCCTGCAGCCTTGCAGAACTACGTTGCCCAGATGAGCTCGGAAATCCGGCAACATATAGATGAGAGCTGGAAAGGAAAAGATGAAGTGAAGGTGCTTCCTCTGGTAAGAAAGCTTCTCTTTTCCATTGCATGCAGCTTGTTTTTCGGCATAAGGGAGGAGAATCAACTGCGGCCGCTTCATAATCTTTTGGAGACCGTTCTCGCTGGGAATCTGTCTGTTCCCATAAATTTCCCAGGGACTCGTTTTAACAAAGCGGTTAAGGCCCGGGCTAAGCTGGATGAAATGCTTATTGCTCTGATAGAAAAGAGAAGAAGCGATCTGAGCGCTGGCCGGGCTTCTCCCACGCAGGATTTGCTGTCTGTGTTGTTGACCTTCAGAGACGAAAGAGGAAATCCTCTGAGAGACTCGGAGATTATCGACAACTTTTCTGGTTTACTCCACGCCTCGTACGACACCACCATATCACCCATCACAATTATGTTCAAGCTCTTGTCTTCAAATCCCGATTGCTATGAAAAGATGGCCCAAGGTATAAGACTCCATCTCATATCACAACCTTTCGAATTTATTTAAGTTAATGAAAGTATGAGTTTATTTAATTTCTCAATTAGATTGTGTTGTATTTTTGCATCGACGTTTTAGATCGCATTCCATGATCTATCATCAGAATGAAAAAGAGAGCATAAGGATTAGATTTGTATTCCTTATGTTGTCTTTTTTATCTTGAGTGTTATCCAAAATATTGATTTAAAAATACTGACACAATCCACTCCACAAACATTGACAATAATCTTCATAAATTATAGAAATCTGCTCTCATTAATATTATTTATGTTTTCAAAATATTCAAGGCTACATCTTATATTACCAACTTTAGAATTTCTTACATTACGATCTTTTTCTGGATTAATTCATTTCCTAATTTTTTGGATTAAGCTTTTTCTTGCTCATCATGTTATTTGATATTTTAGTGCTTAACACTTGTAGTTTATATGCATGATAGAGCATCTTGACATACTTTCAAATAAAAAACAAGGAGAAGAAATTCAATGGAAAGATCTAAGAGATATGAAATACACATGGCAAGTGGCTCAAGAAACATTGCGCATATTCCCTCCATCTTTTGGGACATTTCGCAAGGCCATTACAGATATTAATTACAATGGTTATACTATTCCAAAAGGATTTAAAGTAAGTTAAATTCTTCTTTTCAATTTTATTGAATTGATTCAAATGTTTATTGTTTCATAAAATTGGATAAACTAAAAATATGTATATGATTGTATTGTATGTACAGATTATGTGGACAGTTTATACTACACATCACAAAGAAAAGTACTTTAGTGATCCAGAAAAATTCATGCCTTCAAGATTTGATGAGGATGCAACTCCCATTGCTCCTTATACATATGTACCATTTGGAGGAGGCCTCCGCAAATGTCCGGGATGGGATTTTTCAAAGACAGAGATACTATTATTTATGCATCATTTTGTAAGGGCTTTTAGTGGATACAAGGTAATTGATCCAAATGAAAAAATATCAGCAGATCCAGTGCCTCCTCTCCCTGTCAATGGATGCCCCATCAAACTTTATCCAAGATCTGAAGTCTATTAAAATATCTTACCAATAAAAATAGGAATAGTCTAAAGTAAATATACCTATAGGTTTACAATAAGAAAAACTAAGAATATTGTGCAATTTATATGTACAAAATTGAAAATAATAGAACTAAAATATATTTTATCTTGATATAATTGAAATTTTCTTAGTTGGTATGAGTTTTCCACAATTCATGAGTAAGAATTGTGTGGTTCTGGTTTAAATTGTGTATCTTTTTAGTTCGATGTTTTGGATCACACTCTATGATCCATCATCAGGAAGAGGAGAAATATATGTAATTTTCTTGTTTTTTTTTATTTATTGTCTATGCAACATGCATATATGTAACATTTTTTTCCAAAAAGTGTAAAGTAATTTCCATATGGTATGTTATTATCTTATCAAAAAAAGATGATTTCGAGTAAATGTATCTTAAATTGTTTTTCCTTTTTGAAACATATTGTATTTGCAATACACTTATATATAGGTACCTTCATTATTATATTGGTATTTTTACAATACATTAATATAAACAAGACTTATATTTAAGAATAAATACATATCATTATAATTTTATTTCTTTTAGTCTACTTTATTTATTCTTTATGCATTTGTTTTTACTTAATATTTGTGTTTTGTCAGTTTCCTAGTTTCTTTTGGTTCTTGGAGGTGGTGGATTTGTGATAAACCTTCTCGGATTTATTGTTTATAAATCTATTTAATTTTTTTATGACTCGTTAATTAATCTTTTTTTGTCAATATATATATATATATATATATATATATATATATATATATATATATATATATATATATATATATATGAAAGGAACTACGCATTTAACTCTAGTATCAATGGCAAAAGAACAATGTTGATGATGTGAAAATTTGATTTTCTCCTCACCAAAAAATAGTAGTGTCAATCTATAACATGAATGTCTCAAAATCTACATGAAATTTTTTGAGGTTCAATCTTGACCATTGTGGGTGGGTTAAATCTTTGTTTTCATAGATTTGATGTTAATGAATGGATCTAAACTACTAAAGTGCAATCCTCAAAAAATTGTACACTATGATTTTTTATGACTAATTTTCTTTGTAACAAATTTCTATTCATCAATTAAACAATTTGTCATGTACATAAGGATTTCTATCAAATAACTATGCACTTTGAAACACATAATATATACATCCTTTCAAGTATACATGGTTATACAAAGAATCTCTTTGTAGTCATGTCTTTGTTGTTCTTCATTTTTAAGAGGGAGATCATCATCACATTGTTTTTCCTCCAACCATGGACCAATGGTCCCCCGCACACCTTCCAACTAAAATTGTCCCTATCCTTCACAAGGGTAGTAGATAAAGGTCTACAAATTATAGCATGTCATCTAAGAACTAGTGTAGTGTACTAACTATACCATAAACAATATACCATACAACCTTAGATACCCTCTAGCTAATTATGACAACTCCAACTAAAATGCAATCTATCAAATAGTAAGTTGATAATACAAGAAGTAATTTGCATTCTGTTGGACAAAGTTTTGTAATATAAAGTCACATTCATATATGGATATGTATATCATTCTTCACACACCCCTTTCTCAAACTTGTTATCAAAAGACCTCGCTATATTCATAATGATATGTTGTTGTAACACATAAAAGACGATAGATAAAAACAATTCCAATAGTTAGGGAATATTCTAATCATGAATTGTTTGAATAATTTTCATACACTAGGATAGGAACATTCTCGAGGATTTTCTTGAATAACTAGATATTTTACAAAAGACAAAAATCAATCTCCAAATCTGATTCCAATTAATGGAAATCAACAATCATGTCTTACAACCAGACAACAACTCAATTCAACAACTTCATTTGTCAATTGAAACCAATTCAAATTTGTACAAGAACGATTATGACAATTTAACTATTCCACTAAATTGAGATATCACGCAGTCTCATTTCAAAATTAAACGTACACAATACATTAGCGACAACCTCAATTTTATTAGTGAGACCAAAATTCATAGTCAATACATTTATTGCACAATCTGTACTTTTCCAGTACCATTTTTATCTATTTTCCTTGTTCAATTACTTCATCCTCCCGACCTGCTTCACTACTCTAATCTGCATTCTTCCCTTAACCCACGCGACACAGGTAACTCTCCTTTGTTTATTTCTGTTCACATAGCAGCCACCATAATGTGGCACGGCCTGCTCTGCCCTCTCTATCTGCAAATTTCTTCTTAAGAAACATTTATGGGCTGCTTTCACTTGAAATATTTCCTCAATGACTGGGCGGACTCCATTTTCTCTTCTTTCTTGATTGACCTTTGAGAACTCCTCTCCAAAATCCATGGTCTGTTTTCTGCTCAGCCTTCATTCATTCCTCTTAGTCTTACTCCTACGAACTCCTCTTGTTTCCCTCCTGCTATGTGGCATACTTTGGTTCCCCTTCAATATTATTTTTCCACGGTCTCTCCTTCCTTCAACTGCGTTCTTGCCTCTTTAATTTCTTTACCTTCTATCTTTCTTCCCTATTGGTGCCATCTCCTTTCTCCAGCTGCAAATTTTATATTGGTGCCATCTCCTTTCTCCAGCTGCAAATTTTATGTTCTTCTTTCCAACAGGGAAGAAAAAGAGAAGGTAAAGAAATTTAAGAAGGCAGGAAAAATAAGAGGGCAAGGTCTATTCAACCATCAGGGTTTACATTTGACTGTATTTATTAATTGAAAATAAAGAATGCATTGTATTCTGATTTTCAATAAACTAATAAATACGGTCAAATGCGCAGTCTGATGGCTGCATAGACAATTCGCTTGGCATTCCTGTCCTCTTTACTCTGTTTATTTTTTGAATTGATTTTTTTTTCCCTTTATGGTGCGGCCTGCCCTTTCTCATTCCACCCACGTGACCTTTGAATTCTTCATTTTATTTTGGAAAAATATTTCTTCTATGGTGCAAACATCTTCAAGTTTTTATTTATCATCATAACGAATTATTATTTCTTGTCTTTTAAAATCAGATTCATTGAACTATGTCATGATCAAAATTAAACAAATAAAATTAAATCCATCAAAATGTCTATTCAAGGTTAAAATCGATGTGTAACATTTTGACAATCAATGTCAATAATGTCAAAAAATCTTCATCAAAATCGAACACCGAAACCAAAAATGCACAACGGACATAACCCAAACCAAAACTGAAAGAAACAAACTGAAATTATTTTTGGGTGATGCCAATTGCTTGTTCACTCAAGATGCTCTAACATCAATACTACCCCATTTTAAATATCACGAATTAGTATTATTGGACGCTCTTACCTATATACATGTGTATATTTATATTTACAAATATAAATATGCATACTAATATAAACATATATATAATTCCTTGAATCAACTTTTTAACCAAAAAACGTTATACCGTCTAAATCCTAAAACTAGTCTAAATATATTTTTTCCTATGAATTAGAACATGCACTTAAATACACACAACTTCGCTAACATATTATGTGTTAATCGTAAACATAAATAGAAACATACATTTTACAAGAAAATATTTACAATTTATTATGCTTTATTCTTTCTTATCTTTTATTTAGTAAACACCACTAATATTTATCATGTTCAAATGTCTAATCAAACATTTTTTTATTTGCGGTTAATGAACTATGCTATGATTTTTTCTATGCATATTTTACTTGATGAATTGAAGGGTAGATTTGATTAATTATTAGCATTAGAATCATATGCTACAATTTAACTAGGTTACATTTCTAAAAGTGGTTATTCATGACTAGTTTATACAATGATACTCTATGTCATTTATACATTTAATCCATTGACATATTATTGTAGCAACCTTACATACTGTCATGGTAGAACAACCTTATTATAAGATAGATAAAATCAAGAATTTATATCCAACAATATTTTATACTATAAGGTCAAGTTTTATGTTGAAATATGCATAGGTTTACTTATTATCTTGGATGCAACATCATTTAGTGAATAGGTTTATGCAAAAAATTATTGGCAACATCATATACTATATTTCTATATGGTGCATAAATCAACTATAAACAACAAAAATAATATTCAACCTTATTGGATAGTTAAATTTTTTTATTAAAAAAATAAATAATATCTAACCATATTGGTTGGTTAAGTTCTTTATAAACAATAGGAATAATAGAAACTATTTGGTTATATAAGCTTTGTATAATCATCAAGAATAATAGATAATTACTTGGTGGAATAAGCTCTATAAAATTAATGAGTCATGGATATTAGTTCAGAAGAAGAAACTCTTAAAAAGAATATAATATTTATTATTTATATCTTTATGTTGTGTAGGTTTAACCTAGATTGTTAGCTTCTTCAAAATATTAGCTAAGTATATTATGATTTTAAAAATATTAACTATTGTATTTAAGATTTCCAAAACCCCAATTTCCTCCACAAAAAATTGTACCCTCTTTCCTTCGAATTTTTCCTTAAGAATCCCCTACATTATTTTTCCATTAGTAATCCACAATTATAGTATGATCTCTTTATGGTAATTCCATGGTCTTGTTATTATGATTTCCAAAATCCTAGTTTATTGCATAAAAATTTGTGCCCTCTTTCCTTCAAAATTTTCTTTAAGAATCCCTTGCTTTTTTTTCTCTCTTTCTCTCTTATCATGCTAGCATGTTGCATGCCAGTACTACATCTCTTTCTCCACTCGATTGGAGTAAATTTCCACTTCAATTTCAATTATTTCCTTCCTCATTATTAGGCATTGAACCATAAGAGTGATGACAATTTAAGAGTTGCATTGATTTTAAATTACACCACCATTAGTGCAAGCATTAAATATCTAAGGATTTATTTATTATTTTTTTAATTTTAAAATATTCCAAAATTAATTGAAACTTACTCTTTTTAAATCCCTTAACAAGGAAAATAGTCACCCACTAGAGCATAGGTTTTATATTCTTCCACACTACCCAAATAATGACCAAAGAATAGGATAATCATGAAAATGACATGCTGACGAACATGATCAAGCCACTAACCTTGTAACTAGAACACAAGATGACTTTTGAATGCTAATTACTAATTCCAATAAAGATACCTATGAGTAATTTGATATAAATATACATTCTTTATATGGACATAAACCTCTAATAACATACAAAACCTCATATGTGTGAAATTAACTCTTTCTTGAAGGAATGATCTGGTTGTTGGCCACCTCAATCTACAATCCTCTCTAAACTTAGCATACTCTCCCTCCTTGTTTGGGATGGGGACATTACACTATCCTACATTCACCTCATCACCATATAGTAGTTAGTTTGTTAGTCACATTTACATTAGTTTTATCATCAACAAACAGGTGATCAAATGATCCAAAAGTAATGATATTGTAAAAATCATTTCATATTTCTCAGGTCATTGAAACTAGTGTATATATTTAATATGCATTTGAACATAAATATACATTAGAATAACCAAAACATAGTAACTATATTCTATTCTAGGAGATATTTAATTTACATAAACCAATTATCCAAATAAATATTGTAAAATCAATATGATTTAATTATTTTAAAAATATGGTGTGACATGCTTGTAAGGAATTTTGTGTTTATAAACACTTTAAGGAAACCCAATAGATCACTAAGGCCAATTTCACCAAGGTTAAACTCTTGGATCATTTTCCTTTATGGTTATGGGCAAGGATTCAAAGGCATTATACACAAGTGTGTAGGTGGCCTATCTATTTGCAAATGAAGCGAATTTTGATTCAATGTTTATTATAAAATTGAAGTGTGCATTAATGACTATCTTTTTTCTTTATATTAATTGATGACACATAGAATATCTTTTAACATCAATACATAACATGTTTCATAAAGTATGGACCAAGTCAACTTATAACCACTAGTAGAAAAGGGTAAGAAAATTAAAACTAAAATTCATTCACATACATTATAGGATCAATTCTTAATATCAAGAAAATGAACATAGATAATGAAATAATAATCTTGAAATAAGAAGTTAATATATTGCTTCAATAACTAGAAATAACTATAAATAATTATAAATAAACAAAATTACTCGAGATTGATATCTATCAACATTTTTAAGATAAATATATTTAAAATATATACGGCATCGATATAAATGTTCTATCATATTTATGTACTACTAGGGGAGAAGACCCAATAGTTGAGCATGTTTCAATAGTTGTGATAGTAGTTGTTTACATAATGCCTAGTAGTTGTGATAGTAGTTGTTTATATAATGTCAATAGTTGTGACTTGACTACCTATAATTAAATAAAATGTATTCATTTGATCTAAAAAGCAACCAATCATGTGATGCCACATCAGCACTCAACTACCCATGATGTGAATGCACAAGTATTGGTCTCACTTTTTTTTGGGCCTTTTTGGACACCTTGACAAAAAGCATGCTGATGTGGCATCATATTTGATGATGTGGCCTTGAAATGGAAGTTATAAGCAGGGAACTTGCCAAGAAAGCTGCTGTAAAAAATTGAGAGTAATTTGAAATTTCCACGTAAGATTTTGAGAAGCGTGAAATTAGAGTGCACAGCTATTAAATCCTCTCCCCTAATATTCAAAGTCAATACATATTTACTAATTGTTTTACATTAGAGAATTGAATACGAAAGACGGTGATTAAAACAATAGTTTATGGCAAGAAATTTGTGCAATTTCGTGGAATTGGAATGAATGTTTGAATTCTCCTGTACTGGTTTTTTCTTTTATTCTTTGTATACGTAATGTTTGAATAGGTGTTATACCAAAACTCTGGTCTCACGTAACCAGATGATTAATAAAGCAACAAGTTGCACGTCGTTTTCTTGACCAACTCCTGTATTATGTCACCTGTTCAGTCTGAATGAGATGAAATTTTCTTTTTCCTCGTAATATGTGGTTTCTATTGACAGAAGCATGTGCTACGGATATAGGTAGGGGAAGGGTACGGTGGTCTTTATAGTTAATTTCGTGTATCTTAAGTTTTTAAATGGTATGTCAGATTTTAACAAAAAAATTTGGGTTTTTTTGTATGTTTATAGTTCTTGTTTCAACTTCTGAATAGTTACAATGAACACGAGAGGATTTTTTATGTACACAAAGATCAAAAAGTGATCATTTCAAGTTAACGTTTGATACATATTCTCTAGTGCCCCGATAACTATTCCCTTTGACCACCACAAAATTTGCACAATTGATCCAATACATGATACATTTGAAATTTTTTAGTGGACTTCTAATTAACATGTAAACAGTAATTGAAAATAAACAATAATAACTCCTCCATACAGATTGTTAGTCCGCTCTAACCACCTATCTGTCATTTATGTTAACATCACCATAAAGTCACAACTCTGAGAAATTTGTCGTTCATGATAACATCACCATCAGACCACAACTTTTCAAATTTACAGCTCTTCAAATTTGTGATTCATGGTAACATCATCATCAAACCACAACACTCCAAATTTGTCCTTCATAGTAACATCACCATCAAACCACAATACTCCAAATATATCACTTCATGTTAACATCATCATCAAACCACAACACTACAAGTTTTAAATTGAGATTTACCTTGTTCTTATAAAATGATCAATTAGTTCTTGTTACTTCTAATAAAATTTGATAGAATTAAAAATATGAAAGTCAAAAATTTAGGTCTTGAAAGTGATTTTTTAAAATTAGTACAGTTATATTACATATCTTTATTTAAAGATGCAAAGAGATATTAATTTGGTTGTATTTATCAAAGATCTATGTTATAAATTTAATAAAAAAAAATTGGGATTAGTATTTTTAAATATTTTTTATATATTTAAAATTTATAGAGAAATATCAATCTTGAGGTGTCTATCAAATTCATATGATAAATTCAATATAAAAAACTTTTCAACTATATATCTTTGCATCTTTAAAATAGATATGTTTAAGATATTTATGTTAGCTTATTAAATATAGAGATATTTTTAAAATAAAATATTTATTAATCAAAATTATAAATATTATGTTGAACTCTAAAAAGAAAACAAATCAATGATTTATAATGTATTGAAAGTAAATTATTATTATTATTTACTTAATTTTTTAAATATAAATATTAGATTTTAATATCTATTTAAATTACTAGAGAAAGACACACATATGGACATAAATAGATAAAGAAAATAGATAGAAGAAGACTTAGAATTATTTTATTTACCTAGGAGTCCTTTTATTTCAACTTTATTATTTAATTTATTTTTACTTGAAACTTTTTATTTTGTAATATATTTATTTTTATACTTATATGAAACTTTTCATTCTAGTTAGGCAAAGCCACCATTCATTTTTTTCATAATTTTTTGGTTTCACTTAAATGTTTTGTTTCATTTTTGTTTTCAAAGGCATAATAGATTATATGTGTATGTGTATGTGTATGTATGTATGCATGCATATATGTATGTATATGTATGTATGTATATATACGTATGCATGTATGTATGTATATGTATATATACGTATATATGTATACAAATATATATATGTATATGCATGTATGTATGTACATGTATATACGTATATATGTATACAAATATATATATGTATATGCATGTATGTATGTACATGTATATACGTATATATGTATACAAATATATATATGTATACACATGCATATGTGTATGTGTGTGTAGGTATATATGTATGTCTATATTTTTTCACAAGTGTGTTCAATTAGATTAAAATAGAATAATTTGTCTATTCACTATACTTAAATGTACTTAAGTTGCCGAAGTTCGACAACATCTTGTCTAACTGAATGTGCAACCTTTTAGGCATCTAGAGGTTACCAAGTTATTTGGTAAACCTCATGTGTATACTTTTTGAGGTTGGAAGACTTTCCATCTCACCTCAAAGGTCACCCAACACTTGGCATAAAGGTTGATGGCTTGGTCAACTAGGTTGTTGGTTTGCACATTACTAGTGATCCTAAGGTTGACACTTATTGGACACTTGTCTACTCATTTGTGCCACATCATGGGGCACTTGACAATCCACATATAGCCTCTTCCTTGCCTATATATGCAAGGTTTCCTCATTTGTACATTTGAATCAACTAAATACAATGTTTGATATTAATTACTTGTACTTGTTTCTTATCTTCATGATCTCCTAATTCTTATATGGTATTAGAGTAGTGCAACAAAAACCCTTCCCAAAAGCTCAATCTTGCATCTAGTCAAGTTTAGAGTATGTAAAAAATAATCTCTGTTTGGATGTAATTAATCTCTGTTTGGGTGTAATTATTTGTGGATCTACATTGGATGAATCTAATCTGTAGCTGATTTATTTTCCCTATTTGTTGCTAAGGAATTGTGGACATCTTACAACTTTCACATCAGTAGGACTGTAGTTTATGGCATTCCTGTGCATATCTGGTGAGATCATTAGTGAACCCATTGGCCTGCACAGCGAGACAACATTGAAGATTTTCATGTACATATTAAAATAAAAAGCCTACAGTAAGGTGGTGGATACAAGTCGTTCCAGATTGGCTCTGTTACAAGGAGATAGCTTGTGTTTCTTTGGCGTGGCAAGTATCTCTTTCCACATCGAAGAGCCAATAGCATGGAAGAGGGCAGCTTGAAAAATTAATGTTGCTCATCTCTGTGTAGCCTTTACCATTGGATTGTTAGATTTTTCCTCAGGTTTTTAGACTTTATGCCTCTCTACATTAAGTCGACCTGCTCATAAAGGCACCTTCATACATTGATCACAGTAACAATGGTTACTTGCCTTCTAAGACTCCCACGCGCGGCCTGCACAGTGCCAATTGACAGAGACATATCTCTCACAGCGCCCACCTACAGTGGCCTCACAGAGCCATCAAAAACCCTTTATGTGGTGGCATCTACCTTTTGGCAGATTTTGCAAGCAGAGGAAGTTGTTAAGATTGTTTTGATCAACGCAACCACCCAGCACCATACACATCGACCTGCATATTCAGCGTGATTTCCTAGCATAGATCTCCAGCAACTACACCCATGTGCCCTCACTCTCCTTTTTCTGCCTATCTCGCATGAGGTGGATCATCACTTCCCCACTCACCGTTTGGCTCAGCCAATTACTTTACAAAGGCTCTTTATTTATTTTTCTTAACTTTTCTTTGAATCATTTACATTTATTGTTAATCACATAACCTTATGCATTGTTTGCACAATTGATGTTAGTTTCTTCTAAATTTTCAAAAATACAAAAGGTGTGGTACCTAGACATCCCTTTCAAGAATTACAAGCCTAGGCTTGGTTATATGTGGTATTCACCACATTTTCTTATGATTGAAAGTCTGAATCAGAAGTGGCTTCGTCAATCCTTTGCTCATGTCTGGCGAAAAAAATTCTCTGCCACTTGGTCTGCAAATGTTGAACCGAAACTTGCCCACTTTGCTTGGTGTGTTCTTTTCCAAGGCTTGTCGGTGGGGGCTCGGCTTGTTCACTTGGGGGTCCAGGACCCTTGGTGCTCTTTTTGTGGGAAAACTGAGTCTTTTAAGCATCTCTTCTGGTTTTATACCAAAGCTCAACAGTAGTAGAATTAGATTCATGACTTCTTTCGGCCTTTCAGAACGGAGCCCTTCTCCTGGCATATGGTTTTGCTGGGAGATTCGCCCAGGCTTCCTGCTAATTATACCCAGCTTTGGCACACTTTCAGGGTGGAAATCATCTTCAATATCTAGAAAAATAGAAATACCTGCATATTTTCTCACACTCAAATGAATAAAAATGTTTCTATGTATTCTAAAGCTATTATTTTCTCTAAAGTGTTTTTGCATATACAAGTTCAAAGAAACAAAGTTGCACTTGAGGTGGCTTACCTTCAAGTGCTTCTGGATCATTGGGGCAATGCCCCATGTACTATAGCTTGGGTTCCTTCTTCGCCCACCTCCTCTCACGATCGGTCACCTTCTCAGGGTTGGCAGTGGAGTGGCTTTGTTCGCCCCCGCTCTCAGTCTCCTCTTCGGCATGGTCCCCACCCTCCTTAGCAATCTCGTTCTCCTCCTCCACTGACTGGCCAGGGGTGGCCCTCCAGAGCAGTGGTGGTGGTTTCGGGTGGCCCTCTAATACTACTCCTGGTAGCAGCTCTGGTTGGCCATACTTTGGTAAAAAATTTCCACGTTTAGCGCTTGCAATCTCACCCCAACGCGAGGAAGATAAAGAGAAGGAAAAAGAAGTTGATGATGGTTGGGGTCCTCCTCCTGACATCACTCCAAACCCCGTTAATGTATTGGAAAAAAAGATGGATGACAAAGACCCTCCTGGCTCTGTTGGCACTACTCTGGCCACTTGCTGGCCTTTTTATTTTACATGTTTGTAATTTTTATGGATTTCTGGGCTAGGCCCGACTCTAGTTTTTTGTTTTCCAGGCTCTTCCCATGTGACTCTCGGGGTGTGCCTTCTTACTATCCGCCTTTTTTTTTGTGAATATGTAACTTTATCTTTATTATTAATATAGATAGCTTCCTATTCATCAAAAAAATACAAAAGGTTATATGTGAACATTAAAATGTTAGTGACAAGGTAAGTATTAGCTACAATAAAGAGCTTAGGGGAGATCAAATTTTATTTTGCAATTCGCTACAACTTGTAAATAGGAGGGGGGTCATTTTTTGCATAATGTGGGTTTTCATTTTTTTGTTTTTATAATTTTCTTGAGGTTTGAAAAGTATACTTAATCTATGTCTTCATTATTGACTTCATTACTTAAATGACATAAACTTATAAAGACTCAAATAGAAAATAAGTTTGTAAATGCACTCACATAAAGTGCCACAAAACTCAATGTGTTCCTTAGGGAGGGAATTTGGAAATTTGTACTTACACTGAATTATAAAGTGTAATGGGGGGTTGTGTAGAGCCTTGATTTGACATCACAGTTATGGATCCTCATGATTCTCACCACATGGTCTGTGTTGCCTTCATTTTCCATCACAACAATGGATCTTCGTGATTCTCACCTCATGCGTGTGTGCCTTGATGCACACCCTTTTTTATTTTCTTGTGCATCTTCTGGACCAAAATCAAGGTCTATATTCCCTGCACACTTTTGTGCCCAATTTCAATTGGTCTGCTTATATCTCTTAGCATTAAGGGGTGATTATGAAAGTTTTATGATGACAATTCTTTCAATTAAGCAGTAGAGTAATCTTCTTTTTGTAGGGTCTCATAAACCTTCTATCTTGATCTCTTGTATGGGGGATTGTTTTAGTGGATCATATTTTGAGATTCTAGTAGCTTTGTAGAGCACAATGATGCACATTTTAGTAGCGTACACATGTCACTCATGCATTACTCCAAAATCATCTAGTACTATCTATATTTTCAACTTCATAGAGTTTAATTGCCTTTGTGTATTCATGGTTGAGTAGTGTTCATATGTTCACTCATGTAGTGTTTTGTATATCTTATCTTAATCTACATTTCTTGAAGGTTCATTGATTCCAGTAGACACTAGTTAATCTTCGACAGAGTTTACAACTTTGACATGCTTCAAAATTTCTCCATCATGATGTTCCTATCATCATGGGACATCTTTTTAGAAGGTCTTAAGTCCTCTTTTTTGTAGAGGATTTTTGTTTCCACTCGATTTTCTCATTTTTCTCCATTTGTGAGAGAATGCTTTGTACATGGGTACCTAACATGGCCTCGTAGTTGTGACCCATTTCTATCTATTGCACTTTTGTGATCTCCCCAAGTATCACTTAAGGGGGGTGTTAGACTGAATAATTTATCTATTCATTATACTTAAGTGTACTTAGGTTGGTGAGTTTAGACAACATCTTATCTAACTGAATGTGCAACCTTTTAGACCTCTAGAGGTTACCACATAATTTAGTAAACCTCATGTACATACCTTTTGAGGTTGGAAGACTTTCCATCTCACCTAAAAGGTCACTCAACACTTGGCATCAAGATTGATGACTTGGTCAAATAGGTTGTTAGCTTGCACATTCCAAGTGATCCATAGGTTGACACTTGTCTTCTCATTTGTGCCACATCATGGGGAACTTGTCAATCCACATGATAGGTGGATTTCCTCTTCCTTGCCTATATAGGCAAGCTCATGTACTTTTTAAGTACCTTTTTTATCAATCTCTTTGATAATGTGAATTAGGCTTATCATTGTGTACAAGTGTGTTTTGTGGAAGCACAAGTTTTTTTCTATTATGATCTTGGATGGAAATCATAACAAAAATTAATTAAAATTTTAAGACATTTATAATGATGAAAATTTTTAAATTAAAAAATATTAAAGGTTTCAAAATGTTATATAAAAATTATTTTAAAGAAAATAAAAATGTACCAATAAAATTGATGCAATCATGGTCATAGATTCCATGAACTATAGATAGCCATGTATCCTAACATCAAAATACACTCTTTTATGCCTTCCAACAACTCTCATTAGAGATTTTCTACTTATTATCAATGTTTGACTTGTCTTTCTAATGAGATGGGCTTTCTCATTTTGATTGATTACTATTGTTGATGTAGTGATACGTAAGGAAGAAGGTATAAAATGAGTTAATGAATTGGGGGTGGAGTAAGGAATAAAGAAAGTTATGGTAATAATGGAGGTAGGAATAACACTAAAATGTTGGGATAGTAGAGGAGACACTAGGAACGAGAAATAATAATTACACTAAAAATTGTAGGTCGTTGTGTAATAATATAAAGGTAACTACAGTGCTAATGTATATCACTATGAGTTTCCCACTAACAGTATCGATTATCCAAGGGCACTCATCCAGCAAAAACCCATAATTCCAAGCCACCATATGAAAAAATTATCCCATGCAAATGTAGTAGTGGTGAAATTTTAATATGACTAACAACCAATTATCAAACAAGTGTTTGTATAATGTAATGGTACCACTACTATATCAAATAAAATTTATATGTACAATATTAAAAATAAAGAAAGGGGTGAAATGAAAGAGAATGGTTGATTTATGGTTTAGGACATAGAACAACACATTTCACAATCATCCATTCAAGGAAAACCCTAGAGATCTCAATCTAAGATATGCAAAGGAGAAAGAGATCTTGCAATAGGGTTGTCCTAGGGTTTGATTATAAGCTAAATTTGGTACCACTACTATATCAAATAAAATTTATATGTACAATATTAAAAATAAAGAAAGGGGTGAAATGAAAGAGAATGGTTGATTTATGGTTTAGGACATAGAACAACACATTTCACAATCATCCATTCAAGGAAAACCCTAGAGATCTCAATCTAAGATATGCAAAGGAGAAAGAGATCTTGCAATAGGGTTGTCCTAGGGTTTGATTATAAGCTAAATTTGGTACCACTACTATATCAAATAAAATTTATATGTACAATATTAAAAATAAAGGGGTGAAATGAAAGAGAATGATTGTTTTATGGTTTAAGACATAGAATAACACGTTTCACAATCATCCATTCAAGGAGAAAGATATCTTGCAATAGGGTTGTCGTAGGGTTTGATTATAAGCTAAAGAGGGGTTCACCACCAATCTAGGGATTGGAAAAATTAATGAAATGCAAGATTTAATGTTTAAACCGAATGCAATGCAATACTTCACTAAATGATCTATAAAAGCTCAAGTAAAACATAACAGAAAGCTGAGAGATGAAGGGTGTGCACTTGGAAACGTGTAGAGGTCTAAATGAAGAATTGAAATGTTGAAAGCACTGATTTTAATGCTAAATAGGAATCATATGCCAGACTGGGTGATTTAGTCCCAAATTAGGGTTTTTGGGAAGAAATTGAAATCAAGCAAAGATATGACTAAAACTCTTGAAATGTACAAATTTGCCTATATTGGGACTCATATGCCAGAAGTGGTGTATCAGTCCAGTTAGGGTTTTCTAGAAATCCAAAGTCTGATTCCGCTCTTCAATTTTTGTTTTGTCATTTCCACCTGATTTACAAATCTAAAACTCGGATTTGCAACCTGTAGATGTCTTCCAATGATATCCAATGCAAGGTGACAACTTTGACAACTTTGAACACTTGACAACTTTCTCCAAGATTGATCTTCAATATTTCTTCAATCTAGATCTACAAATCACACACTAAATAGAGGGGAAAATGTTGTTTTGTTAGTAGAAAGGGGTTTTCCTTGGTCAAACCCTGTTTTGGTAATCAAACCTTGAAATGAAATGAAATAGGAGAGGAGAATGATCAATTTGACAAAATGTAATGTTGCAACTCACCAAACCCTAGCAATAAAGTGCCGCAAAAATGTATGAAGTAGCTCCAATGCATGTAAATATTGACTCTTGCTTGAATGTGATAGATCTTGAATTGAATGCTAGCTTGAATCATGAAACCCTACATCACAATTATTATCTCAAAAATAAACATGATGCATGCTGCTTGATACTTGAAGAATGCTCTAAATCACTTGATAATCAGCCCTTGAATGCTCTTGCATGCTCTTGCAAACACTTGAAGGCTCTTGTGAACTCAAATTTTCTATATGAATGCTCATTCAACTAGCTAGGTGTAAAATGAGTGAAAGATACTTGTTTATGCCAAATTTCTTGAAATTACAACACTACAAGTTGACAACAGATCTAAGAGAATAAAATCCTGCCAAGAATTTCAATTAAATTTGATTTTGGACCACATGGGACTCATATGTCAGAAGTGGCATATGAGTCCGATTAGGCATTAATTATGGGACACATTCTCAAAAATGCATAGAATGATGCAAAATCCAGATCGGGGCCCAAAACCCTAAAGGTGGGACTCATATGCCCAAGGTGGCATATGAGTCCCAGATCACTAAATCCGGGCCACACAACCTAAAAACACTCGAATTATGATTGGATGTGAAAGGTGGAAAAATTGTTTTGCTTCTCATCTAGGGTTTAGGACCTAGAAAGGACAATTTTCACTTTCACTCAAGAACAAACCCTTGAAATCTCAATGCAAAAGAGAAAGAGATCTTACAAGAGGGTTGTTCTAAAGGATGAATGTGATCTAATAAGGGGTTCACCACCAAGTTTAGACTTGGAAAGATAATGAAATGTAATAGGTAATGCAAAAGCCTAATTGAATGCAAAGTAACACTAAATGACCTAGAAATGTAAGGGAAACAACACAAAAAACTACAAAATAGAAAGTGTGCACCTAGGAATTTGGAGATGGTTGAAAGGAGCTCTAGAACACTGGAAATTTTGACTTTAATGTTGAATGAGACTCATTCACCAAGCTAGGCGAATTAGTCCAAAATTTGGGTTTTTGTGCAAGAACAGGAATCTGCCAAATGGGTATTCAAATCTGCAAAAATTTAAAATTTGACTCAAACTGAGACACATTCGCTAGAAGTGGCGAATCAATCCAATTAGGCTATTCTAAAGCTTCAAAGGTTTATCCTACTCTTCTATGTCTGATCTATCCTTCCTGATTGGTTTATGGATCCAAATCTCTAATTTACAACCTATAGGTGATCTCCAAGGTTCTCCAAGGCTTGATGACAACTTTGACAACTTTGAGCTCTTGACAACTTTTCTCCAATCTTACTCCCCAAGAAATTAGCAACTTAGACCTACAAATCACACACAAAAGAGAGGGAAAAATCTTGTCGGGTTAATGGATAGGTTTTTTCCTTGGTCAAAACCTGTTTTGGAAAACAATTCTTGAAATCAAATCAAATAAGAATGGAGAATGATGAATGAACAAATGACAATGTTGCAACTCACCAAACCCTTGCAATAAATTGTTGCAAATATGCTTGAGATGGCTACAATGGATGTAGATCTTGATTCTTGCTTGAATGATGTTGGTTTTGAATGAAACACTTGCTTGAATCATAAACCCTACATCACAATTGTTAGCACAATAACAAACATGATGCATGAAGTCATTGACATGTTGCTTGATTGTTGCTCTAAAAATGATTGATAATCTACCCTTGAATGCTCTTGCAAACTCCAACTTGCTATAAGGATCACTTGATTTCTTGCTAGGTGACTTGATTTCTTGTTAGGATAAAATGAGTGAAAGAACCTTGTATTTATACTCAATTATGCAAGAATTCTTGAAATTACAACACTACAAGCCGACATTAGATCTAGAAGAATAAAATACCACCAAAAATTTGAATTAATTTTGATTTTGGGCACAAGACTCATTTTCCCAGAGTGGCGAATGAGTTCCACTAGGCTTAATTATTGAGACCATTTTTAAAAATTCTTAGAAATGTGTAAAATCAGGTTCGAGACAAAAAAAATCTAGGTGGGACTCATTTTCCAAGGTGGTGAATGAGTCCCAGATCACTAAATTTGGGCCATTCAAACCTGAAACACCTGAATTATGATTTTCTAATGATTGGCATTGGGATTATCCTCAAAAAGATGCAATAAATTAGGCTTGTGGATGAAAAATAGGACCAATTAAATCAAGAAATCCCAATTATTAATGAAAATCCTAGAAAAGTGTGAAAGTGTGTTACAACACTTTACAACACTCTAAATAAGGCATGATTAAGGTTAAAAAGAGGTTTATTATGTTCAGTAAATTAATAAAACCTTAGAAAAGTATGAAGGTGTGCTACAACACTTCACAACACTTTAGCAAGGTACCATTTAAATCCATTTGTTCACAAGGGCCAAAGAACTAATGTGAATGTTTCAACTACATTACAACACTAAATCAAGGCAACATTAGACTCAATTTCACAAGAGGTCCCAAACAGGTGTGAAAATGTCCTCAGCAACATTTTTTGACACTACATTTAGCCCCCACTTCAGTGAGAGGATGAAATTGCTTCAAACTCACACTAAAGTAAACAAACACACATCAAGAGGGGTCCAAGTGTACCAATGTTGGTAAGATGGGAAGACAATGATCAAGAGGGGTGATCAAGCCCCCAGGATCAAGATCCCATGACAAACCAACATAGGCACAGAAGAACACACATGACAATGATAAAGAGCAACAACAAAGCACAAGCATGCACTATCAAAGGTGAAAAAGGGAAAAAGGTGGAGATTAAAGAGTCGGATCAAGCTTCGACATGATGTGAATCATATCTAGACTATTGTACAATGTCACAAAATTGCACCTAGGGGCAATTCTGCATTTTTTATATTTTTGCCTAGCATTTATGACACCTTAGAGCATTAATGAAAAAAATCCCATGAGTCAAAATTTCTTGATTTTGACTCCATGTGGACTTGTGGCAGAGCAACAGACCCCGATAACATGTTTCCCAAAAATCTAGGATTTGGATGCCTACACGGTGCACGGACGTTTGCGCGGTGCGCTAGCATCCTAACGGTTTTCCAAGTTTGAAACAAGGAATCTAGAATCTTGAATCTCTCGACACATGTCCTAGTAGTCGGATTTCAAATGTAACGACTCTTTTCCACCCGTGCATGCATTAAAACGCCCTTTCTTTCTCTCATTTGGGGTTGGAAGTCATTCATTCAAGCTCTCTTACCACTTGCTCTAGTTTTGAGTTCTCTTCATCCTTGATAGCAACACTCTCACAAGCAAAGCCATGCCGGACTGAGGTCCTTCCAGCAGCAATAACTCTCAAGCAAGCACTCAACGGTGTGTCTGTGTGCTTTTGAGAGGTTCTAGGCCCATGGGTAATGCTCTCTCTCTCTCTCTCACTTTCCTTTCCTACTTGTTTATATCTACTATCTCGTGGTGCAGGTTCTACTCCTAAAGCAAGTTTTGCTTTCACCACACGCTTTGTTTACTTCATTTGCATTCCTTTCCAACTTGGCTGTCCATGGAGGTGGGAAAACAAAAATTGGGGTCTAACCGAGGCATGCCCCTATACATCCCCAACCTTTTGCCATCCCCAACCTTTTCCCCTTGTTCTTTTGTGTATAGGTGCAAAGTGGAGCTTGGAGTGAAGAGTTGAATGTCTAGTAAAAGGTAAGCTCTCTCCAAGTCCCCTTGTGTTTATTATAGTTTCTGGCTTTCTATTTGTTTATGTCGTTCAGTACACCTTAGATCTGAGCTTAGAAGTGAAATATGGTTATGTCTGATTGAGCTCTTGAGCCCTCTATTACTTAAGATGCCAGTGCGTCTTTTAGACGACAGTGCGCCACTCTGGCATCCTAAAACCGCGCTACTATCTTTTGGCCGAGAGCTCACTCATCAAAGGCAGAAATCTTGGATTTTCACTCTCTCAGGATCTGAAGTAACTTTCTCTGAAACGCAACTCAAGTATACTTTTCTATATTTTTTCGTTGACTCGCTTATGTTGAGGTGTATAAGGGAAGTTCATTCCCTGGTGACCTCTTGAGAACAAAGAGACCTGTGTTGAGCGAATCCCTCTTATATCACATTTTGGTGAACCTAACGTGAAGACGTCAGATCTATTTTCACGATGTTGAATGCTTATAATAATCCATTTTCTGAAGAATATTTTGATATGTTGGAAGATGCTCTAGATGACTTCTTAGAAGCGCTCTCCCCTATCTGTAAATCTTCCAAACGAACTCCCCCTTCGCAAGCTGAGGAGTTGGTAAATGTGGTTGTGGTCTTTGTGGCTCCTCTGAGCCCTAAGAAACCTATCATTTGCATGACCCCAGATGAACCATCCTCTAGTGAGAACTATTATATCTATGGGATTCCATGTCGTAGTGATTCATCAGACTTATATTCAAGGTTCGTAAAAGCTACAAAAGTTCCACTTCCTAATATAATGTTGTTGAGCACACATATAATACAAGGAGAATTAAATAGAACTTGAATCAACAACCTTCTGTTCCTACATCACAACCCACTCAAGTTCCTACTTCTTTACCACCTTCTCAACCAAGCCTTCCTTTAGCACCTAAACCTATGATCAAAGCACCAGGTGATTATGATCTTGTCGAGCAACTTCGTGTTACTCCGGATAGGATCTCACTTTGGGACTTGCTTTAGACTACTTTGATTTACCAAGAGATGCTTCAGGAAGCTTTACAAAAGAATCTCTTGCCTACCTCTAGACTAGGCCTATGGATGTTAATGCATTGTTGGCTCATAGTCGAATGGATTCACCAAATATTACATTCCACCCGTAAGAACTCCCACCTTCAAATGTGCAGAAGCAAGTGGATCCCCTGATGATTATAATTAATGTTAATAATATCGGTATTAGGCTATGTGTAGGATCATGATGGACCAAAAAGTGGCGATATGATGGGTATGTGTAGGGTATGTAGCTGACGCTTTTTTTACCCAAAATTGATGAAACAAAAAAGGTTTTTAAAGGATATTTTCAAATTTCCACCAATATAAATTATGCTTTACTTTGAATTTAATAAATAATTACTATTCATTTTCTATTTCAATTACGACTAAAGTCCTGATTGATAAGTTGATTGAAAAACATCTATAGCTTTCAAAAGGTATCACATTTTTTGAATCTGAAACAAGCATCACATTTTATGCTTCGCATACTATAGGATTAAAAAAATTGAATTTCATGAAGTTTTGACCAAGTTAAGGTGGTCAGACATACAAGTTTTTATATTTTAAAAATTTGTAATAAAAATTCATAATTAATTATTTACTTGGAAAAAATTACAAAAAATATGCATCACATTGGGACATGAGTCCTCTACTTATATCTAAAATCTTATAAAAAATTATCATTTTATTGTGGTTAGGGTGGTGGAGGACACCTACTTATTTTTTCCACGAAATTTAAGCACTACTATATTGAAATTTCAAATTTTTCATAAAATAGATTTTTTTTTTAAATAAACCTAGTACTTTAGAAACTACATTCAATTTGCTACAGATTCTATTCTTACATATTTTTGAAATAATATAGATAACTTATTCAAATTTTTACGTCAAGTTGCCTAACTCTAATTTTTTTGAATTTTTCACCACTTAAGGGCCTATTTTTTCCATGATGATCCTGCACATACCCATTAGGCGTACTCTCATTGACACTGGTTTGACTCTCAACATTTGCGGTATGGACCTATTACCTAAGATTAAAGTTGATTCATCTTCTTTAGCAGCTTCTTCCTTGTATATTCATGGGTTTGATAAAGTTGGCCGCCAAGCTCTAGGTACGATAATACTACCTTTGCAGCTAGGTCTCGTTACGTTACCTAAGTTGGTTTATGTGATTTCTGGCCCTTTACCATACAATCTTCTCTTGGGAAGACCCTGGATTCATGCTATGGGTGCTATGACTTCTACTTTACACCGTTCTTTGAAGTTCGTTGCAAATAATCGGGTGGTTATAGTTAAAGCAGATCCAAAGATTGTTCACCTTTGTGAGCTAGCAGCTGCTAGTCATGCTTCAATTGTATCCACTCTCAAGAATTGTATTCCATCTTTAACCATTGGAGCTATGGCATGTTCTTCATCAATACCCTCTGTGGAAGTTATTTCTAGAGTGAGTTTCAGTAAAGATGAACCACCTTTAAAGTAGAGGACCCTAAGTCTCCCCCATCTTCCCCTTCTTCCTCTCAATCAAATGCTTTCCTTGGTGATGATTGGGGCTCCTTGGATTTCTCTGAATTCTTTATCGTGGAATATAATGCAAACCCCTCTTGCATATAATTTCTAGGTACTTCTGACACAAAGATGGACAACACTCCCGCTTGGGAAGAAAAGTGTGACCCTGTTCAGGAGATCACTCCTTCCTCTACTGAGGAGAGTAATATCACTCCTGTAAAGAAGGTTAACATTTGTGAACCTGGTAAAGTAGGTGGGAGCACTCTCGTAGAGACATTTGACATTCATTGGTGGAATGAAACACTCTACGTAGAGCTGCCACCTCTTGAAGTTTTACAAACTCATTATGGGTTTAGATATGAACTCGCCTCTCGATATAGCTATGGGAAAAAAGGCCTGGGCGTATCGAACAAGTAATTCAATTCCCTATCCAGTTTAAGCCATGACAGTGCTATCTGGATTTGGGATGCTCTATTGAATAGTCTAAGCAAAAACCTTGGTGGAGTGTTGACATGATTTCAGCTGAGCCATTGAACTTGGTCTATCCTGAATTGATAGAGGAAAGGGAGCAGGCCAAGAAAATCCCTTTAGATGTCTTCTCTTTGGATGAAGCACTGGAGGATTTCCTAGGTGCCTATTCCCTATTGCCTTCTTTTCATCATAAGAGACAACTCTCGTACTGCTTGCATAAACAAGCGTACTTTAGAGAATCGATCTTCAGCATTAATGATGAGGACCCTCTATCTCACGTCAGTAATGATGTTCTGATATATCATCCCAAAGATCAGAGTTCTTAAAGGAGATACTATTCAAGTTTCTATGGATCCTAAATCCTCAAAAAAAGTAATCAAGATTGGGAAGTGTTTCTCTTTGGAGGAAGTGGATGAACATTTCGATCTCTTGCATTCTCATCCTGATATCTTCGCTTGGATGTATGAGGATATTCCCGATATTGATGAGTCTATAGTGGTTCACAATATCATCCTATGTCTCAATGCTAATTTGGTTAAGAAAAAAATCTAAAAGATCAATCCCAGGGTGGCATTGATGGTCAAGACTGAGATAGAGAAACTGTTGAAAGTAGGCTTTATCCGTCTAATTGACTACTCCCCTTGGATTTTGAATATATTCATTGTTAGTAAGCCTGATGGCCGTATTTGTATATTTATTGACTTTCAAGATCTTAATAAAGCTTCTCTTAAGGATGATTTTATGTTTCCTAATATAGACATGATTGTGGACTCGACTATAGGCCATGCATTGTTATCTTTTATGGATGGCTTCTCAAGTTACAATCAGATATGTATTAACCCAGAGTATTAATAAAAGATAACCTTCACTAACCTTGGGGTAATTTCTATTATGTGGTCATTCCCTTTGGGTTAAAGAACATGGGAGTGACTTACCAATGGGCAATGACCCTGATATTTCACAATTTTATTCATAAGATCTTAGAAGACTATGTTGATGACATCTTGGTGAAATCAATAACCCGTCAAGATCAAGTGAAGAACCTTCATCTTATCTTTGAAAGGCTTTGACTCTATAAGATGAGACTCAATCCCCATAAGTTTGTCTTTGGCATGGATTCCGGCAAGCTTTTTCGGTTCACAGTTTCTCACCGTGGAATCGAGGTTGACACAAATAAAATTGATGTCATTGTTAACATGCCTCCACCAAGGAATATCACTGAGTTGCAAAGTTTAGAAGGGAATATTCAGGTGATTCGTAGACTTATATCTCAATTGGCTAAACATACCTTTCCTTTCACTCGTTTATTGAAAAAGGATGTTCGCTTCATATGGGATGAAGAGTGCTAGAAAGCCTTTGAGGCAATCAAAGCTTATTTGCTCAATCCTCTCATATTGATGTCGGCTATGCAAGGTAGACCCTTTCTGCTTTACCTTTCCACATCACCATATGCCTTGGCAACTTTGCTGAATCAATATGATGACACGAGGAAAGAGAGAGTGGTCTACTACATCAGTCGCATTCTAGTCGATTATGAAACTCGTTATTCCTCCATGGAGAAGCAATGCCTCGCTCTTGTATTTGCTACGCAAAAGCTGAGACACTATCTTCTCCATGCCAAAACACACGTCATAGTAAAAACAGATCTCTTAAAGCATATGTTCTCTAGTGCTTACCTTGCTAGGAGATTAGCGAAATGGGTTATGTTGCTTTCTGAGTTCAATATAAAGTTTGTTACTTAGGAATCAATAAAGGATCAAGTAGTTTTCAATCAATTGGTAGACGCTCCCTCATTTCATTCCTTCCCTGGGTTGGATTTTTTTCTTGACAATATTATTTTCACAATAAATTATGGCCTTGAATGGAAGATGTATTTCGATGGATCGAGGTGTCAGACTGGTTCTAGAGTGAGTGTGGTCTTGATATCCCCCAAAGGTAAATCGTTCCCTCTATGCTTTCAATTAGATTTTTCTTGCACCAATAACATTGTTGAGTAAGAAGCCCTTATTGTTGGCTTGCGTGCTGCGATTTCACTAGGAATCAAACATCTTCGTATACTAGGTGATTATGAGCTCATTGTGAATTAGATTATGGGAACCTATCAAGTTAAACAAAGTAAATTTTCCCCGTACTGAGACCTTGATTTTTCCTTACTTAATCGGTTCTCTTCTTTTACAATAGGTAATGTCCCTAGGAGGGAAAATGGGCATGTTGATGCCATGGTAAGCGCTACTTCCTTGGTGCCTTCAAAAGAGGATACATAAGAATACCACTTTGTGGTTTAGGTCCTGTGAACCCCTGCGGTTTCTGATCAACCTAAATCCGAGTCTTTTGTGTGTTCTCACATAGACTTGGGAGAATGGTTTTCTAATATCTATAATTATTTAAAGACTGGAAACTTTCCCGATGATGCGACAAAAAATGATCGCACTCATATACGAAATATTTCAAAATGTTATATCATTTTATCTGATGTTCTTTATCAAAAATCCTATAGCGGATTGCTTCTCAGGTGTCTCACTAAAGCGGAAATACCCCTTTCCCTTAAGGAATCTCATTCATGCTCCGAGGGTGAACATTTTGGTGGTAGATCCTTGGAGAGAAGATTGATACACATAGGGTACTATTGGCAAACGATGGAACAAGATTCCTTTGATTTTGTTAAAAAGTCCCTTCAATGTCAACAACACATCCATCTTATACATGCACCTACTCAAGAGTTACAGAATCAAACCTCTCCTTGGTCATTCGTAAAATGGGGGTTAGATATCATTGGAAAAATATCACCTCCTTCTTCCAAGGGACATACCTTTATCATTACCGCTACGGATTACTTCACGAAATGGGTTAAAGCTATTCCACTCTAATCCACAAACATTGAAGATATCTATGACTTTATTATGAACAACATTATTTCTCATTTTGGATTGTCTATTACACTTATTTCTAACAATGGTACACCATTCAAGAACAAGGAAGTGAAGGAATTCTTAGATAAATTTCATATTCAATATAGGTTTTTTACGCCTTACTATCCATAATCTAATGGTCAAGCAGAAGCGTCTAACAAAACTCTTAAACTTATTCTTCCTAAAACAATCAATACTCATGGTAAGGATTGCCATATTCAATTTCTGCTTTGTGGGCCTATCATACGAGTGTTTGTACGGTGACAGGAACAACGCCTTAAAACCTCGTGTGTGGTGTCGAAGCTATCATTCCTTTAGAGTTATAAATTTCATCTTTACGGGTTTCTCTTAAAGGGTTAATTGATGATGAAACCTACCGAGTTTATCGTTTGCATCAGCTAGAGATGCTCGACGAGTGTCGATTATAGGCCCTCGACCATCTTAAGGATTATCAACGATCATTATTGAGACAATATAATGAAAGTGTGCTTCCTAGGACCTTTAAACTAGGAGACCTAGTTCTCTATGAAAACCAACGAAATGTAAATGTGTCACCTAATTAGAGAGGGAAATTCAGTCCTAACTAGTTAGTCCCTTACATTGTGATCTCTATGCATGGTTCAGGTGCCTATGGATTATCATCTATAGATGGAACACCTTTAAAATAGCTCATTAATGCGATGAATCTTCATCGATACTATGCGTAGTGCTTCATGAGTCATCTATGTGGTGTTCTCTCTATGAAAGGGTAGTAGCACTACATATATTGACACTATTCATCAACACATTATGATTTTTTTTGTGTTATGATATGATCACGTGTGTGTGTGAGTGTAATATACATACATGTGTTTTGATATGCTATATGTCCATGCATCACATTACATCTTTTAAGGAAATTAGATCATCATTGCATTTAATTAACATACAACCATGTGTGTTTGTTAAATCATGTTAGCATCTAATGTAAACATACATTCATACAAGCATATAACATCCATAGCATAAACATACATCAGAGTAAAAAGCATACACATCAAAATAAACAATTCTATGATATCACAACATATATGTCCATATATATACGCATGTATGTATCAAATGTCATGTACATGTATCTAGCCACTAATATTAAAAAATGAGTGGCTACTGAATATATGTCTATACAAAAGATCTACAAATATATATATATGTGTGTGTGTGTGTGTGTATGTATCCCTTGCTACAAAATGATGTACAAAATCAAGAGCCCTTATGACTGTGGTGCATGGCTCTTGGAGCCCTCCAGCTCTGACTACTACTCTGGTACTCTCGAGAGAGGCTGCACAGTGGTCATGGAATGGGATCAGTGCAAGTGTGATACAGACAGAGCTGCCCACATCCCCCTGATCTCTCCCTATGCGGGAGCATATAGTCATCTCCACTTGTCTTAGCTTCTCCTGTAGTTGCTGAACATTTGTCGGGATCACAGTTGCTAGCTACCCATCAAGGTCATCAAGATGGCTCCGGAGGGCATCACGTGCCTACTCGGAAATGTCGTACATTGTCACTACCGCATCTCGCTCATTGAGTTCCATCTGCAGCTCCCCCGATAGCTAGTCGCATTGTCCTCGAACAATATTCAACTTTGCAATCAGCTAGATGATCTCTACACCCCACTCCTCGTAGGTGGTCCTCAGGTGTGCTACCGGCTCAATATTTGGGGCATGCATCCCACATATACCAGCCAAAAATCCTCAAGAACCATCCCCTAGATTGGCACGTCAGGGGCTACCTTTGAAATACACTGAGCCATCAGCCCAATCCATGCCTATGCATCCTCTACAACCACAGAGAAAGAAAGAGAAATTAGTATCACATGGAATATATATATGTAATCATAAATAGAAAAAAATGAAAGAGCGGAAACATAAACAATGTACTCCATATACCTGGATCCCCTAGCTGTCATGTGGGGTCAAGGTGAGGAGCAGTGCTAGGGCCCCCATCGTCAGTATCGGTAGCCACTCCCGGTGATGCCAAGGCAGCTATCACTGGAATAGTAGGAGCTGGTGGTGCCAACAAGATAGGGGTAGCTACTAGGGGGTTCGATCTCCTTTGTCACCTCGGTCTCTGAGGTGCTTCCTCCTCCTCCTGTGCCCTCTCCTCCTCCTCACCCACCTATTGGCGCCCTCTTCATCTTCCCTATGGAGGCTAGGGTGGAAGGTCCCCTTGTAGACTAGGGTCCCCTCTTGGGGCACCCTCATCGAACATAAGAGAAAGATGATGCCTCTCCCACCACTGCGCAAAATCTACAGCAACCCTAACATTATCTGCTGCTACTATGGGCGGTAGATCCTGGTTGGACTCATCATCATCGAAAGGGACAAAATCAGTGATGGTGGGGTGAGGGTGATCTCGACTCTCACTGCGCTTCTATAGGCCCTAGAATATGTGGGCACATCTAGTGGAATCATTTGAGGATGGCCATGTTGTTGCATGACCCAACTCCAATAGTATGGCACTATGATATAGTCACAGTGACCCAACAAAACACAGTCCCTTTGTAGGTTCCTCAAATTCCTATTATCGTCCACCCATCTGAAAAATTGGTAGGGTCTCTATCAGACCCCGTCCACAGTAAGAGTGTCAAACTGTAGCTGCCAAAACTATAAATTTTTGAATCTCCATTGGCCTGTCATTTCATACCAGTGGGCCATGGGGACACAATATAGTCGTCACTAGGGAAAACTGATCGGCCTAGTGCACATGATGTGAGAAAATTCCCACACCTTCAAAAGTGTGCACAGTGCAATGAGGCTACGGTACTCGTAGTGAACATACCAGCCTAACTCCCGGTAGAGGTGTGATAACATGCTACACCCCTAGGAAAAAATTATCTTGTGCTCAACCATCTCTTTGATTGTATGGATGAGGCCCCCGTGTAGGTGCGAGCCTCACTCGTCTATCGTGACCCAGAATTCCATGGTCATGACCATAACCCGGTGTAGCAGTGGTGCAATGGTCCTCACCTAGTTCTACCAATGTGTATATATGTGGCCTATGCCGTCACCACCGCCCGTCCGCCTTGAGTAGTAGAGGACTCCCTCCCTCCGCTCCTGTGTTGATGAGGTATCATCTAGGGCCACCCATCTTCCGCGGATGAGTAGTCTAAGGATCTGATAGGCATCCTCAAACATGATATTTATCTCCCTACAAGATAGCTCGAAAGATGACATGGTGGCATCCCACTGCTCCATCAATGTTGTGAGCATCCTCTCATGATATTGCATCTTTGACATGGTGAACACATGCCAGAGATCGACCCACTCCAAATGTGTGACCTCGTCATCTATAAGACGGTCCCTCTACTCACGAACGAGTTGGAATGATCACCCTCTCAGATGCTCATGAATCTTTGGATAATCCTACAAAAGTGAAAAAATTTAAATCAGAACATTGAATTTCATTATGAAAATAAAAAAAATTAAGACTTATGCACGCCGCGCAAACATCTGCACATTGCACATGTGTCCCTATCTGTCATGGCTTCCTCGAGGACACCAACGCGTCCCTGAGATGACAGTGCAGATTTGGGACCTCAGTGTAGACTCTAGATGACAATACTTTTTTTAGATGCGAGGGCCCAAAAAAGATGCCTATGCACCTCGCTGAATAAAAAAATTCTAAAAATGAGCTTAAATTCATAAAAAATAAGGTTTAGAGGCCTACCTGGTCTACCTCATGACCCTCGACGATGTCGTCGCGTGGCTGCTCCAACCTCGCTGCCTCGTACTCCCTCCTACTAGGCATTTTGCTGACTTTTCTCTCACAAAATTCAATAATTTGCTTGCAATGAATAGTGAAAATGACCCTTCTAGGGGCCCACCTAGGTATATATAGGCCCCCAGGGGCCCATTTTTCCTAGAGCTTGTGGCTCCTGGGTTTCTCCTAAATTTACCCCACCAAGTTGGGGGAAAAATTAGGAAGGGGCATATAGTCACCTCTTGATCATATTTTTCTTTTGAATTGACGACCTTTTCTTGATCATTTTTCTCTCTATTGTAGCTTCTTCTGATTTTTTGAGGCTGACCCAAAATTTGAGTTTTACAAGTTAAAGTCTTGAACAATTTTTCACGACCATTTTTTCGTTGTTTGTTGAGCTCAGTTGCTAGGGGCACCTTCAATACTAATTAGCTCAAATTCAATTTCCTCTAAGGCCCCTTTTTCTTGGCATGCAAATCCATAAAATTCAAAATTTAGGTGAAATTTTTCTTCTCTACTTTAGTGAGGCTAATTTTTTCCAAAATTGAGCCCACTAAAGTGGGGGAAAAATGTAATGTCACATAATTGCTCCTAAGGGAAATTCCATTTTTTCACATTTTTTCCTAGCATTTATGATACCTTAGAGCATTAATGAAAAAAATCTCATGAGTCTGAATTTCATGATTTTGTCTCCATGTGGACTTGTGGCAAAGCAACAGAAGCCTGACAACATGTTTCTCGAAAATCTAAGCTTTGGATGCCTATGTGGCGCGTAGACGTCTGCACGGTGCACTAGCATCCTAGCAGTTTTCCAAGTTTGAAACAAGAAATCTAGAATATTGACTCTCTCGACATGTGTCCTAGAAGTCAAATTTTAGACGTAATGTCTCTTTTCCACCCTTGCATGCATTAAAAACCCCATTTTTTCTCTCATTTGGGGTTGGAAGTCATTCGTTCAAGCTCTCTTACCACTTGCTATAGTTTTGAGTTCTCTTCATCCTTCATAGTAGCACTCTCACAAGTGAACCCATGTCGGACTGAAGTCCTTCCAGTAGCAACAACTCTCAAGCAAACACTCAATGGTGCGTCTATGTTCTCTAGAGAGGGTCTAGGCTTGTGGATAATGCTCTCTCTCTCACTTTCCTTTCCTACTTGTTTATCTACTATCTCGTGGTGTAGGTTCTACTCCTGAGGCAAGTTTTCCTTTCACCACATGTTTTGTTTACTTCATTTTCATTCCTTTCCAACTTGGCTATCCATGGTGGGAACACCAAAATAGGGATCTAATTGAGGCAGGCCCCTATACAGCCCCAACCTTTTCCCCTTGTTCTTTTGTATGTATGTGCAAAGTGGAGCTTGGAGTGAAGAGTTGAGCATATAGTAAAAGGTAAGCTCTCTCCAAGTCCCCTTGTTTTTGTTATAGTTTATGGTTTCATGTTCATTTATTTTTCTTAGTACATATTAGATCTAAGCTTAGAAGTGAAATCTAGTTTCTCTCGCTTGAGCTCCTGAGCCCTCTATTGCTTAGGATGCCAGCACATCTTTTAGATGACAACGCACCACGCTGGCATCCTAAGACTGCATTGTTGTCTTTTGGCCAAGAGCTCACTCATCTAAGGCAAAAATCTTAGGGTTTCACTCTCTCAAGATCTGAAGTAACTTTATTTAAAACACAACTCGAGTATACTTTTCTACATTTTCGTTGACTCGCTTATGCTGAGGTGTATAAGGGCAGTTCATTCCCTAGTGATCTCTTGAGAACAAAGAGACCCATGTGCAGGGAATCCCTCTTAAATCACAACTATTTGTATGAAAAAAATGCATACTCACTTTGAGGCAACGAAACTCTTGGTTGTCTACTGGGTGAGAAGTCCTAGAAATTGAGAAACATACACTCATGGCTGGTATGCACTCACACACACATGCAAGTGGCTATGGGTAAATTCATGCCTTAGTCGAGCTTCCTGCTCAAACCATACCAATGTTATACCTCCAGGTAACTTTAATAGGGTGCCACACAAAAAAATTGATTTTTTGAGCTTCATTAGACAAGCAAAATTTTGTATGCTTAGAGATCATGAACAAAAAAGATGGCTCTACGGGTATGCAAACTATGTTATGCAAGGTGGCCATGTAACTACAAATGAAAAATGAAAAAATAGGGAATGTTCAAAGGGGCCTTTCTTAGATCACGTGAGGTCTTAACTAAGGGAACATTATGCCTAATGTCTCCAAGAGAGGACTAATCAAAGAAGAGAAGATTCGCAACTTAGGGGATACAGTGTGTCACATCAATCCTCTAAGAGGAATGTAATATTCTAAGAGAGATCACGCTCTTTAGGGACATCACACCCCATGTCATCCACAAAGAAAAAAATGCATCATATGAAATAAAAAGACTACACCATGAACCATGAAAAATAAAAATGCAAAAGAATAATGCCAATGTATGCCCCAACTTTAAAGAATTTGCTAAACACCATGTTGTGAGCAATTACTTTAAAGTATCAAATAATAAATGAAAACAATAAAGAAGACATGAGAGCTAACCTAGAAATCCCTATGCCAAGTCATATGTTTCCAAGTAAGGCTATGTCATGCAAAAGAAAAGGAAAAGAGAGGGGTTTCCCCAAAAATTAAAACACCAAACACATAAGGGATCTATAGATTTTGGGTCAGTATGTTCTTGTTGCAATGATTTTTAGAGAGCTTGGAACATTCATCATTCCTAAAATATACATAGAACTGGAAGAATGACACAAAGAGAGCAAAAACAAAGAAAAACCTTCCGAGTCAACATGGAAGAGACATGAATGTCTTGATTCCTTGCATCATCCCCAAAAGGAAAACACAAGACAAATGAAAAAGATAAAGACAAAGAAAAGCTTTTGGGTCAACATGGAAGAGACATGAGTACATCTTGATGCCTTGCATCATCCCCAAAAGGAAAACACAAGACAAAAGAAAAAGATAAAGACAAAGAAAAGCTTTTGGGTCAACATGGAAGAGACATGAATGTCTCAATGCCTTGCGCTATCCCCAAAAGGAAAACACAAGAAAAATGAAAAAATAAAAAAAGCGAAAAGATGTATGACATAAAGAAGAATGAGGGCAAAAATAGAGGAATGCCACAAAGAGAGATCACATCACATACATGCAATCACACAAAATAAAATGAAAAAGAAATAATACAAAAGTCTAGTAAGGCATATGCGATTCAACCTATTAGCAGGTCATATGCATCCTAGTCATGTTCCTTGTATATCGAAGGCAAACAACTAGCTAAAGGGACAATAGCAGGTGTTGAACTAGGGCACACACCAAGTTCAACACTCTTTGTATGATATTTTGCATCGAGGCTCATGGAAGAGGAAAATAATTTATCCACTTCATTATGCACCTCTTCGTCAATTTTAGCAACCTCATCATCACCATCCAAATCAATGACAACAGGAGGTCGAATGATAATGTACATGTAAGAGTTAAATTCTTGTTGTGGTTGTTGTATTGGATTGTTTTGTTTCGGTGAGGGGGAGGCACATCATGCATTTCTTTAGTCAAGTTTGGGTTTTGATTTTCTTTGTTTAATTATTCATGTAACCTGCGAGCAAGGGCATGACATCTACGCCTACGCTCTCTAGCACCTCTATTTCTTTTAGTTTTGTTTTCAAGTTGCATTTGTGTAGGAGCGGATTGATCAACTATAGGTTTCTTTTCTTCCCTGAGGGGAGGAATGAAAGGAACCATAGGGGGATTTTTTGACTACTTTCTCTTTGACTTTGTAAACATGTTTTATTCTAGGTGTGACAGGATTGCTTTCATTGTCTCTTGGTCGTTTGAAGGAGATAGGGGAGGTTTTTGTCTTAGGTTGGTCTTGGTTGTTCTCTTTAGGTTCAATCATGGTTTTATCAAGGATAGTAGGCTTAGTGGTGGATGGGGACATGTTTCAAAGGGATAGTTATGCTATCTTCTTTGTCTTGAACTTTTGATAGGACAAGAAAAAAAAGTCTTCTCATGGTTTTATAGGTTCCATAGGCTCGGGCCAAAAGAAATCTAAGGAAAAATTTCCTTTGGAGAACAAAGGGCTAAAGCCACTATGATGGATGGTGAAAACTTCATTTTCAAAGGGAAAATTTAAGAATTTATGTACAACTAAAGGGACAACTTTCATGGAGTGTAGCCATGGATAGCCTAGCTTCACACAAAATTGGTCCAACTGCAAGATGATGGAGAATGAGACATCTAATGTTTTTAGTCCTATTTTTAAGGGAAGAGTGATTGATCCCATCGTAGGGCAAGAAAAACCATTGTGTGTCTTGATCCATGCTTTCAGTTTATCGTATATGTCTTAATAGAGCTCATGCAAAATTAAGAATTCCTTGGTGATCACATTCTCTCCACAGGAAAGATCTATTAGTATCCCATTAGTGGGCTTGTAATAGATATGGCCGACTATATAAAGAGGACCATCAGGTACATGTTTAAGTATATCCTTAGAGAAGAAAGCAATGTTAAGATGGTTTTTAGTTCACCCCTTACAAAGAATGACATCTATCACTCCTACCATGTCATCCATAGGATCATTATCTATAGGATCATGTTGAATAGAATCATTGTTATCATCATTTGTGTCAACATTCATCACATCATTCTTTGTAGTTTCACTGGCTTTGACAAATGAAATACTATATTTTGACATGGGGTTGGTGAAAATTTGCAATTTTTGGTTAGGAGGGGCAACAGAATTAATTCCTTGATCACTACCACCTCCAATGGAAATACGACCAAAATCAATGATTGGGTGTTTTGACGGGAGGTAAAGGCTTATTAGGATTGGGTGTTTTTATGGGAGGTAAGGTAATCATTTGTTCTAAAAGTTGGGACATTGTATTATGAAGGGTATCGGGTAAGGGAGTGAATTGTATTTTCAGGTCCTCATAGCTAAAGGGTATTGTGGCTTTAACAAAAACTACTTGGTTATTGAAATTTTGAGTTGTTTGTTGAGGGGGATTGAATTGAAGGAACCCTTTATTCTATTTTATAAAAGGTTGGGAATTGTTTTGGTTTGCAGGCTTGGATTTCTTAGTTAGGCTAGAAGTAGACTTTGTATCTCGACTATTAACTAAATTTTGATAATCACGGAGGGTGGTACACAAGTGCATGAATGATGGGAATTTCATCATGGTGAGATTATCTTGAATCTTTCTTTGTAAATTTTCTATGAACATATTTTGAAGGTGAGGATTGGGAACCTTGACATCAATTTGGGAATAAAGTGATTAATAGCATGAGATAAATTCAATTATCTTTTCTTCTTTTTGCTTACATCTCATCAAATTGGCCAAGGTCATCTTAGGGGTCTTATGTACTTGGAAGTGGTTTACAAATTCCTCAAAATGTTCATTGAATGAATGAATTGAGTTGTTCGGTAAAGAAGAAAACCATTCTGAGGTGGTATCTTTCAAGGACCTCGGAAAAAGCTTAGCCAAATGTTTATCATCAAGGACAAAGTCACTACATAAGGCAGTATAAGCATTAACATGGTTAGAAGGATCTCCTTTTCCTTTGTATTTCTTGAATCTAGGCATCTCTACACCTTGTGGCATTGATGATTGTAATATCTCCAAGGAAAATGGACTGCTTTTGACATAATATGTAGGTGGGCCATTTTTATTTTGGTTGATGGTGGAAATCTATTTTTGAAGGGATGCAACAATTTGGAAGAGTTAATTTATGAGAGGGTCATTGCTTGTGTTATGAGATGGAAGTGAAAATGGTGAAGGAGTGTATGTGTTTGAAGGAAAAGTGAATGGAATGCTTATGGGTGGTAAGGTGGTAGGAGATATTATGTGTGATGCCACATAGGAACTAGGGATGCTAGCGGGAATACCCAAGGAAGGAATCACATTACCATCTTGTTCCATTGTCGGTGTGACTTGAGGGTTGGTATAGGTAGGTATTGAGGAAATTGTTGTGGGAGGAGGAATTTGAGTTCCTCCTTGGCTTGTGACATTGCTTGTAGGTAAAGGAAAACTAGTGGTTGGGGTGAGGTGTTTTCCAAAGATTTCAACTATATTTTTATAAGGTCAAGCCCATCTTCACTTTCAAGCATGTGATGAATGTTATCTATAGTAGGGATGGCAATAGTTGAGATGTTGTCATTTTTCACTTGATGTTGTAAGTTTTTTAGGTCTTCATGAATTTAAATTATATTTTCTTGCGGGACACTATCATTCCTTGTTTCAACTTGCATACTACTTGAAGGCAAAGAGTTGTTAAGGGTGTTATTCATATCTAGTGTAATAGTGTCAATACTAGGAGTGAAAGAGCTAGACAACCCAAGATCCACAATGATTGTACTATTGCGGGATGACATGTGTCTTGAACTTCATCTCAGTACACTATTAGAAATAGGACACCAAATACTCATGCAAGTGCTACTAAATGCAATGTGAATGCAAATGCAATATAAGCTAAGAACAACGAAATGCTTATAATAGAAATTTTGGAAACTAAAACAACAAGGCAATAACAACAAACAGAAACTCAAAAATCAAACTTTGAATGCCATAAAATGCAGTGTAGAATATGCAAAGGGACTTATTCACCCAAGGTGGTGAATGAGTCCCAATAGGGATTTTTTCAAAAAAAATAGAATTTTTCAATTGATTTTTATGCTTTTTATGTTTTATGATCTATATTTGAGATGAAAATGCAGATGTTGTTTGATTTTCAACAAAATTAGATGCAAAAATGCAAGATATATGAGCTTTCACTAATGCAAGAATAGAAACCCTAGAATAAAAATTAACTAATGCAAACCCTAATGCAATGTTATTGTAAGCAAAATCTAGGATGAAAATGGACTCCAAATCAGAATTATGATGTTCTAAATGTAGGTTCACCAAAATGAAAGACCTAGGGTTTAGGACCTAGAAAGGAAAATTTTCACTTTCACTCAAGAACAAACCCTTGATATCTCAATGCAAAAGAGAAAGAGAGCTCGCAAGAGGGTTGTTCTAGGGGTTGAATGTGATCTAATAATGGGTTCACCCAATCATCCTAAATCAATCGCATCCGAACAATCCAAACTAATCACCATAAATCAATCTCATCATTAAATCAAACATCCTACATGAATCCTCCTAAATCAATCTTAAAACATCCTAATCCACAACCCTCATCATCCAAATCTTAGTCTAACATTATCACTCAACCATTACATCATAAATCCAAGTCCAAACCTAGTCCAAAGTCCACAATCTTAACCTTATAAAGAATCCCTCATTTGCATTCCAATCATTAGATCGCAAGAAAATAAACTAATGGATTCTCATGGAGAATCTTTCTTCAACATAATTCATCCCAACCACCAACACCTCATGAGGAAATTGTAGATACACAAGAGGAATCCACTAGACTAAGGGAGTTTTCTAACAACCCCCATAACCAATAAATGATGGAGAAAATCCTTCTACTTGACAAAGACTATCTTGTCCTTAGCCTCATCGCTCAAGGAGCTAAAATCCCCACTAATACCAACATCTTACAAGCAAGGAGTAGTGACTCTTCCAATAATCCTTCATCATCCACCATCTTCTTTAACCATATCCTTGGTCCACAATCCAATACCAATATCCCCCCTCCATAAACAAAAATCAACCTAATGTCAACCTACCCCCTCTTGACAAACACAACTTTGCCACCCTTCTCAAATAAAACTTTACCTCCCTTCACAAACACAACTCTACCTCCTTCCATAAACACAACTCCATCTAACACTAATCTACCCCCTTTTACAACTACCACTTTACCTCCTTTCACAAACACAAACCTACCTCCCTCCACAAATATGACACAATCCCTTAATAATTTACCCCCACTTACATCACATTTAAGGGTCACTATTCCTCCTAACACCAACATCACTTATTCCCCCTCCAATCCAACCACACCAACACAACCCATTCCTACTTCATCCATTCATGATAATTACATTGTTCAACACAGTGTCTCCCAAACACTAAATAGCAATCCTCCACCTCCTAATAATCCATCAAACTCTAATCCTCAACACCAATTTATTAACAACCAACCTCCCTCTCCTTACAATTCGTCAACCTCCAATCCTCAATATCATTAATCCATCAACTTCACCAACACCAATCTCCAAACTCAACATAACAATCCTCCACCCACACCTCCTCATAATCCTTCATACATCAACACTCAACCTCAAACATCTAACCACCAACAATATGACCAAAACAACAACAATCCTCCATCAACACCTCCATACCAATACATGTATAATCACCTACTCCAAAGTTCTCCACAAAAAAATATCTCACCCAAGAGTTGCACAAGATGAAGCACATGATTCAAGGAATCCAAAGTGGTCAAGCGAAGAATACTTTTAGGTATAAATACATATTCCCTTATCCATTTAACCAATCCATATTAGTGTTTCCCTTCCCTAAGGACTATGAGATACCAAAATTTGACAAATATAAAGGGAAAGGTAACCCTATTGAACACCTTAAAGAATTCAAAGTTGCATGTCAAGAGGTGGCCTATAATAACATATACCTCATGAGGTTATTCCCTAAAATCCTTAGTGGCCAAGATTTGGAATGGTTTACACACTTACCCCATGGATCCATAAAATCCTTTGTATACCTATCCAAATGCTTTGTAACTTACTTTCCATATGTAACATTGATCAAGAGATAACATTAGCTAAGTTATGGACAGTGAATAAAAGCAATGGGGAAATTTTTTCCTCATTCCTTCAAATATGGAGACAACTTGCAAGCAAATTCCTCTTACAAGTACCCAAAAAAATGGTTAACATTTTTATTGAAAATTTACATCCCAAAATAGCCCTACACTTGCAATTACAATGTGTTACTACATTCAATGAAGTCATTGAAAAGGGATTAACCATTGAAAAGGCATTAATTGCATAAGGGGTAATCAAAATTTATAAAGACCAAAAAGATAATAGCCAATCATCTAATGACAAATCAAAATATTGGTCTAAGAACAAAATTATTGTAAATGATGGAATAACTTATAGTAAACATGTCCAAAATGTACAAAATACCCCATCACATAACACACAACAACAAGGTGCCTCTAATATTATCACTACCCCCCAAGGAAAAGGTAGACAAAATAACCAAAGCAAGCACAAATACACCCCTTTGGAAGAAGCTCTTCATGTAATAAATTTCATAAATTGGCACAAGAAAACTTAATTAAATTTCCAATCACCACACCTCTTGATGAAAGCAAACCAAAACCTGAATGGTATAAGGAAGATGAATATTATGAATACCATTGAATTGAAGGCCATAATACTATCAAATGCATGAGATTAAAAAATTACATCCAAGACCATATTGAAAAGGGAGAAATTAAAATGCAAAACTAAAACTCCCCAAATGAGCAACTAGGTATATACCCAACCCTTCCAACGACATAATGATGGACAAACCTCATATAAAAACATCTCATACACATACACCAATAATTCCAATCCATCATCACGTGACACAATCATCGGTCATATTGAAGAATGTAACACCATAACTATTAAAGCACCTGATTGCACCATCACCACCTACCGAGGCCAAGTAACAATACAAGGAGAATCATATTCATCATCCAATCCATCAAACACCCATAAATATAACATCATTGAACATCTTGGGAAAACACTATCATAAATTTCCATCTTGGAACTCCTTCACACCTCACCCATGCATAAGGAATCCCTTGATAAAGCTCTCCAAGAATCTAGGGTTCCAAGTGACATAAATGATAATTAGTTCCAAGCTATAATTGGTCACCTTTCATCCACACACCAATTATCATTCATTAATAAGGATCTCCATTCTAAAACACCTCATAATAAACTATTGCATGTTGAATCCATCGTCCATAACATTAAAAGAGTCCTAATAGATGGTGGATCTAGCCTAAATTTATGTACCTTGAAATTAATAAATCAATTGGGTTATTCAGATGATGTCATCGATCCCCACAAGAAAATAACAATAAAAGCATATGATGATGTCGAAAGGGAATTAGAAGGTACCATTAAATTACATGTTCAAGTTGGCCCAACCATTATGGAAAAAACATGTCATATACTTGACCTTGACTTTCTATATAGCATCCTCCTTGGGTGACCTTAGATACATGCCATGCAAGCCATCCCTTCCACCTACCACCAATTCCTAAAATTCTCCCATAATGGAAAATAAATCACCATTCCCGCTAATCCAAAACCTTTCCAATACTATAAGGCATTAGAATGAAAATATAAAAGCTACCATCATTGTCCCATTAATGATGAAGCCTCCACCTCATCCACTTCTTCTACTTTACAACCATCATCAATACCACCTTCCATACCTGAAGACAAGGTCAAGATAACTGATAAAGGATGTGGGGAGTATGGGGTCCAAAACTCCTTTTGCATAGGACAACTCCCTACCTCTCCACAATCACATCGTCGTGCACTCAATTTGAAACCAAAAGAAACCTTCAAGAACTTCAATAAATGGGAATTGAACTGGAAAAAGAAGATTTGAGCTTAGACATGGATGTTTCTTCTTGGTTATACAAAGAATAAAATGAGCTTTTTTCCCTCGAGACTCATAGATACCCTAAAGGACATTACTTATGCAAGCATTGGGACTATAAAGGCAAAGGATTGGGGGCACAATAATAAGGAATCATGGAGCCTATTCAGCTTCGAGAATATAAATATCATCAAGGACTTGGATTCTTGGCCATTAAATTGGTAACCATAAAACCCCAATGTACACATGATAAAGGAAGTAAGACTTCTATTGATAAGAGCTCTTAGGAGGAGATCACTGAAGAGTCCTTCCAAACCATCACTGAACTTTTTTATATTGACCACATATGCACCATCTCATCATACATTGACCTTCAACTCGAGTATATCCTGAACTAATTGATTGGGACTAGCAAGGACCTCCCGCCTTAGACACATTCCAAAATAATGAAGCAATATCAAAAATCATGGGAGCCTATGATTACCTAACACCAAGGGATCATAAGCAAGATAATCAAATCAAGTTGCATAAAGATTCTTATTTTGTGGAAAATATCATGTGCCTCAATCATAAAAATGAAAATAAAAAAGAAAGATCCCTTAGTGAAAACCTCGATGGGGTTCTTTTGGATCATGAAAAAGTAAAAATAAAAGATGTATCCTCCAATATAAACCTTTCTGAGGCATTGGAGGATGGGGCACTTGATTCAATTCCCAAGCATGATGAAAATTTTACTATAGTGATTGAAGATATTGTGGACATCAACCTGGGAACAAATGAGGAACCTAAAATCACTTACATCGCTAAAGAGCTAGAAGAAGCATTTAATGAAAAATTGGGAGATTTCCTCAAAAGAAGATCCATCAATTTTTCCTAGACATATAAGGAAATTCCAAGGTTGGATCCATCCCTTGTAGTACATCATTTGGCAGTCTATCCAGATGCAAAACTTGTCAAGCAAAAACTACATAAGATGCATCCAAAAATTGCTCTTTTGGTAAAGGAAAAGTTACAAAAACTCTTAGAGGTAGGATTCATTAAGCCTATTGATTATCCTAAGTTGGTATCTAAAATTATACCAATTGCTAAACCCACCAAGGGCATTCACATATATATAGACTTTAGGGATCTCAAGAAAGCATGTCCAAAGGATGAATTTCCACTAATAACTATTGACATCATTGTAGATCTCACAATAGGACATAAGATGTTATCCCTTATGGATGGATTTTGAGCTACAATCAAATTCCAATTTGTTAGTGTAATTAATTATTTATTACACTAGCATAAGTTAAATTAGGTTTTGCATTATTTATTCTAGATTGCATAAATTAAAAAATCATCAATAATGGGGTAATTCCCCTTTCCATGTTTGTAGGAGATAAGATTCCTTCTAGAAGATGATTTTTCCTTCTAGAACTTATCTCAATATTTTATCATTCCCTAGGTAGGTAGTTAGGGTTCACATGTTGTCACATTTTGTTAGATCATGACACATGGCAACATCATATTACATCTTGCATCTCAACCTTGCCTATATAAGGAAGGTCATTGTACACATTTGTATCATACTTTTCATCTTATCATTTTAGATGTCTTAATATCAAGCAAGCTCATTCTTGCATATCCTCTTGTGGAAGGTTTATCATTTTTGTAAGTGTTCCTGGGTGTCGAGCTAATATCTTCAGCTCTTACATAATTTCCAAAGAAGATAAACATAAGACAACTTTCATAAGCCCATGGGGGACATTTTTCTACCAAGTAATGCCCTTTGGAATCAAAACCACATGAACTACATATCAAAGAGAAATGACTATTATCTTCCATGACATGCTACATAACATTATGGAATATTATGTCGATGACCTTTTGGAAAAATCAAAAACAAAGGATGGATGTATATTGAAGTGTTTGAAAGGATATTTGATTGACTATAAAAATATAAATTACGTCTTAATCCTAAGAAATGTGTGTTTGTAGTCTCATCTAGAAAACTCTTGGTATTTATTGTCTCCCATTGAGGAATTGAAGCAATAATGGAAATGCCTCCACCAAAGAACATAAAAAATATTAGAATTCTACAAGGAAAGATACAAGCACTTCATAGATTCATTGCACAATTGGTTGATAAATGTCAACCATTTTCTCACCTACTTCGTAAAAACATCACATTCAAATGGGATAACAATTTTCAACAAGATTTCCAACAACTTTTAAATATTATCTTGCAACACCACCAGTCCTATTACCACCACAAGAAGATAAACCACTCCTCTTGTATATATCAACTATGTAAGTGGCATTGGGGGGATTATTGGCTCAACATGATGACAAGGGAAAGGAAAGAGATATATACTACATATCTCACACACTAGCTGGAAGTGAGTTGAAATGTACATCAATAGAAAGATCATGTTTAGTAGTGCTATTTTTTGCTAAGAAAATATGACATTATATGCTTAATCACAAGACTCAACTCATTTCAAAAGTGGATCCATTAAAGTACCTACTTTCAAAGGTGACTTGTACAGGATGAATAGATAAATGGATCATGGTTCTCAGTGAATTTGGCATTGAGTATATACATAGAAAGTATATTAAAGGACAAGTGATTGTTAATCAACTTGCTAAAGCTCCTATACAGGATAATCTCGCATTGCTGACAGAATTCCCTGATGAAAATATCTTAACAACAGACAAAGTCCAACATGGTGGAACCTGGATTTTGATGGATCTTTCACACAACATGGCTTGGGGGTAGGGATACTCTTTGTCATGCCCCAAGGATATTGTATCCCTAAGTCCTACCAAATCACATTTCCATACATGAACAACTTAGCAGAGGACAAGGCCTTAATAACAGGACTTAAGCTTGCCATCCAATGGAAGATTGAAAAACTACAAGTATATGGTGACTCCCAATTAGTCATCAAGCAAGTAAATGATGAGTACCCTGTACAAAGGATGATAAGCTATTTCCTTACAAATTCATGGTGGATAGCTTCAAGGAATACTTCACATAAGTACATTTCGATCAGATACCAAGGGTAAATAATAAAGCAACAGATTCCATGGCTACCATTGGTTCCCTTGTTGATGTACCACAAAAAAGTTAGTAATATGAGTTCCTGATAGAACAACTTTTGGTTCCTTCTTATGATATTCCTGAATCTGAAATGATTGGTGATATCGTTGGTCCTAATTCTCCATGGTACCAAGACATATATGAGTACCTATACAACAACACCATCCCACCCAACCTATCATCTTCACAACACCATTCCTTTATCTGTAAAACATCTCGCTTCACTATCCTCAAAGATACACTTTACCACCACTCTATTGATGACACCCTCCTAAGATGCTTGGACTTAGCAAAAGCTAAAACTTTCCTAAAAGAAGTGCATCAAGGTATTTGTGGGGCCTATTCTATTGGACCATCATTAGCTAAGAATTTTTTATGTATAGGATAGTATTGGCCTGTGATGGAACAAGATGCAATTAATATGGTGAAAGTATGCAATCCTTGTCAACAACATGGTGACTTGATTCACACACCATCACAAGAATTATAGCTTATTGTTACTATGTGGCCTTTCTTATGATGGGGGTTAGAACTCATTGGCAAGATACATCCTACGTCATCAAATGGTTATAAATTCATAATAACCACCACTAAGTATTTCACTAAGTGGGTCAAAGCCATACCTATGACCTATGTTACAGGGAAACAAATTTCCAAGTTCTCACTATTGGCCTCACAATTGCCATTAAACCAAAAGGTCAACCTATTAATGCTCAATACAACTTCCAAATTTAACAAATACATGAGAGGTCGTTAGTACATGTCATGAATCTTGAGGGGAGTGCTGACCATCTTCCAACAATCTCCCCCTCGGCATTACCTGATGGGATTCAAACTTTCCACCTTTGGCTCTAATACCAATTGTTGGTGCCACAGTTGTCGTTGCACCAAAAGGTTGGCGTATTAATTCTCAATACAACCGCTAGATTTAATAGATCCATAGGAGGTGATTAGTCCATGTCACGAATCCCGAGGGGAGCATTGACCATCTTCCAAGACATACTCCATTACATCATCTATAGCTTCGATATTCTTGCTTCCATAATCATAGACAACATATGCCCCTTTAAGAATCAAGAATTTCATAACCTATGCCAAAAATTTAATATCCAACATCATCTTTCCACTCCATATTAAATCCATGAGGCAACAATAAGGTTGAGGCCACAAATAAAACAATCTTGAAAATCTTAAAGAAAATCATCAATGAAGTTGGTCGTGATTGGAACTTGTAACTCAATCCCACCTTATGGGCATACCATACTATTATTTGCACACCAAATAGAGCCACATCCTATTCCCTAATATATGGTGTTGAAGCTATCTCGCTAATAGAGCTTGAGCTCCCATCATTGAGAATTTCTTTACAGCATCTCATTGATGATGAAGAATATCGCCTAGCATGTCTTCAACAACTAGAGCTTCTAGATGAAAGATGTTTAAATTCCCTTAATCATCTCAGAGAATATCAAAACAAGCTTTGCAAAAATTATAACAAGAAGATCAAGCATAGAGAGTTTACTATTGGAGATTTTGTCCTCAAGGAAAACCAACATAACTTACAGGAATGTGAAAAGAAGGAAAAGTTTGAACCTAATTGGCTAGGCCTTTACATCATTATGGAAAAATATGGGTTGGGGCATATCAGTTAGCCACCATAGAGGGAGAGCCCCTTGAAGAACCCATGAATATTAACCATCTCAAAAAATTCTTTGTATAAGAAGAACCAAAAAAACAAAAAAAATAGAAAAATAAAAAAAGAAAAAAATAATAAAGAGAAATAATCCATCCAATGGTGAAAACTACTTTGTGGCACCTTGGGAAAGTACCATGTTGAAAACCTAGAAAATAGGTGCCATGTGTAGTGTCATGTCCACCATCTATCAGGTCACTTTTTTGCTTCCATCCACAAAAAATTTGCCTACCCTCCCAACTATGGCTTGGAACAAATGCCCTGATTTTGAGATTAGAGAGCTTCTCATGCATCACATTCATACCACATACCATATCCCCACCCCCCTTGATGTCACTTTATTGACCCTCCCATAATAAATAAGATAGCTTGCATGATTATCACCATCACGTGCCACCTATTCCTGGTATAAATATCACATGACTATTTCACTATTGGATTACTTTTGGTTGAGAGAATAACCACAGTTGAGAGAATAACCACAGTTGAGAGAATAACAACCCTAATGCCATGCAATCATGAATTCATAATTGGCATGAAGGAATTTTCACTCCCATGATCACGATACACATAACTCGCCATACCCAAGAATTTTATATGATGGTGTTTGTATAAGACATGAATTGGGCACAAATACTTCTATCCCATCCTTCCCCTCGTTCACTCCTTCACCCACATTGTCATGTATAGTGGGAGGCAATCTTCAACATGCCTAGTTTCTCATTCCACTTCACCCATCCCATAATAAAAATCCTATCATCCCAAAGGCACCACCCACATCACCCTGAGACAAACAACACAAATAAAAACAACAAGCATGTCTACATATGGCCCTAATATCAAACTATCAATGTAATCCCTAAATCACCTCACCACTTCACTTGCCACCCATCACAATCCTTTCCATCTTTTCCCGATAGGATGAATCCTTCCTTGGTTTGGAAGCATCTTCCAGTATTATCCTTGGCAAGAGATTTTGATTTTTTCTTTTGGATTTACTATAAAATCTTGAACCTATGAAGTCACCAATTCAAGGCCACCTAGATCCTTTCATATCTTGGTGTGTCAAAGATAAGGCATGAAGTAGGCATGGGTCGTTTTGTAAGGCATGTTTGTGATTAGCTTGATTTGCTAATGATTTTTTATGCCTTATATAGAGGGGACAAAAACATTTAGGCCTGCTATATAATCCCCTTTGTGACCCACTAAGGTCATTAGGAATAATTTAGTGATAAGTTATAATCTTTTGTTTGCACATCCAAGTTATGAATTAGGTGTTATCAATGGCATGATGTTCATATTCATCTCATTGGACATCACAAACATACACCACCCATAAAATATGCATTCATTAATATAAAATCATTTGACATCATAAGAATGTCATAGATAACCATTACATCTCACCGAAATATTAAACCATCCATCCATCATATGCATAAAAAGAACATATCCATTAACAAATAAAACACATTACCATCCATCCATCAATATCAATTACATTTTTAAATTAATGCACACAAAATTCCTTCACTATCAAGACCTACATCACAAAGTTCAGGTAAATTCTTCAAATGTCATCAATTGCATACACCCATCAAATTGCATACATACATCATATTACACAATCAATACATCTCATAGTAAATATCATAACCATTCACATAAATATCACATCACAGCTCAAACCATACATCACATTCATCATATACATAATGACATCATAATAAAACCATAAAAATAAATCATGACATTACATCACATAATCAATAACCATCTTGCATAAAAAATGATAACATCATAATAAATGTCCATACACAATCACATCTAGGACAAACCCATCATATCATATATCAAAATAATATATAATGTCATGATACAACATGTACAAAAGTCTCTCATGTGTACAAAAAGTCAAGCTCATCCTGAGGAAAAAATCTAAAAATTCATAATCAACCTGTCCTGTACTATCTTGTGCTACTTGCATCTAACTGTGCAGGGCTCGCAGGTGATCTCTAAGATGGTTGTTGATCTCTATGTGGTGTTCATGGAGGATCCATAGTCATTGATGGTCTTGATGGGGATGGCATGTAGGATCTGCTATTGATAGTGATGCTAGGAGCCCTCTAATCTGGTGGCACCAACTCCTCATACAATCTCCTCCACCGCTCTACCTCCCTAGTAGCTCTACTAACCTCTAAAAAGGCATATGCTAATCCACCATCACCAATAATCTAGAAGCATCTCGCTCCCTCCTCAACCTCTCCACATCCCTCTGTAGCTGATCTCACTCTGCGGTGATCGATGCTACCTATCCATCATCACCACCTACTCCCCCACTAGCCCCTTTGATAAGTCTAGTTTATGGTCTAATTTTGGGTAGAATTTATGATTTAGTTGTTGAAGTAGTCATGTACCTTGATGTTAAGTGTTGAGACTTTTATGATATTTCCTCAAACTATAGACATTGGGCCTAATCCTATTTCTGCAAATCTTTAATGACATTGGCATGTTATATGGACTATCTATATTAATTTTGCATGTGGTTAATGAATGTTCTTTAAGGTGGTTATAGATATGCAATTATTGTGTACTAACATTGCCATGCAGATATGATTTGAAGATACTAAATTGAGAAAGACACTGCCAGTTGGGCATGCACCATAACGTCCAGCAAGGGAATCATTCAAAGGTCAAAGGAGATCGACGATAGGAGATTCCCCATGCAAATCAAATGTAACCACCTTGTAGTGGTCTTTATTGATGTTGAGAAAACGTGTGCATTACTGCAATGCTAAATCTGTGAGTGGACATGCATGTCTGACCAGATTCCATGCATGCGTAATCACTGCTCCACTTTCTCTATTTTTCCTAAATTGGTGTCCTCTTAGTTCATGGATTTGACCACCTTGCTTAGTTGGTAGTATAAATAAGGATCATATGCTCCTTCTCCAAAGGTTGCGCAATTTGATATTGTACTTGCATTCTTAAGCTTTCAGCAATATAGTTATGCTACTATTTTGTACTCATGAATTCCAGTGAATAAAATGAAGTTCTAAGTTTGAGTATCTGAGTTTACATTAGTGTTAGAGGATACTTATCCAAGGGGACCCACTTGGTGAGTATTCCATCCTTTAGTTAGTATTAGTTTAGTATTACTTTATGTTCAGTAATTAGATAAGAATCTGGCACTGACTATTCCTACGGCCACTAGAATTCCATTCTGTGATTGTTCCTAAAGCCAAAGTAGACAGAGTAGTTTCCTGTTTGTTTGCTTAGATTTTCATTTATGTCATGGATTTCAGCTTAATGTAGTTGTTGGTTGATGATCAGTATTTAAGTTATTCCTTTCCAAGCAATTTACTTTTAGCATTGTGTCTTTCTTAGTTGTAGAATGAAAATGGCTACTTTGGGGTTCCTAATGCACATATTGTGCTACGTCCATGTGTTGACAAGTTAAATGCACCTTCATGATTATTGAAATAGCTATTCAAATTAGATGTCCAATCTCTGAATCACGGTTGTAAAGGCCTAGTTGTTAAATCATTGTAGGAGGTCGACTCCCTTCATCCACTAATTCCTATAATTAGGCCACCTCAGCCTTGGCTGAATCTCTCTCAGTTGTCACTAACACTAACTTTCTATCCATCAACCCTTGTAGTTGAACCACATCCACCTTGGCCATGTCTTTCTCTCCTACCACCTGCAGATGGTCCTATCTGGCCTGATCCCTCTCTTGATGAATTTGATCCCTCTCTAAGGTCATGTCCTAGAGCTACGCCTACATGTCTCCTCTTTGTCACACATGATGACCGTGTCTCCCACCATCTCCTCCTCCACCACCATCACCACCCTCGTCATCCCATCATCATCACTTCTCTTGTCATCACTTCCACCATCAAAACGATTGTCATCCTCATTGCCACCTTGGTTGTTGTTGTTGCTTTCATCACCACTACACTGTGCCACTAATAGCTGATTGAATGTGGGATCATGAGTTGAATGGGTCTATGTCTCTCCCACCAAGTATCATACTCTATTTTGGTCCTAGCATCTGCAACTCCTGGTCGTGGGTCCCATGCAACTATAGGAGTATCCCTCTAGCTCTGGTATGTAGTGGCATACTCTATGAATCCACCCCATTGATGCCTCTCACAAGAAACCCAACCAAAGATTGCCTCTATCTGTGGCACTCAGTATCACTGACAAAACTGCCACTGTACCCACATGGGAAAGTATCTCTCGATGATCGATGGGGTCCTTCCTATCAAATAGTGCACCATCTGAATATATGGCATATATCAGTGATCATCCTCCCATACCTTGCAATCAATGTATGGCTGCTAGATGAACGAGTACATCTCATCTATTACCCTTTGCCAATGCTCTGACTCCCCCATATGATGTTGTCTCTAGAACCTTGCATACATGAATACGCATTACATATCTGCCCCCTATCATCTATAGTATACTGGCCACAAAACTATACTATTATCAAAGGCTCAAAGATGTAACAAATTCACCTCAACAGCCAAGCTCTAACCTCCCCTATACACCACATAATGCATCTCTTTGTACAAATCTGCAAGCATAAACGCCCCCCATGCATAGACTATCCCATCTATCAGCATCCCCTCTAACACACCAACCCAACCCACAACAAACCCTCATGACCTCCTATCTGGTATCAATGTGCTCATGATCAATGTAGCTATAAACAAGGAAAGCTTTGGCCACTAACCCATCCCAGCCTCCAAATCTAGCTCTACGCCCCTAAAGAGAAAATCCCTAGTTATGAATACCCTCTGCAATGCTCCCCTCACACCATGCAAATTGCACACCACTAGCTCCTCATGAATAGGAAGCCAAAGAATCTACCACACATCCTCTAAGGTGATAGTGGCCTCTCCAATTAGCAAATGGAAGCTACTCATATCATTGTTCCATCACTCAACTAATGTCATCATCATTGCTTAGTGCATTCAGATCTGGGGCATCTGCGAGACAAAATATAGGTCCATCAAGTGTAACGAATAATCATCCACTTGTGTCAAGTACCTCTGAATGGTCGACATAATCACTAGTCATCTGCCACTCTTGAGATTGAAGGACCTTCAGGTCCTCCTACATTATCCCACACACTAACATCAGTCCTTCTATCTAAACCATTTGCCTGCTTCTACCCAAATTTTCCCACCCTCACAGTTTTTGTAAAGCTGCACTTTTTCTTTTGGTGTAGGCATCATTTCTTCGATTGCATGTGCATCAATTTCCCACCCAAGCACCAGTTTGCATAGGCGTAATATTTTTCAATCTAGGCAGGACAATTTGCGACACAAGTGCCACTTTGCAAAAGCATCGTTTTATGTCACCCAACCCCTCCTCAGGACACATGTGAGTCAGTCACATGTGCAACAAGTGCATTCGCGATGTTTTTTAACACGAGCACTAAAATTAGGTGTAGGCACTGAAATATCAAAAGTGTTTCATTTTTAAGCGTAAGTGCTACAATCGTGCACTTAGGCATAGCTTTATAAAGTTGCACATTTGCTTCTTGAACTTTGATCCCTAGTTTGACGTACCTCAAGCCCCCTAAACTAACCTACAACCTAAGGGATAGATCATATACCAGTTGCTTGCATCCTCTAGTTGCTAGTATTGTCAAACCCTCTCCAAGTGATGCAAGTGAAAAGGAATTCTAGCCATACCTTTGCGCCGCCATCTAAGCTCCTCTCCATCAATTGCAAGGTTGAAAACAACTTTTTGGGCCTTCTCAATTCCTATTTATAATAATTTTAACCCAAATTCCACCCCAAACCCTAATTTCTTCTATATTGGACACATCAAAGCTCCTATACCATCTTCATTTCTAAGCATGTTTCCTCGTTTCCCCTAATTTTCGCTAAATCCCTCTTCCACATCACCCTCTATCATTCTAAGCCACCTTTTTTGAGATGTAGACCAAAAATATTTTTTCAATTTTTTTCTGGTCTACCTCTCGAGGGGGCATCACCTCATAACTAACCTTTCAATTTGTTGAGGCAAAATTTTAAACTTCTTTAACGTAGCATCACTACGAACACCACATCAAAGAGGGAGAAAATGTAGTCACCCTAAACCTGACATTATTTCTTCTTAATTAATTAAATATTATTATTTAATTAATTCACCCATTCTTAACTTTTAGTTAATTAAATATTTCCATATCCTTCTTATAATTAATTAAATATTTTATTATTTAATTAATTATATCACCTCTTAAACTAAAGTTCTTCCAATTAATTAAATTGTTGAATTATTCAATTAATCCCATCAAAATCCCTCATTCTTCTAATCCCAATTGAGTTAATTAATGCATAATTAACTAACTTGCTAACCTTCAATATCCCATTCTCCAACTTTTAACTCCACCCAAGTTAATAAACCCTTGGTTTACTAATTCAACCTACCCCATTAACCTAATTAATCCTTGATTAGTTACCCTAACCCCCATGTCTAATCATCATTACCATTATTTCCCCAATTTTAAATTCATGCACATCTCCCCAACCCTGTCTCATTAATATGAGAAATCTTTCCTACCCTCACTATCTTACACCTAGCCTCCAAACTTAAACAGCTTGTCTCTCCAAGGTGTGCTCACAAATGTGTGAGCACACCTCATCACTTCTCCTGTACTCCATTGCGACACTTGTCACAATGCTAACAAGCCACACCACCTTGATCCACACCTCACTCTCTCAATAAATCTCAACCCTCCATTAAACATTCAATCCTAGCCCTCCATTTCTCCCCTCCAATTTCTATAAATTGGACTCTTTCTCTCTCATGTGGAAATCTAGAGAACTCATAGCAATATTATATTGGTGTTTTGTGAGCAATCAACATTCTAACTTGTGAGAAAATCTTCAAGACTTGGGTGCAACTTGAGCTTAATCCTTGAGGGTTATTAAAAGTATAATTCATGTTATGAATTTGAGTTTATTTCATTTGTGTTGTTATGTCTTTGATGTCATTCTAACCCCCTCTACAAGTCTAAGCCTAAGTGTTGGGTTATCATGCCTTTTCTGAGCCTAAATCCAAATGAAAAACATGTCTTTTGAGTTTAAAACCTTTTAAAAAAAGTACTCACTTAAAAATGGGTACCTACTCTAAAAAATGAATGGGTATTTGTTTTAAAGCTGAAAAATGACACTTCCCTTAATGTGGACCCAACTTCTTGCACTTACCCTTGAATTATGTATAAGCTAACCTCTCATTGTATATTTTCATCCTCAATATCATTGTTCAATTTTAGTTTGTATTTTGTGTTACACTAAGTTCCATAGGAATATTTACTAGCTTCAAAATATTTCTATTATGTAGGATGACCAAATTTCTAGTGGAAAATAAGTAAATATTAAAGAGTTTCGATTATTATTTTCCTAGTATACTTGATGGTTTAGTTATTTAGTACATTAGTGTTTCCCAATCATGTTTCATTGGTTTTAAATATTTTATATTTTGTAATATATGGCACATTTTTTGGATTGAATATATCCTTCTTGATAGGATATTGTTTCCAATGTGAGAACTGGGATAATTTTTTTCATAATATCCTTGTAATTGAGTGTCATAGATGAATGGTTTTACCCATAATATGTGGTATTTTTGCTTGGTCACTAATAAGGATAATGGCTACACCACCAAATCATTTGTCTTGTTGGAAGGGAAATACCTCATGTAAGTGATTGTCTATTTTCAATAAAAAAAATTGGGTGTATGAAGCTCATATTTTTATGAGAATGTATTGTTGTTACACATTTCTTCTTGTAATAGTGTAAGAACCTGATCTTATAATGGTTGCATTTATCTTATTAGGATTCTAAGAGTTGCATATATTGTGGATACATGTATGTTTTAGGAACCACTCTTATAGCCTAGGTAAACATAAATAGAAATATTTTCTTAAATCTAATCTTAAATTCTTGATTGTACCCTTGATCCAATCAATTAATTATGATTTTATGGTACTCATTGTTCATTGAATGATCATGTATGTAAATATTTTCTCAAAAACTCATTCCTATAGTGTATCATAATGGTGCTTAGTGAAACTTATTATTGTGGTGCTAGTTAGTAGCATGGTTTATTAGATGAGGAGAAAGTAGGCATGTGATTTCTTAGGTTAGTATTCCCTCAACATTATCATTGTTTCCTTCATCAATTTCCTCCATTTGTGTCACATGGTCGATTATCCATGCATATTATTTATTTGCATCCATATGTTTCTAATTCTTTATTTTTTCTTATTTTGTGAAGCTTATATTTGTTCCTATGTGAGAAGCATTTGTATGATAAAATATTTCTTCAATATATTTTTAAAAATTCTCAATCTTCCATTAGAATACTATGGAAGAAAGGGAATACATTAACATTTATACTTATTTCTTCTTCTACCATTTTTTCCTTCATTATGTGAACAAAATGAAAACATGTATGTTGATTTTATTAGTGATATATTTATAGTTTAAGAGGTGGTTATGTATATGATTTTATGTAATTAGTTTCCAATTCATGTTCTCCTATATTTCTTGTTGCATATTGTACCACTTTTGTATCAGCATGTTCAAGAATGCAAACACTTAGATGTAAGATACAATAGGTGTTTTTTCCAACATATGGAATTTTTCTTGTGCTCATATATTAGGATTTGTGATAATATTTATCATAAATTTGTGACATGAGCTATCAAATATTTATATTCACTTTTTTCACTCTTGATATTCTTTCCAACATCTCTACACAACTATTTGATTTCCTCTTAGCTTTCGATACATAGTTGTGAATATATTTGAGAATATTTTTTTAAAACAAAATGACGAGCTAACAATATACGTTAGCTCGCCATATTTTAAGAACCTCAAAATTTTAGATTTTTAACCTATCTTCATTTCTTATTAGTTTTTAATAATTTTTGTTTTCTTTATCACATATTAAGGTAGAGTTTATGCAATCAATGGAGATTTGTAATAAAATGCAAAATTATTTCCTTTCATGTATGAATAAGTTCCCTCACTACATTTGAGATTCCTTTGTACTTGATTGGCTAACTAATAATCTTGCATAGGGCTAGAAAAATATATCTCTGCAAGGTTTAGAAAACATGGAATGTCTATAGGAGATCAATATGTTACATGGCTTATTTGGTAAGGACTACAAGGATTTCATGCACTAACATATTTATATAAATAAAATGGATCTCTATAGTTCAAGGATATTCTTCCAATCAAGTATGTCCATATCTTGTACATTTGGCAACCATAGAAAACCATGTATGTGAATAGAACCTTTGTATTGTCATTCATATTTGTACCAATAATATTATTTGTTTATTTTCCTTTCTATAATTTTTTTTAGATAATATCATAAATTGATGATCCAAGTACAAGGATGTTGTGTGTGGGTTTTGTATTAATTTTCCATACACTATTTACTCAAGTATTACATTAGTGCCAAGCCTTCAACTATAAGCAATGTATGAAATTTAGAATATTTTATATCAATTACACACAAATTGATAAACATTGTGAAAAATCCACACACACACACACGAAATAATATAATAAATTCATTTTCTACTATAAAGTTTAATTCTAATAGAATTTTAAATTCTTAGAGTAATAATAGAATTTCAAATTCTTAGAGTAATATTAAATGAACATTTAACTACTACCTCATAACAATCATCTGTTGAACTTTGTTTAGATATTTGTGTGTATTCACACACAAAATGGATTAAAAGAACCATTAAATCATTATAAAAATTTGGAAGTGATGAATTATGCAAGAAAAAGAAATGAAATAGAGTATGCTTTTATAGGGATATTTTTTGGAAGTTCAATTAATTAAAACTTATCATTTAATAAAATTAAATCAATATGTGAATTCATTTAAATTGAAGGAGATTTTTCAATTCTTAAGAGTTATGTTTTACCCACTATATATAATAATGACATTTCTAACATTATAAAAATTTATAAGAGTCATTCTTCTAATATAAGAAATTCAATTAGTTGAAACTTGTGATTTAATAAAATCAAACTAACAAGTGATTCATTTAAATTGAAAAATATCTTTTAATTCCAAATGACTATATTTCATCAGAATATAATGACATTTCCTACATTACAAATTTTCGAGGAGTTGTTCTCTCAATATAAATATTCAATTAATGAAAACTTCTAATTTCATAAAATCAAATCAACATAAGATTCACTTAAATTGAAAAATATCTTTTAATTAAAAATGATTATGTTTCACCCACTACATAGTGACATTTCCTGCATCAGAAATTTTTACAAAAATTATTCTTCCCATAAAAATTCAATTAATTAAAACTTATAATTCAATAAAATCAAATCAGCATAAAATTCATTTAAATAAAGAAGATCTTTTAATTCAAAACAACTATATTCACCTACTGACATTTCCTAAAGTCATTCAGCAAATTAATTATAATGGGAGACAGCCCTCAAATATTTTTTTGTCTGCTAATGTTCTTTCATTTATAATTTAATGAAATCAAATGGACATGAGATTCAAAGATTGACATGACTATATTTCACCAACTACATAATATAATAATAACAATGGAAGACATGCCACATCTGTCCATGCGTTCTCTTTCATTTTGTAGCAATCAACTTCCCATCAGGAAACTTATCGAAGCTTCTGGATAATAGAAAATCTCTGTTCGATGTAACAGGTGCAGTGTGTAGTAACAAAAAGACTGAAAAGTAACTTATACCAACGTTCTCTGGCTAGAAAGCAACTGATATTTACGTTCTCTGACTACGCTTTATAAGAATTACAAGTTCTATTTTAAAGAAGTATAGGTGTTAGATTTTATTTGGTTTGTTTTGTGATTGTAATTAGTCATTTTTTTTTAGAACTGTTGGACATAGGAGTAGGATCTTCAATCTTGCATGCTCTTGCGTGTCATTGCATGTGATATATCTGATTTCTCTTTTGTTTGTGTGGTATATTTTCTTTGATTTATTGCTGGTGCATGAGAGTTTCGATCATTTATGGCTGGTTTTAGTGGGGTTCAAGCGAACTTTTGTCATTTTCTTTTAAGGATGAATAGATGATGATTCATCGTCTAGATATATTAATGCAATTAATTTTTTGATGCAAGTTAAGGGAGAGGGGCCTATAGTGGGTCGCCCTAACTTCACACTTCTCAAAGTCCTTTGTGAAAATTTCAAATCACTCTCAAATTTGTACAGCAGCTTATTTGGCAAGTCCCCTACTCATAAAAATTGGTTTCAAGGCCACATCATCAAATATGATGCCACATCAACATGCTTTTTGTCAAGGTATCCAAAACGACCCAAAAAAAAAAGATGAGACCAATAGTGGGTCACGAAGTCATGTATTATTGGTGCGTTGATGTGGCATCACATGATTTGTCAGTTTGTGTACTTTATGGATGAAAGTGTTTTGCAATTGGATATTAATTGTAAGTTTATTGCATATTAAGTCTACCCATTATGGGGCCCACTCAGGCCTACTTCTATACCCACCATTGGACCCCTACCCACTATGGGCCCCTTTCCCTTACACATGATGTCAATGCTACTCACAAAATGGAGACCCATTCCCATTCAAATGGTTGTTTGCAAAAGGGGGAAGAACAATCCATTGTGGTTATTAACCCATAAATCATTGTAGAGGATATATTTTATCTTTTAAAAAATGCACTCATTTGTAAGTGTAGACACTAAAAATTGTCCTAGGCTTGCGACTTCTAATTCTCTGCCATTTCCTGTTCATTCCTGATAATTGAATAATGTTAATTATTTAATTATTTCCTAATGTCATAAGTCCTCTATTAATTAAATAATTTTAATTATTTAATTAATCCATTGTTATCTTTATTCCTTTTTGATTAATTAAATAAATTCTATTTATTTAATTAATCAAAGAGGAAGATATATTTATTTAATTACGTCACTAATATCCCTTTCTACTACAATTAAATAAATTTTATTTATTTAATTAATTGTTTATCCATCTTTCAACTGTAATTAAATAATTATTTTAATTATTCATTAGCCTTTTCTATTATTAAATTAAATAAATTATATTTATTTATTGCTTACTAATTTGTCATTTGCCTCCCACTTTTGAATTAAATTGTTATTTAATTTAAAAGTCAATCTGTCACATGTCCTCTATAATTAAATAATATTTTATTATTTAATTATTCATTTAAATTTCTCCTACAACCTCTTTATCCATGTCAATCTTATCTTCCACATCAAATCTTATCTCCTCTTGTCTCATTTAATCCTAACCCTTGATTGAATCATCTTATAATTTAATCTTGGCCATTCATCCTTATCATTTTCCCTAATTTAGCCCTAACCCTGTTTCTTACTACAACTTTCATTCTTGGTCGTTGATTGAAACATCTTATTAACATTCAATCTCAGCCCTTCCTTCAAATTTGTCTTTTCTATAAAAGACTCTAGTCTTGTCATTTCCATCATCTCTAATTCATATGAAAGTGCATTCTGCTAGTGTGAGACAACAATCTTCAATATTTTGCTAGTCATTGTCAAAGGCTTATTATTGCACACTCAAATCTAAGAGTAATTATCATATTCAAGAAAAATGGAGAAGGGCAATGGAGGTGAATCAATGATGTCATGAAGACTTTATGGTGATATTACTTTATATTTCATATTTTTATGCTTATTTGTGTTATATTGTTGGTTTAGGGTTAGTATTTATGTTGTTTTACATTAACATGGAATTTTACCCTAGATTACATTGGTGAACCCAAAGTGAACATAACAAGATTTTGAAAAAACTCTCAAAAAAAAAAAATTCAAGACTACGATGTAATTGCACTTTTGAAATGCTGCAAATGTCAAAAGGCAGTGCGACATAACTACTAGCTGAAAGGCCACAATTGCTCTAACATTAGGATTTTACTTTTGGTTGTTTCATTTCAAGTTTCTGGTTTAGATCTTGTTTATTAGTCTTCATTTTCATCATCTAGCATTAGTTTAGCATCATAGTTGTCTCTGGTTTGGTCAAATTTGCTGGTTCCTTTTGTGTTTTATAGCTACAGGTTCCTATGACGCATCTGCTTAGGGAATTGATGTAACTTCCTAAGACATCATTGCATCTTTACTTTGCATTCATTTTTGGACTTTCCTTTTGTTTTTGGTTTTTGGACTCAGTTTTTATTAGTTAACATCATTATCATATTAGTTTGGTCTCTGGTTTGGTTGAAATTGGTCATTTTTATTGTGTTTTGCAGTTACACGATTGTGTGCTACAATTGTTTGGGGAAACGACATTGAAAGGTGGAAATTTGACTTCCTTCCTCTACCCTTGATTTAGGGCCTAGAAAGGGAAACTTTCAAAAAAAATCACTCAAGAACAAACCATTGATATTTCTTGGCAAAGGAGAAACAAATCTTGCAAGAGGGTTGTTCTAAGGATTGGAAATGATCTAATGAGGGGTTCACCACCAAGTGAAGAACTTGGAAAGGACAATGAAATGCAGGCTATAATGTAAAACCCTAATTGAATGTAATAATCTAGAAAATTCCTTAAAAATATAAACCAAACAAAATAGAAAAGGTACTGAGATAGATGATGTGCACCTGGAAACCTTAAAATGACTGAAAAAAGCTCTGAAACACTAAAGATTCTAAATTTTTGACCAACTGGGACTCATTCGCCAATCTAGGCAAATCAGTCCTAGATCTGGGTTTCTGCGTGTGAGTCTATTTTTGGAAAAAGGGTATCAGAATCTGCAAATAGTTCTAGAAAATAGCTACAGTGGGACTCATTTGCCACTTGTGGCGAATCAGTCCCGCTTTGCCTTTTCGGGAATTTAAAGTTCTAATCTGCACTTCAACACCTACTCTTTCCTTCCAATCCGAGTTATGGATCCAGATTTGTGAAAAACACCGACAAAACAGAATGTAACTTGATTTTCTAATGGGAGGTTTTCCTTGGTCAAAGCCCTAGTTTGGTAATTAAACCTTGATGGAAATAATGAAATGTGAATGAAAACCCTAGCCTTAAGTGTGTCTAAGACTAAGAAATATGAAACATGATGTAATCATATTCTAATATATAAGAATACGATGCAAGAATGAAAATATAAAGATGAAAGACTCACTTGTGGTGATCTCTAATCACCCCAAATGAATCTAATGATGCTTGTACATCCCTTAGGCAAGATGTAGAGTGATAATGGGAGATGGAATCACCTAGGAAACAAGTCTTTAGGCTTGTCTCGATGGCTAGTTGCATCTCCCTAACCTAGAATCCATCATGATTCACCATAGACAACCATGATCAACCCTTGACAATGCTAGATCTTGAATGAAAGTGAGCTTGAAGACCTACAAAAACACTTTAATGAGCTGCTCCAATGCTTCAACTTTACTTTCTTTTGAAATTTGAATGCTCTTGTGAAAGATTCTCAATGCTTGACTCTTGAAAATGCTTGCTCAAAGTTCTTAAAATATATTGAAAATGGCTTAGAAACTTGCTTATATAGGCAATAACACCTAATTGACCATTATTTGGACCTCAAAGGCTAACATCCACCAAAAATTTGAATTAAAATGATGAATTTCCCACTCAAAATTGAAAATTTCCCCAAATGGGACTCATTCGCCACCCTTGGTGAATGGGTGCCACCTAAGGGGACTCATTCACCCAAGGTGGTGAATGAATCCCACTATAGCTTTTTGAGGTGGGTTTTGGGGATTTTCAATGATTTAAGTGATGTGGAATTTTTAAGTGAAATGAGCCTCAAGATCCAAAATAATGGGTCTTAGGGGCCTATAAATGGTGATTTTAAAGGTTAATTAATGCAAGGGTGCCAAAATATGTCCAAATTAAGTGTGAAATTGCATCTTTTTTTAAGAGCATACAATTTTCTACACTACAGACACAATCACTTTGATGCAGATGCCATTCTAAGATCCATAGCCGACAACTTCTAAGATGCATTCGCAAAGCTGCAACTTCCTGTTATAGTGACACAACTTCCTATTTCTACAATCTTTCAATTTTCTTAGGATTTCTTAATTCTATTTTCTTGCATTTGGTAGAGTAAGAATTTTTTGATACTAATGTTTGCTTTGCAACTTGTGGCATAGGTGGAAAGAAGGAATTTCATTTGATATTGCTAACGTATCTATCTTTTTTCATTTTCATACACTCATTGGGCATAAAATTAACCTTCCATTCACATGTCATTAGGCTTAAAATTTACAACAATTTGCATTTCTTCACTCATTGATTAAAAATAACTTGCATCTTCACTCATTTGGGACTTAAAATTGACAAAAAACATGCATTGAGTGTCTTTCTCACATTTGGATTTGTGCTTAAGAAGAACTAGTGTCTTCATTGTCTTGTGGTGTGTATGCTCTTCTTTGCACCATTTGGTGATCTCGAGAATCAAACTCATCTTTTAGACATTTACATAATCACCCACATATTTGGTTGTGAGATTTTTCTTTTTACATGAACATCATGCAAGTGTGAGAATCTTGGGGATCAAAAACAACATACTTGTCTCACTTTTGTTACCCTTAGAGGGCCTACCTCTCAATTTGTGAGAGGGAATGACCCAAGTGGTACTTTGTTTCGGTCTACTATATAAATAATTATGATTGTTAGGAAAGTCTTCAATCACCTGGTGTAGATGTCCTATACTGACGGATTCTCCCTCAGTATCCTTGTGGTGTGCAAAAATTATTTCTAACAAAGGGATTGGGATTCCTCTTAATTGAGTGAACCACTACATGTATAGGCACTAGTACTACCCTGAAACTTGGATTAAGAACCACTTGTTGTAGAGGCCAAAAACCATTTTACTTGTTGTTGCAAGAGGTTGGACCTCTGAATCTTCCCTACATTCCACTATTCATTGTAGAGACAGGAAATCCCTTGGTTCACAAGATCTTAGGATCTTCAAGGGTAAGATATTTTGGTGTGCTCATGTCATGTAAGAGGGAGACAGTTTCACCAAGATCTCTAGTTGTCCACTTTGTTTAAGTGTTTGGGGCATTCCAAGTAGGGAAAATCATTCAAAACCAAGCAAAACACATTGTATGCCATAATTGACTAGCATTCACCACAACTACAATCTAGAAAACTACAACTAATATTTCTAGAACAATTCAACTACTTCCAAAATGCCACAATTGACATTCAAAATGATGCAATTTCCTGCCATTGAAAAATTTAGGGGAAAACTAAAACAATCCATTTTTTGATCCACCCTGAGCATCATCTTTTCCTTTGATAAAAAACTTGCAAGCTTCCAGACCTATCATTTTCCAATCCATCCAAATTCTTCCATCATTGCATACCTTGCATTTTCCATAGGTCAAACATTAAGTCATTCCTTAGCTTGCATATACTTTGTTGTAGATCTTGGCTTTGGAAACTTGTCAAACTTTAGAGCAACCCATAGTTTCAAAATTAGATTTTCCTGGACTTCAATTTTCCATCACCTTAGTCCTTTGTCATTTAGGTTGGTTCCTCAACTCACAAGGCTAATTTGAGACCACCTTTTTCAACTTTGTCATTTCAATCATTACTATCATTGAAGTCGATAAACCAAATTTTAAACCTTGGTTATCTTAGTTTGATTAAGCAACCTTAACTTAGAATTTTCTTCAAGGTGCTTAGTTTTCACCCTCTTATGTCATATTACCATTCATACCCATCATCCTTTCACATTTGCATACCTTATACATACTCAAGATATTGACTTCATTGTGACACTATTGACATTTGACTATTGTCACCTTGGTCCTTTGTCCTGACATCACCCTTAAACATCATTTATACTTTGAGAAACCAAAAAACATTAGTTGCATAACCTTGGTCTAGTCATACCTTGGTCATACCTTGACATAATCATACCTTTTCATAGTCACCTTAGACATCATACCATATAATACCTTCACGTCCATAATCATATGAAATTATCTTTTAAAGAAATGAAGGAATGTGGAAGAAGTTTCCAAAGGATATATAGAAAGAGTTTTAGATTTCAATGTGTGGGGAGATGAGATTCTTCCTTTTATTAAAAATCAATCAACCAAAAAAGGGTATTTTTATTTCATAGTCAAAATATTTCAAGAAAATGTTGAAGAAGTTTTGAATGGATGATTCTAAACCATTATGTACTCCCATGGTTACTGGTTGTAAGTTGAGAAAAATTGATGAATCTTCTAAGTTTGAGCATAGAAAATATAGATCAATGATTTTTGGATTGCTATATCTAACTACTATGTGATTAGATATCATGCATGTAGTTTGTCTTGTGGCAAGATTTCAAGAAGATCCTAGAGAATTTCATGTTGTAACAGTAAAGAAGATATTTAGATACTTGAAGGGCACCTTAGATTTTGGTTTGTAGTATCATATGGATAGTTGTTGCAAGGTCTGCACCCTTGGTAGATCCTTGTGATATGTAGTGCATCGCTCGGGTTCATGAAATGGTTTAACCGCCTCTCATGGATTCATTAACTATAGAAGTTGTATCAGGCATTAACAAATTGATCTTTTCCAATGCAATGGAAATTGTCTTTGCAACAATTGGTATTAGAGCTTGGGTCACGGGTTTGAACCCCTCACTTGTGTTGGGGGGGATTATTGCAAGCTATGTTCCCTTGGTCTCCTTGTGTTATGCATCACAGCGCTCAAGTTTGTGACATGGCTTAACTACCTCTCATGGATTCATTAACTTTGGTGGTTATAATTAGCATTAATAGGTCAATCTTTTGGTGCAGCAGCAACCATCTTTGGAACAATACTAACTTCTCATTGAATGCATATAAAAATGAAAATTGGGAAGGTTGTATAGATAATAGAGTAAGTACAAGTGGTGGTGACTTATTTCTTGGAAGCACATTGGTTTCTTTGTTGAGTAAGAAGTAGGATTCAGTGTCATTATCTACTGTAGAGGAAAAGTATATTGCAGCAACATCATTTGCACATAGGTGATGTGGATGAAGAAAACATTGAAGGATATTATTGTATCATATGATGAACCTATTTCTATCTTATGTGATAATGCAAGTGCTATAAATATCTCAAAAACCTAGTAATGCATTTGAGAACTTGAAACATATCTCTATCTAGTATCACTTTATAAGAGAGAAAGTTGTAGAGAATGAGGTGAAGCTAGAGTATGTGCCTACTAAGGATCAAGTTTTAGATATCTTTACAAAGGCTCTTCCTTAATATACATTTGAGTATCTTTGTGAGATTTTAGGGGTTATTTCCCCTCCTTTTAACTACATGTATAAGTTGGTGCATATGTTCAGCTGAGTATTCAAGATACATTCTTGGTCCTAGACTAATGTTGAAGGCTAACTCTCAAGGGGAGTAGGTAGTAGTTTTGTTGGTTGGTGTAGTTAGATAAAGCATATTTTGTGCCCCTGAGGAGGAAGTGCAGAAAAGTGAGAGTAGTGGAGAGAAAGTAGTTGTTTTTTGGTGTTGCAAGTGGTGTCAAAGTGGTGTATGAAAATTTCAAAGGGGGAGAGAAGAAAGAGAGGTGCGGGTGTTGTCCTTTGAGTGTTTTCAAAGGGGCAGAGAAAAAGAATTTAATATAGAAAAGAGAAAGAATAGTAAAAAATCTGAAGTTTTGAGGAAAGAAAATTGGATGAGTAACTTATGGCCCTTTGACATTGATGTCAAAGGGGGAGAGATGGTTGAAAAACCATAGTACATAGGAGTATTGCAGGAAATAATATGGTTGCAAAACATAGGGGAGAGAGTGTATTCTCAAGAGAATTAGAGAATGAAGAACTCCTCAGGTAGGGAGAGAATAATTCGATGAAGCATAAGTAAAAGAGAGAGTGTGAAGAGTAAAAGATGCCCCAATCAAGGGGAGTGCTGCTTTTTGCAGAATTGTTGTTGCTTGTTGTAGATTTTTTGTTGGTTGATTTTTTTTTTATGGTTTTTTAGAGAGATAGTGTTGCCATAAATGACAAAGGATATATTGTTGCAAGTATGTTGATGTTGTTTTCATTGATGTCAATAGTTGCTGGTGTTGGTCATTGATTTCAATAGTACAAAGATGGTTGGTGTTGTTAAGTGCTTGTGCTAGTATGGATGTGTTTTGGTTTGATAAGAAGGTGTTGTGGTGTTTTCATCAGTTTTTTCATTGATTTCTTGATGGATAATATTTTTAGTTGCAGTAAGTTCACTTGGGTTCCAAGTTCTTTTGAGAAAATTTAAATAAAAGAGTGTGCAATGTGACAGAGGTGTGTTCAGTGTTATGCTCCTTTCTTCCTGGTTAAGTATGTGCTTGTGCAATTTGGATATGATGATCAGAGGTGTTCATAGTTTCTATATCTAGGGTCTCAAGTTCTAGATCATTCGATAGTGAAATTTGTGTTTGACAGTTTGTATGTCTAGGTAGAAGGTTGTCTAGGAGAAATGAGATTGCTTCGCATTTCTCTGAAGTAAGGTTTCTTGTCTTGTGGATTTTGGAATGAGCTTATATTATCTATAACTTCCTTCCCTTAAGGTTTTAGGTGTTGAGGTATTCCACAAGGTTGGTTAGTAAGTTGTGTTTTGTGGTAGCATGTTTGGTTGCATAGAATGATGGTATTCTTGGTTTCAAGTGATTGTGGAAGACTTGTAGAATATTTTAATGATGCTAGAATATTTTGAGATGTTGTATGGATTATTTGAAGTGTTTTTGTGTGGTTTGTGTGACCTGAAGAATCATGTATGTGGTTTCTTGTTTTTTAGTTCAGGTTTGGCCAACCTTGCATGTTGGTGCTTTTTACGGAGGTACATCATGGATTGTGGATGTATTGTGTAGCATGGTGATGTGGATTTAGGTCCTAGTTAACTCTTGGTGTGTTCATCCTTCACTTCTTTCCACCATGGAAGTGTTTGGTTCTAACCTATTTGGTGTTGCACATTTGAGGTGCATATGTTTCATTAAGGTCGACCTAATTAAGATTGCTTAGGTCATGGATGGTATAAATGTAAGGTGAATTATTAGAGATGAGTGTGTATCTATAGAAGGTGTGTGAAAGATGAGAATTTGATTAAGTGTGGTGATCTGAGTGTGATCTTAATCCTATGGCTCCAATGCAGTGAGTAGAAGGGTCTACATTTTTAGTATGCTTGAAGTTACTAGAGGCAGTGAGTTGAAGAATGTGGATGGTGCAAAGTTGCAGTGATGGATTTCTCCTATTTCCTTGAGATAGTGAATCTCTTTGTAATAGTCTTATTCTATTCTTCTTGCTTCTTGGGAGTGAGCCACTTGACATTGAGCCTTTCTTCTTTTTCTGGGCAGTGAGCCCTTGACAGTGAGCCTAATTGTATTTGATGTTGAAATTCATATATATGTGAGATAATCCTCTCCATAGTTTTTCCCTTCTTGGGTTTTCCACGTAAATATTGTGTTATTATGTGTTTTCATTATTGTTTCATATGTTTACATTCTACTAATGCATGATAAGGGTTTAAGGGCTAACAAGGGTTTGAAAAGATATTGATGATTTGATTATTTTAAGTTTACAATTAATTCACCCCCTCTCAATTTTCATGTTTATCTAACAAAATCCTATTCCCTAAACCCTCGACCCTAAATAGATACCTTTTACCCTGAATCATAAACCCAATACCCTCAAACCTATACCTAATATTCTCAACCCTAAGCCCTATACCCTCAACCCTAAACACTATCCCTCAACCCTATACCATCAACCCTCAACCCTATACCTTAAACTCTAAACCATACAACCTCAACCCTCAACCCTATACCCTCAACCATAAATAGATACCTTATAACCTCAATTGTAAACCCAAAATAATAATATGATAAAATTTTAAATACTTGGCTTCATGGATTCAATCCACCCATAACCCATGCCTCTCATTCATGCTCCCCATTGTGTGATTTAACTAGTAGTAACACAACCAAACATATTTGGACATAGTACAATATCATATCCATAATCTATAAGAGGCAAAAGTATGTAAGAAATATAGCAACATAATCCTAAATGTGTCTCCTCTCTCTTAGTAGAATATAGTAGCATATATATATATAATGGTGCATGTTAGGTGTTGGTGTTGGATAAATGAAAGTATTTTTGATAGGGATGATGAAATAATTAGTGACAATATTGATGAAATAATTGGCGGTGGTGAGTTCCTTTGCAAAATGATGAGGAGGAACCAATTTGTGTTTGGAGAAGTCACCCTAGCTCTCATGGGTACATCATCCTTATTCTACTTATCAAGATATTTATATCCAATGCCTTATAATCCTTGGTTTACATACATAGGGATGGGTTCAAAGATTCCTTGCTTGTGAAGGCATGATATTTTACCTTGATGTTTTATGATTTGGCATGTTCAATTTGTGATGAGATATCTATTACCTTGGGAGTATGATGTGAATCCATCATATGTGGATATAACAGGATTTTAAAATTGTTCATTTACTAGGAAACTAGACTATACAAGAGTGGTTAGGCCCAATGGGTAGAATTTTGGCTCGTGGATGGAATCAAAAGGGATCAAGAGGATATTTTTTCTTAGATTTGATTCATTGGAAAAATGTGAGCATTTTGATTTTGAGTTTGTTGTGGACAAGTTTGATCATGTGTTAGGTATCTTGATGTTTATTTTATTATGTGAGTGTGTTTTCTATGAGCTTGATATGGCCTTCATCAATGATCCCTTTCATGTAACTCTTCAACTTCAAGCATTTGTAATTGGGATGTTTTTTCTGATTTTTTAAAGTATATGGATCTTATATTTTATGGATAACATGAAATGGGTGGATGGAATTCGTTTAATATTTTGTGCGGATTGATTTGTCAGAATGGTCATACTAGGGAGTTTTGGATGATCTTGACATGTTCACGCTAGTGATGGGTATGACACAAATTTTGAGATTTACTTTTGTGATTCATTGCTAGTAGCCCTTGGATGACATCCTTCATAGCCATTTTGAGTTCATTGAATTGATTATTTTGGGTGGCTTGATTGCATTGGTCGATTTTATCACACTTTGGTTTTGAAATTTTGGTTTGATAAGAGATTTGTGCAAGGAGAAAGGGTTGTCATTTTTTTATTTGATAAATGCAATTGGTTAAGAACATTTTGGATTTGGAATTTTTTTAAGCATGAAAGTTCCTCTTGTGCTAGAAAAAAATCCTCTTGATGGGGGTTGACACATAAGTCATTTGTATTTAAGGGTTTATTGGTCAAGGGATTAAGACTCATCAAGATGGATAAAGTGAAATCAAAATTGATATGGATGGGTATAGGATTTTATGTTGTAGGTTTTTTAGGGATGTATATTTCTTGATTTGGGATGGTTTTCTTACCTAGATGTTCAAGGTGATAGTTTGTGGGAAGCTTGGATCCATTGCTTATTAGGTACCTAATAATGGCTTCTTTGTCTTTCCTTAGGATATACTCTAGTGGATTGTGTTTCTTTTCATGAGGATGACTAAAGGATTTTGATATTGGGTTAGTGGAATAAATTATGCTCTAGGATTCCCTTGGTCTATAAGATCTTGATGATTCATGCATGGGTGACTAGGGATTATGATAATCTTGATTGAGATAATGTCATCTAAGAGACCATTAGTACATTCATCTTGTTCAGCAAGACTATCACCATTGCCATTATGTTCAAAGTGGTTTTCAAATTGGTATAATGGATTTGTAAAATAACCCTACCTTCTAGTCATGCCTCTTCCTCAAACCACCAATACATGCATCTAATAAGTAGTGATGTGAAAAACTAGAAATTGAGTATAGTTTCTAATGCCATGTGTTAAAACCATAAAAAAATTCACCACCCAAATTAGGATGGGAGATTTTAATTTAGTGAAGCATTTAATACTAGCATGTTATAACACACTTACATTATGTCAAATCATGTAACACAATTGTGCTAAAATGTGCTCATGTTATGTTTTTCTTTGACATACAGTGAGCATGTTATTTTTTCTTTCTTTGGAAATTTCCAATCCTTTTGCTTGGATTTTCCTTTGGCTTCCAAACCAAAGGCTTGGAATGACTTTCTAATGTCCAAAGATGTGTTTTTGTAAATTGTAAAAAAAATGACATAATCCTGAGCATTCTCCCCATTAGTTTTGTATGTGTTTCAATTTCAAGTCAAAAAAACACCATGGTAATGTTAAGCTCTCTCTTAGATATCGAACCATGTAAGTGTTTTCACATTTTGAGTATGTTAAGGTTTTCATCTTTAATTTCTTTTGTTAGTGTATCTATTTTTTTGTCAAAAACCAATGTTTGGTATTTTTCACTTTATTTTTTAACTATTCATCAAAATTTCAAATAAATTACATTTTTAGAAACTAGATTTCATTCTACACATTCAAAAAAATGATTTTTGATCATTTTTTAAAAAAATCAGGGGGGCACACTCAGATTTTTATTTTTCAAGATGTATCCACTTTGAAAATTAGTAAAAAATCATATATTCATTAAAAATGGTAGAAAAATCGAGGGATAAACTACATGGTGTTAGCTAATTTCTCGTTGAAATAATTTTTGAAATATTAAAATAAAGTTAACATTTTAGGGGGGCTACACTAGACGCTATGTTATGGTTTTTGGAAAAATAAGACCAATTTGTGTGACCCCCTTTTTGCACCCCTTAATCTCTACCATGTTCAAAAAAAATTAGTAGTTTAGAAAGTAGGCTTGGAGTACTATGACTCTTTTTTTCATTAAATCTTAAAATTTTGAGTCTAGCTATCTTCAATTTGTCATCAGAGGTCAATCTTTCCCAATTTTAGAAAGAAACGTGGCCATTTAAGGCCCCTTTTTGGTCCCCCATCCTTGTGCATTTACCCATTTCATATCCTCCATCTTTTGTTGCATTCACTAGTACAGAAACAACAATATATGACTAAAAAATCTATTATAAATTGCTTATAAATGACTAAACATGGTCTCGTGACCATTAGTAGTTTATTTCCTATCATTTATAATGCAACCAAATTGATGACTAAACCATTTTTAGTCATTTATTGGTTGTTTTGATCAGTCAATTCGGTAGTATATTTAGTCATTAATTTGGTAGTATATTTAGTCATTAATTGTTATTAACTAGTGATTTATTTAGTCATGGTAGTCATTTATTTAGTCATTGTAATAATTAATTATCGTCAATCAGTAGCATATTGAGTCATTTTTATTCATTGGTTTTTGTCCATTAGTAGTATATTTAGCCATTTGTATTAACTAATTTCTATCAATTGGTAGTATATTTAGTCAATTTAATTATTAATTGATGTCAATTAGAAGTATATGGGTAAACCCAAAAAATTGGTTTACAATTCTGTTGAGGAAGGAAAATGCATTTTCAAATGGAAAACAATTTAGGGGGTTTTCTAAGTGAACCCCCTAAAGGGTTTGCTAGAACTAGGGGGTTCGCTAGAAACTTCATAGCTCAAAACTTCTTTCACTCCATCATGATTTGGTTTGATAGTTTTATTTCTTGTTTTTGTTGTCCTTTTGTTTTTCCATTCTCTTATGAGGCTTGTTGGGGGTGGATCTATAACAAACTTCCTTCTATTTTTTTTCTTTAGGATTTAATGGCAGCTATTATTGTATGGAAGTCTTTATGTAACTCTATCAATTTTATAAATTAATATAAATTTATCTTTTTTTCCAAAATGATTTTATTTTTAAAAAAATTATGTTAATTTATATTATAAATAATCATATATTTTTAAATTTCAAATTAGATAAATTATTTATATGTACAATTTTTAATAAAATATAATATTGTAAGATCTATTCCACTATTAGTTTATCATAATAATATTATATTTCTACTAAAATTAAATACATTATTTTAAAAATATACATTTCTATTAATTTTGATTAAAAAAATTAATTGATATAAGATTTGCTAAAAAAAATTAATCAAGTAATAATTTTTTTGTCAACTTTTTATAATTTTTTCTTATAATTTAGTTAAAATTTATTCAAAAAATCAAATCATTGTAAAATTTCTAAATGATAAGTATGAGGTAATTATCAAATTCCAAACCTAATAAAATTAATATAGAGTAATGATCAATAGTTTAAATTTCTTTTTCATCTCAAAACTTGGTCACTCCACTTGAAAAGTTTAATGGCATAGAGTAAGATTTCTACCTTAGTTTGATGAGCAAGTGGGGTCAAAAGGGATATTTTTTTAACAAATTTAAGTGGATTTGTAAAGAGGGATATTTTTTTAACAAATTTAAGTGGATTTGTAAAGAGGATGTGGGGAAAAGAATTCCTTACTTTTGTATCAATCCTTTGGAGTTTCTTTGTGCATTATGTTCAAGAATTTGTTGCTTTAGTGTTTTATGAAATAGAATAAACCATACTCAAGCTAGAGTCATGTTTGAGATTATTCAAAGCATCTTCAAGATATCTAGAGTTATGTTTGAGCTAATTCAAAGCACCTTCAAGATACCTAGAGTCATGTTTGAGATGATTTAGAGCACATTCAAGATATATAGAATTAGGTTTGAGATTATTTAAAGTACCTTCAAGATACCTTGAATGGAAGTATAAGTGTCCAAATGTAATAGAAAATTAATTTAAATGGAAGCGTCAAATTGTATAGATGGCAATAATGACATTGGTCAAAATGATTTCAAAAATACTATCTAATAGAAATAATAAAGTGATTATAGTTAAGACAAGATATAAAATATAAAGAAAGAGAAGTTGGATTGTATAGTATACTTCATTTTCAAGTTTATTTGTAAAAGTGAAAGTGAAAGTGAGAAAACATGTACTTGCTGGAAATAAAGACACAATATAAGTGTTGTAGAGATGTGGGCATACTATTATATCTAATACAAATAATAAAGTGATGTAGTTGAGACAAAATGTAAAATATAAAGAAAGACAACTTGGATTGCACGATATAGTTCATTTTCAAGTTTATTTTTTAAAATGAAAAAAGTGAAAGTGGAAAATAAAGACACTATATAAGTGTTGTGGAGACCCACTCTTACTACTCAATAAATTGAGGAACGCAAGTAGAGTAGACTTATGCCTCCTACTTTATAATATGATAGACCCCTTATAATCTACCACAACAGAAAGTGACTTACCACTATCAAGAAAGAAGCTCTTTGTAATCTATAAATTGTTGTACACATCTACAACTGAATTGTGGAGACTCACTTCTACTATTCAATAGTGTGATGAACGCGGGTAAATAAGACATATGCCTCCTACTCTATAATGTGGTGGAGCCCCTATAACCTACCATGACAAGGAATGACTTACCATACATGGAAAAAATGACTCTATAATCTATAATAATTTTATTATAGACATCTATAATTAAATTGAGATACTAAAATCATCAACAACCAGCTCACTCTTGTTGAAATTTTCCCAAAAATGTTAAGAACGCATAGTCCAAGAAAAGGAGATTGATATTTGTTCTAGAAAACGAAACCCTACATGGTCAAGTAAAGATGTTCCTCTTGCGATAGCTTTTTCCTTTTTTCAATTGTATTGGAAAGTTCTAAAAAAGAGTCCGGTTATGTTTTCTTGGTTTGATGATAGCATTCTAAATTAGTAATCCTTATTTCGTAGACTGCGTGCTAAAGATTTGTTTACTTTTGAAGTCCATATTTCTATATGATTTGGTAAGAGAGAAGGAATTCTTGGACATTGCAAGTGCAGAAGTGCTTCTGGCCGTACAAGTGGCGAAGAGCTGCTGGCCCTCCGATGTAAGAGTTGCCAAGAGATGGTGGCCATGGAACCCAGGGGGTGAATCTTAGTAACAATGACTTAGATGAAAATGAGCGACGGCTGTAACAACTGCGAATAAAAGTCTTTCGCAGACAGAAAATTCAAACACGTTCATGACGGCTCTTCACCTAAGCAGTGTTTGAATGAAGACCGAGATTGCAAGCAAAATACATTATTTATAGCCTTTCCCATACACACTCAAATCACCATCTGTTCTCCCTGTCTGCTTTGCTTTGTCAAAAAATGGATTCCTTCCATTTTATCAGAGCAACAGTTGCAGAAAAACTCCAAGGAGAGTCTTTCCCTCCTCTTTCGATCTCCCTGACGGCCATAGCCGGTATCATTCTTGTGCTTTTGCTTCTGCGTTCTAAGCGCCAATCCTCTGCTAAACTTCCCCCTGGAAATCTTGGCTTCCCTCTGGTGGGCGAGACACTGAAATTCTTGGCAGCTCTCCGGTCTAACAGAGCCCAAGAGTTTTTCGATGAGAGAATAGCAAAGTACGGGGATGTTTTCATGACTTCTCTGACAGGCTATCCCACAATAGTGGTGTGTGGCGATAAAGGAAACCGCCTACTTCTGTCCAACGAGAACAAGCTGGTGGTGGTCTCATGGCCGGCCTCGTTCATGAAACTGATGGGGCAGGACTCCGTCGCTGCCAAAACTGGAGAGGAGCATCGGATCTTACGTGCCGCCATAGACACTTTCTTCGGTCCTGCGGCCTTGCAGAACTACGTTGCCCAGATGAGCTCGGAAATCCGGCAACATATAGATGAGAACTGGAAAGGAAAAGATGAAGTGAAGGTGCTTCCTCTGGTAAGAAAGCTTCTCTTTTCCATTGCATGCAGCTTGTTTTTCGGCATAAGGGAGGAGAATCAACTGCGGCCGCTTCATAATCTTTTGGAGACCGTTCTCGCTGGGAATCTGTCTGTTCCCATAAATTTCCCAGGGACTCGTTTTAACCAAGCGGTTAAGGCTAGAGCTAAGCTGGATGAAATGCTTCTTGATTTGATAGAAAAAAGAAGAAGCGATCTGAGCGCTGGTCGGGCTTCTCCCACGCAGGATTTGCTTTCTGTGCTGCTGACCTTTAGAGACGAAAGAGGAAATCCTCTGAGAGACTCAGAGATCATCGACAACTTTTCTGCTTTATTGCACGCCTCGTACGACACCACCATATCACCAATCACAATTATGTTCAAGCTCTTGTCTGCCAATCCCGATTGCTATGAAAAGATGGCCCAAGGTACTAAGACTCCATCTCATATCACAACCTTTAGAATTTTAGCTTTCTTTTGATCATCATATTATATCATACTTTATGCTGAATACTTGTAATTTTATGTATGATAGAGCAACTTAACATACTTTCAAGTAAAAAACAAGGAGAAGAAATCCAATGGAAAGATCTAAGAGATATGAAATATACATGGCAAGTGGCTCAAGAAACATTGCGTATTTTTCCTCCATCTTTTGGGACATATCGGAAGGCCATTACAGATATTAATTACAATGGTTATATTATTCCAAAAGGATTTAAAGTAAGTTGTATTCTTCTCTTCAATTTTATTGAATTGATTCTTTTTTTTGGTTTTTCATAAAATTGGATTTAAACTAAAATTATGTATATGATTGTATTGTATATACAGATTTTGTGGACAGCTTATACTACACATCACAAAGAAAAGTATTTTAGCGATCCAGAAAAATTCATGCCTTCAAGATTTGATGAGGATGCAACTCCCATCGCTCCTTATACATACGTACCATTTGGAGGAGGCCTACGCAAATGTCCAGGATGGGATTTTTCAAAGACAGAGATACTATTATTTATGCATCATTTTGTAAGGACTTTTAGTGGATACAAAGCAATTGATCCAAATGAAAAAATATCAGCAGATCCAGTGCCTCCTCTCCCTGTCAATGGATGCCCCATCAAACTTTATCCAAGATCTGAAATTAACTAAAATGTCTTACAAATAAAAATAGGGATAATCTAAAGTAAACGTACCTATATGTTTATAGGTTTACAATAAGAAAAACTAAGAAATGAGAATATTTTGCAATTTATATGCACAAATTTGAAAACAATATACCTAAAATATATTTTATCTTGATATAATTGTAATTTTGTCCCTTTTTTTTTAAGCTATTGTCTATGCGACATGCATATATGTTTATCATTTTTTCCACCAAGTGTAAAGTAATTTCCATATGGTATGTTTTTATCTTAATAAAAAAGAGATGATTTAGAGTTAATGTGTCTCAAATTGATCTTCCTTTTCAAGACATGGTATATTGTAATACGCTTGTGTATAGGTACATTTATTATTATATTGGTACTTTACAATACATAAAAATAAAGCTAAGAGTTATAACCAAGAGTAGATACATACCATTCTAGTTATATTTCTTCTAGTCTACCTTATTTATTATTTTTGCATTTTTTTCTTTGAGATTTTTTGTTTTGTTAGTTTCTTAGTTTTTTTTCGTTCTTGGAGGTGGTGGATTTGTGGTAAACCTCCTCAAGTTTGTTGTTTAGAAATATTTTTTTAATTTATTATGGCTCCTTAATTAATCTATTTATCTTTTTTTCAAAAAATAAATGTAAGAAACTAAACACTTAGCTTGAATATCAATGGTAAAATAATGATGTCAATGATGTAAAAATTTGATTTTTCCCTCCCAAAAAACGGTGCAACCTCAATATCTAACATGAATGTCTCAAAATCCACATAGGCATAAAAAACTTTGAGGTTCAATATTGAGCATTGTGGGTAGGTTTAATCTCTATTCTCATAGTTTTGATTTTAATGCATGGATCTAAACTAGTAAAGTGTGATCCTCAAAAAAAAATTCACTATGATTTTTATGACTAATTTTCTTTGTAATGAACTATTATTCATTAATTAGTCAAATTTTCATGTATATAAGGATTTTTATCAAATAAGTATACACTTTGTGATGCAGGGGCATCCAGTGGTGTAAGGGCAATCTTGCATCACCCAAAAATAATTAAATTTCAAGTTTTTCGGTTTTTAGATGTTTTTACATTTTTGGATACCCTTTTTGTCATAATAAAATTTTTAATTTATAGTTTTTATTTTCTATTCCTGGGTTGAAAGATATTGCAGTTTTAGTTTATCAAATTTGCACCTGAAAATCTTCCGAGTTAGATTTGAGGCACTTAGAGTTCCCAGAATAGCCCTGAAACTTGTTGAAATTGGCGTAGCAAATTTTGAGCACGTTATTGACTTTGAGACCTTTCCAACAATTCAAACGGTTCGCGAATCGGAGTCCTGGATATAAAGTTATGGCTCCAGGAAGTTGGCGCACTTTCTAGAAGATACAATTGCAAATGTTCTTTTGAAATTTGAACTTCAAGTTGTAATTTTTTGGCACCAAACCGCCTAAACTCAAATTTGAATGTTGTTTTGGCTCCAAACTAAAGGGCTTTATTTATGGGGATTTCTAACTTTTGAGTAACTTTTGAGGACAAAGCTCACATATTGCGAGGGTGATTAATGTTTGCTTAACTTGCATGTATTCTAGAACTTGAGGTTGAGATCCTCTACATGTAAAAAGCTCTATTTTCTGAATAATAAAATTATGCTCTTGTTTGTGGGTTATTTTCTAAGTCTCGGGCTACGCCCTCATCAAGTGGTATCAAAGCGGGTTTTCTTGAGCGTGTGAGGCCAGTTGTTGATCGTGGCCGGTTTACACAGGTGTAGTTGTGGGTCCGAGTCAAGAAAAGATTCACTCCAAAGAGTGATACATCGTGATGAGTGGAGATTGAGAAGATTAATTGAAGTCATGAAAATCTTGAGTGGAAGATCTGTAGTATACAAAATAGTTGATATTAAAGCGATTAAAGAAAGGTTAAACGAAAAGTAAAGGGGATGAAAGGAGGAAAGGTTAAATGTAGAAGGGAGAAAAGCAATTGAGTCAAGACAAATGCGGATAAAGGGTTATTGAAAGATCGAACCGCGAAGTCAGTTATTGAAAGTCGAACAGGAAAGTTGGTCGTGGATCAATAAACCGGTATAAAGGACGAATCAGGGTCCGTTAAAAAATGAAATTTGAAGAGACCATCTAAGTATTGTGGTGGAAAAGAGGTCGAGTTGGAAAGAAATTGAAGAGGAAAAGGAAATATCACCGAGATGGGATCGCATGGTAGAAATTGAAGAAGCCAGTTCATACCGATGGACCTCTGAGTTAGATCTATTGAAGAAATTGCAAGGGTTGAAACAAGGAAGCAAATCTGTGAAAGAATATACTAAATATTTTCACAAGATAATCATCATAATGGGCCACACAGAGGCCAATAAGGAGAAGGTAGCCAAATATCTTAATGGGTTATGACGGAGCATTCAGGAGGAGTTAAGCCTAGTCAGAATGACCACCATTGAAAGATGTATGTTTACTCACGAAGGTGGAAGAAGTTAGACTCGGAATTTTATAACTCAGGGTGAGAGGTCAAAGTGGAAGGGGTAGTGGAAGACCGGAGAGAACAAAATGATGATGAAAAGTAAAGATAGATTTCGCCAAAACAAAGGGAATAACCACAGCCCTCGTGATCAAAATAATAAGGTGATCAAAGAGGTGGGGCGAAAAGGAGATATAGACAAGGTTGGAAGGTGGTTTTCAAAGGCGATGTTTCTAATGTGGTGAAAGAGACGCTCGAACTTCATGAAGATATCTAACAAAGAGATGAACAAAGGCAATGAGAGAAAGGTCGATGGAAGGGTTATTATCACGGATAAAGGAATCCAATCTAAACATTGGATGATCTTTGAAAGGAGAAGCCTAGTGATTAGGAGAGCCACGGTGGCGAGGAAAAAGAACCCGGAGCGGAGAATCTATTTACTTCTGAGTGCAAGTGTGAAATCGTGTTGTGATGTCATTGTGTGATTGGGAGCACCAATAATCTAGTGTCGGAAGAGATGGTCACAAAGTTGAAGCTAAAGAGGGAAAGGCACCCGCATCCTTATCAGATTGCCTGGTTATAGAAAGACCACAAAGTTTTGGTCAATGAGCAGTGCCTAGTAAAGTTCAAGATCGGGAGCTACCATGATGAGGTACTCTGTGATATCATCCCCATGGATGCATGTCACATGTTGTTGGGGAGGCCGTGGCAGTTCGATAGGCGAGCTATACATGATAGCCATGCAAACACTTATTCCTTGACAAAGGATGGGGTTCGTCACAAGTTGAAACCCCTGAAGGAGACTGAAGAAAAGGTATGTAGTAGTGCTAGAATTTGTTATGTAGATGGAAGAAAAATTTTAGAAGGTATGAAGCATGGCGTGTGTATTTATGCATTGATTCCTAGAAGGCGAGTAAGGAGGATAGTGAAGGTTCGAGGAAAAGTTTCTGGGATGTGGATGAGTTTGGGATGTGTTTTTGATAATGTACACGAGGTTTTACCACCAATAAAGAAGATTAGTCATCAGATTGACTTGATTCCTGGAGCCAGTTTACCAAATAAGGCAGCTCATAGAATGACTCCAGCAGAAAATGAGGAGTTGAACAGACAAATTCAAGAGTTGTTGAGAAAAGGGTTTGATATGGGAGAGTTTGAGTCCATATACGGTACACATGGTACTAGCACCAAAGAAGGATGGGAAGTGGAGGATGTGTATAGATTCCCGAGCCATAAACAACATAACAATCAAATACAGATTTCCCCTGCCAAGGATGGATGACCTGATGGACTATTTGAGTGGAGCTCAGTACTTCATAAAGATTGATCTGAAGAGTGGATATCACTAGATCCGGATTTGAGAAAGAGATGAATGGAAGACTGCCTTCAAGACCAAAGAGGGCCTGTATCAGTGGTTAGTCATGCCTTTTGGGCTAACCAATGCATCGAGCACATTCATGGGGCTCATGAACGAGGTACTAAAAGAATTTCTGGGAAGTTTTGTTGTTGTGTATTTAGATGATATTTTTATTTTGTTAAGGCGTGGGATGAAGCATTTGATGCATATTGAGGAGGAAACCTTTAGAAGTTAAGAGAAGAGGAAGCATTGATTAATCTTGAAGTGTAGTTTGTAAAGAGGAGTTAGTGTACTTAGGGTTTGTTGTCTTAGCAGAAGGTCTCAAGATGGACCCAGAGAAGGTGAAGGCTATTCTGGAATGGCCTACCCCAAGAACTACTACCGAGGTGAGATCTTTCCATGGTTTAGCTAGTTTTTATAGAAAGTTCATTAGAAACTTCAGTAGTAGTTGTGGACCCCTGACTGAAACAATGAGAGGGGATAGAAAAGAATTCAAGTGGAGCACTGGAGTGGCAAAGAGTTTTGAACTGTTAGGCGAAGTTAACGAGCAACCTGTTCTAGCCCTCCCATATTTCAACAAGGTGTTTCAGGTGGATTGTGATGCCGTTGGTTGTGCCATTGGAGCAGTGTTGAGCCAAGAAGGTAAGCCCATTGCCTATTTCAGTGAAAAGTTAAATAATGCCAAGAGAAATTATTTTGTATATGATCAGGAATTTTATGCAATAGCTCAAGCATTAAAGAAATGGAGACATTATTTTTTTCTGAAGGAATTTGTTCTATATACTGATCATCAGACCTTGCAGTACCTAAATAGTCAAGGAAAATTAAATCAGAGGCATATGAAATGGGTAGAGTTTTTGCAGAGTTATACCTTTGTTTTGAAACATAGGGGTGGGAAGTCAAATAGGGTTGTAGATGCCTTAAGTAGGAGGCATACATTGATGACAAAGATGCAGATTGAAGTGGTTGGCTTCAATGAACTTAAGACACTGTACGCAGCAGATCCTGATTTCACAGAGGCTTGGAAAGCTTGGAAGGAACCTGTTATAGTGGATAGGACAAGGTAGTTGGATTTCATAATCTAGGATGGCCCGCGTTATTTAAAGGGAAGTCAATTATGTATCGAGGTTCCATGAGGAGAACGATAAGGAGAAGCATAGTGGAGCCCTTGGGGACATTTTAGTCCGGGGATAAGACCATTCACCATTATCGGTGAGCATTATTATTGGCCTCGGTTGTCACGGAGGATGTGAAAGAAGTTTGTATAAAGTTACTTTGAGGGTATGTCCAGGATGGCTAAAGGGTGAGCTAGAATACAGGGAAGCATATCATTACTTACCTATACCAGAGAGGCCATGGGAGGATATAAGTATGGACTTTGTTCTTGGTTTGCCAAGGACACAACAAGGGAATGATTCGGTCTTTGTGGTGGTTGATAGGTTTTCGAAGATGGCACATTTCATTCCATGTCAAAAGACCCATGATGCAGTCCACATTGCTGACTTGTTCTTCAAAGAGGTGGTGAGGCTACATGGTCTACCAAAGAGTATTGTTTCAGATCATGACACCAAATTTGTGGGGTAATTTTGGAGGACCTTGTGGAAGAAGCTGAAGATAGAGTTGAAGTTCAGTTCTACACACCATCCACAAACAGATGGGCAGACAGAGGTTGTTAACAGGAGTTTGGGTAACCTAATGAGATGTTTGGTAGGAAATAAACCCAAAGGATGGGACTTGATCTTACCCCAGGCAGAATTTTCTTAAAACAATTCTATCAACAGAAGCACTAGTAGATCACCGTTCCAGATTGTGTATGGAGGTAGCCCCAGAACAGCTCTAGAATTGAGGAAGATGGACCAAGAGAAGAAAATAAGTGTTGAAGCCAAAGATTTTGCAGAGCACATCAAGAATATACATGAGCAGGTACGAGAACACATTAATAAGATGAATATGCAATATAAGGCTAAGGCAGATCAGAAAAGGAGGAATAAAGAGTTTCAGACTAGCGATAAATTAATGGTCCACTTGAGGAAAGAAAGGTTTCCCGTGGGAACCTATAACAAATTGAAGATGAAGAAATTTGGTCCCTGTAAGATTTTGAAGAAGTATGATTCAGGGAATGCATATGAGGTAGAGTTGCCTGATGGAATCAGCATTTCCCTTATGTTCAACATTTTAGATTTGATAGAGTATCATGAAGGTGGAATGAAGGAAGCACCAACAATAGGGTAGTATGGCATTCCAGCACCTACTTCAGAAAGGGAGGAGTTTCAAGCAATCTTGGATAGTCATGTGGGAAGGAGTATCAGAAATAGGCAGTATGAAGAATATCTGGTGAAATGGATAGGAAGGCCTGTAGAAAATTCATCCTGACTATCTAAGGCAGCATTTGACTAGTTGGGTTTGCCTCAACCATCTGAGACGTGAAGGGTCACTTCTCAAATTACCTTGGGTGTCTGATGCAAGAGCATCCAGTGGTGTAAAGGCAATTTTGCATCACCCAAAAATAATTAAATTTCAAGTTTTTCAGTTTTTAGATATTTTTACAGTTTTGGATACCCTTTTCATCATAATGAAATTCTCAATTTATGGTTTTTATTTTCTATTCACGGGTTGAAAGATATTGCAGTTTGTCTCCTAGAATTGCACTTGAAAACTTCTAGGTCAGATTTGAGGCACTAAACAGTCCCGAAACGGCCTCAAAACTTGCCAAAATTGGTGTAGCAAATTTTAAGCACGTTCTTAACTCTGAGACCTTTCCAGCGGTTCAAACGGTTCGTGAATCAGAGTCCTGGATCAAAAGTTATGGCCCTGAGAAGTTGGTGCACTTTCTAGAAGATACAATTGCAAATGTTCTTTTGAAATTTGAACTTCAAGTTGTAATTTTTTGGTGCCAAGCCGCCTAAACTCAAATTTTAATGTTGTTTTGGCTCCAAACTAAAGAGGAGCTCTATTTATGGGCGGGTTTCTAATTTTTGGGTAACTTTTTGGGAACAAACTCACATATTGCAAAAGGGTTATTCTGTAGCTTTCTGTAACTTACATGTGTTGTAGAACTTAGGGATTTGAAATCCTCTGCATGCTTGAAGCTCCATTTTATGAATAATAAAATTATTCTCTTATTTGTGGGTTATTTTCTAAGTCTGGTACGCACCTTCATCAAGGTAATTGTCGAGGCGAGGGTTTTCATGGCGATGTGGAGCCGGATCCTGCGTCGTGAAGGCGGTACACACGGGACCCGTGGTTGTGGGTCGAGGTTAAGAAAGATTCCTCAAAGTGATACACAGTAGGTGTGGTGGTTGCAAGAGGTGGTTGAGGCCCGGCCCGAAATCTTGGTGCAAAGAGATGCACTAGCGACCCTCAAAGATAATTGATATGTTACAAGAGCGTTGATTGAGAAAGAGGGGTTACGCTTAAAGAAAGAAGAAAAGTAAGAATGAAGGATTAAAATGCGAAAGAAGGAAAGTGATCAAAGACAATCAGCTATAGAACCATTGAAGATCGAAACCGCGAGAGATCAGTTATTGGAGAAATTGAACAAAGTTAATCGAACCGTCGCAGGCTCGCTTGAAGTATGAAATAAAGGCGAATCAGGTTAAAGTTGTAAACAAAGTTAGAAGAACCATATTTAGTGGAAAAGGTGATTAAGAAAGAGGCACGAATCGGTAAAATTACATAAGAAGCAATTCCATACGATGAATGAGTTAGATCTGTTGAAGAAATTGCAAGGGTTGAAGCAAGGAAGCAGATCTGTGAAAGAATATACTAAATATTTTCAAAAGATAATCATCAAAACGGGTCACACAGAGGCCAATAAGGAGAAGGTAACCCGATATCTTAATGGGTTATGACCGAGCATTCAGGAGGAATTAAGCCTAGTCAGAATGACCACCATTAAGGATGTGTATCAGTTTGCTCTGAAGGTGGAAGACAAGTTGAACAAAAGATTTGATGGAAAGCAAAAAGATGAAAAGAAAAGTGAAGATGTGGGTACCAGCCGAAGCCAAAGGAATGACAACTTCTACCACCCTCGTGATCAAAACAGTGGTGATCAAAGAGGTAGAGGACTAGGAAGATATGGACAAGGATCTGGAAGAGGTGGTTTCAAAAGAACGTGTTTCCAGTGTGGTGAAGAAGGGAATTGAGCCTATGAATGTCCACAACACCAAGCAAAGGTAGACAAAAGTCTAGAAGGTCATGGAAGGGTTGCGCATGTAGATGAGGAGGCCCAATCTGAACATTCAGATGATGCTGAAAGGGGAGAAGCCCTAGTGATTAGGAGAGCCCTGGTGACTAAGGAAAAGGAACCAGAACAGAGGAAGAATCTGTTTCGCACAAGGTGCAAGTGTGAAGGAAAATGTTGTGATATCATTATTGACGGTGCGAGTACCGATAATATGGTGTTAGAAGAGATGGTCACAAAGTTGAAGCTGAAGAGGGAAAGGCACCCGCATCCGTATCGGATTGCCTAGTTGCAGAAAGACCACAAAGTTTTGGTCAATGAGCAGTGCCTAGTAAAGGTCAAGATCGGGAGCTACCATGATGAGGTACTCTATGATACCATCCCCATGGATGCACATCACATGTTGTTGGGGAGGCCGTGGCAGTTCGATAGGCGAGCTATACATGATGGCCATGCAAACACTTATTCCTTGACAAAGGATGGGGTTCATCACAAGTTGAAACCTCTGAAGGAGACCAAAGAAAAGGTATGCAGTAGTGCTAGAATTTGTTATGTAGATGAAAGAAAAAATTTAGAAGGTATGAAGCATGAGCGTGTGTGTTATGCATTGATTCCTAGAGCGAGTAAGGAGGATAGTGAAAAGGTTCCAGAAGAAGTTTCTGGGATGTTGGATGAGTTTCAGGATATTGTTTCTGATAATGTACCTGAGGGTTTACCACCAATAAGGAAAATTAGTCATTAGATTGACTTGATTCCTGAAAATAGTTTTCTAAATAAGGCAGCTCATAGAATAACTCCAACAGAAAATGAGGAGTTGAACAGACAAGTTCAAGAGTATTTGAGAAAGGGTTTGATATGGGAGAGTTTGAGTCCATATGTAGTACCTGCAATACTAGCACCAAAGAAGGATGGGGAGTGGAGGATGTGTATAGATTTTTGAGCCATAAACAAGATAACAATCAAGTAGAGATTTGAGGGCATCCGTCCCTTACCAAGGATGGATGCCCTGATGGACTATTTGAGTGGAGCTTAGTACTTCAAAAAGATTGATCTGAAAGTGGATATCACCAGATCTGGATTCGAGAGGGAGATGAATGGAAGACTGCCTTAAGGACCAAAGAGGGCCTGTACGAATGGTTAGTCATGCCTTTTGGGCTAACCAATGCACCGAGCACATTCATGTTGCTCATGAACGAAGTACTAAAAGAATTTATGGGAAGTTTTGTTATTGTGTATTTAGATGATATTTTGATTTTCTGTAAGATGTTGGATGAGCATCTGATGTATATTCGGAGAGCCTTTGAGAAGTTAAGAGAAGAGAAACTGTTGATTAATCTGAAGAAGTGCAATTTTGTGAAGAGGGGGTTAGTGTACTTGGGGTTTGTTGTCTCAACAGAAGGTCTCATGATGGACCCAGAGAAGGTGAAGGCTATTCTGCAATGGCCTACCCCAAGAACTGCTACCGAGGTGAGATCTTTCCATGGTTTGGCTATTTTTTATAGAAAGTTCATTAGAAACTTTAGTAGTATTTGTGGACCCCTGACTGAAACAATGAGAGGGGATAGAAAATAATTCAAGTGGAGCACTGAAGCGGTAAAGATTTTTGAAGTTCTGTTGAAGTAGAAGGTAACAGAGCAAACTGTTCTAGACCTCCCAGATTTCAATAAGGTGTTTCAGGTGGATTGTGATGCCAGTGGTTGTTCCATTGGAGCAGTGTTGAGCCAAGAAGGTAAGCCCATTGCCTATTTCAGTGAAAAGTTAAATGATGCCAAGAGAAAGTATTGTGTATATGATCAGGAATTTTTTGCAATAGTTCAAGCATTAAAGAAATGGAGACATTATTTGTTGCCGAAGGAATTTGTTGTATATAATAATCATTAGGACTTGCAGTACCTAAATAGTCAAGGAAAATTAAATCAGAGGCATATGAAATGGGTAGAGTTTTGCAGAGTTATACCTTTGTTTTGAAACATAGGAGTGGGAAGTCAAATAGGGTTGCAGGATGCCTTAAGTAGGAGGCATACATTGATGACAATGATGCTGATTGAAGTGGTTGGGTTCAATGAACTTAAGACACTGTACATAGAAGATCCTGATTTCACAGAGGCTTGGAAAGCTTGCAAGGAACCTGTTACAATGGACAGGACAAGGTGGCTGGATTTCATAATCCACGTTGGCATGTTATTTAAGGGAAGTCAATTGTGTATCCCGAGGAGTTCCATGAGGGAGAACCAAATAAAGGAGAAGCATAGTGGAGGAATGGCAGGACATTTTAGTCGGGATAAGACCATTGCCATTATCAGTGAGCATTATTATTGGCCTCAGTTGTCACAGGAAGTGAAGAATTTTGTACAAAGTTGCAGGGTATGTCAAATGGCTAAAGGAGTGAGCCAGAATACAGAGTTATATTAGCCCTTACCTGTACCAGAGAGGCCATGGGAGGATATAAGTATGGACTTTGTTTTTGGTTTGCTAGGACACAACGAGGGAATGATTCAGTCTTTGTGGTGGTTGATAGGTTTTTGAAGATGGCACATTTCATTCCATGTCGGAAGACCCATGGTGCAGTCCACATTACTGACTTGTTCTTCAAAGAGGTGGTGAGGCTACATGGTCTACCAAAGAGTATTGTTTCAGATCGTGACACCAAATTTGTAGGGTACTTTTGGAGGACCTTGTGGAAGAAGCTGAAGACAGAGTTGAAGTTCAATTCTGCACACCATCCACAAACAGATGGGCATATAGAGGTTGTTAATAGGAGTCTAAGTAACCTACTGAGATGTTTGGTAGGAGATAAACCCAAGGGATGGGACTTGATCTTATCCCAGGAAAAAAATTCTTACAACAATTCTGTCAACAGAAGCATTGGTAGATCACCGTTCCAGATTGTGTATGGAGGTAGCCCCAGAACAGCTCCAGAATTAAGGAAGATGGACCAAGAGAAGAAAAATAAGTGTTGAAGCCGAAGATTTTGCAGAGCACATCAAGAATATACATGAGAAGGTACAAGAACACATTAATAAGATGAATATGCAATATAAGGCTAAGGCAGATCAAAAAAGGAGGAATAAGGAGTTTCAGACTAGCGATGAAGTAATGGTCCACTTGAGGAAACAAAGGTTTCCTGTGGGAACCTATAACAAATTGAAGATAAAGAAATTCGGTCCCTGTAAGATTTTGAAGAAGTATGATTTAGGGAATGCATATGAGGTAGAGTTGTCTAATGGAATCAACATTTCAGATTTGATAGAGTATCATGAAGGTGGAAAGGAGGAAGCACTAGCAATAGGGCAGTATGGCATTCCAGCACCTACTTCAGAAAGGGAGGATATTGAACCAATCTTGGATAGTCATGTGGGAAGGAGTACCAGAAATAGGCAATATGAAGAATATCTGGTGAAATGGAGAGTAAGGTCTGTGGAAGATTCATCCTGGCTATCTAAGGCAGTGGTTGACCGGTTGGGTTTTCCTCAACCATCTGAGACATGATGGGTCACTTCTTAAATTACCCTGGGTGTCTGATGCAGGAGCATCCAGTGGTGTAAAGGCAATCTTGCATCACCCAAAAATAGTTAAATTTCAAGTTTCTCAGTTTTTAGATGTTTTTACATTTTTGGATACCCTTTTCGTCATAATGAAATTCCCAATTTATGGTTTTTATTTTCTATTCCTGGGTTGAAAGATATTGCAGTTTTAGTTTCCCATATTTGCACCTGAAAATCTTCCGAGTTAGATTTGAGGCACTTAGAGTTCCCGGAACGGCCCCGAAACTTTCCAAAATTTGCATAAAAAATTTTGAGCGCGTTATTGACTCTGAGACATTTCCAACTGTTCAAACGGTTCGCGAATTAGAGTCCTGGATCAAAAGTTATGGCCCCTAGAAGTTGGCGCACTTTCTAGAATATACAATTGCAAATGTTCTTTTGAAATTTGAACTTCAAATTGTAATTTTTCGGCGCCAAACCACCTAAACTAAAATTTGAATATTGTTTTGGTTCCAAACATAAAAGGAGCTCTATTTATGGGCGGGTTTCTAAGTTTTGGGTAAATTTTTGGAGACAAACTCGTATATTGCGAAAGGGTGATTCTGTAGTTTTCTGTAACTTGCATGTGTTGTAGAACTTTGGGATTTGAGATCCTCTGCATGTAAGAAGATCCATTTTCTGAATAATAAAATTATTCTTTTATTTATGGGTTATTTTCTAAGTCTCAGGCTGCGCCTTCATCAAGTGGTATCAAAGCGGGTTTTCTTGAGCATGTGGCCAGATCGTCGATCGTGAGGCAGTTCACACCAGGACCATGGTTGTGGGTCCAGGTCAAGAAAGATGCCTCCAAGAGTGATGCCTGGTAGGCGTGGTGGTGCCATAGGTGGTTGAGGCGGCAGAAATGCTGGTGGAAGAGATGCACTGGCAGCCTTTCAAAGACAGATTGATGTGTTATAAGAGCAGTTGAGAAGAGGGTTAAACCTGAGGGAGGAAAGTGAGGATGAAGGAGAGGAAGAAGGTTCAAATGTAGAAGAGGAAGAAAAAGCAATTGATTAAGACTAAATGCGACTAATAAGGGCCATTTCAAAGATTAGGAAAAGACCCAGAGCAGAAGTCCCCAGTTATTCCGGAAGTCTGAACCCGAAAGTGTTGATCGACTGGATCAACGAGCTAGAAGAATATTTTCAGTATGAGGAAATAGAGGACCCAGATTGAGTTAAGTTTGTGAAAATGAAGCTGAAGGGCCATGTCAGTATTTGGTGGAAAGAGGTCCAGTTGGAAAGAAATCAAAGAGGAAAAGGAAATATCACCAGATGGGATCGCATAATAGAGAAACTGAAGAAGCAGTTCATACCAGTAGACTACGAGTTAGATCTATTGAAGAAATTGCAAGGGTTGAAGCAAGGAAGTAGATCTATGAAAGAATATACTGAATATTTTCAAAAGATAATCATCAAAACGGGCCACACAGAGGCCAATAAGGAGAAGGTAGCCCGATATCTTAATGGGTTATGACCGAGCATTCAGGAGGAGTTAAGCCTAGTCAGAATGACCACCATTGAGGATGTGTATCAGTTTTCTCTAAAGGTGGAAAAGAAGTTGAACAAAATATTTGATGGAAAGCAAAAAGGACAAGGAGGTCAAAGTGGAAGGGGCAATGGGAGACCTTCAGGAAGCCGAAATGATGATGAAAATAAAAGTGAAGATGTGGGTACTAGCCGAAACCAAAGGAATAACAACTTCTACCGCCTTCGTGATCAAAACAGTGGTGACCAAAGAGGTAGAGGACTAGGGAGATATGGACAAGGATCTAGAAGAGGTGGTTTCAAAGGAACATGTTTCCAGTGTGGTGAAAAAGGGCATCGAGCCTATAAATATCCACAACACCAAGGAAGGGCATATAAAAGGCAGAAAGGTCATGGAAGGGTTGCGCATGCAGATGAGGAGGCCCAATCTGAACATTCAAATGATGTTGAAAGCGGAGAAGCCCTAGTGATTAGGAGAGCCCTGGTGACTAAGGAAAAAGAACCAGAACAGAGGAAGAATTTGTTTCACACAAGGTGCAAGTGTGAAGGAAAATGTTGTGATGTCATTATTGACCGTGGGAGCACCGGTAATCTGGTGTCAGAAGAGATGGTCACAAAGTTGAAGCTGAAGAGGGAAAGGTACCCGCATTCGTATCAGATTTCCTGGTTGCAAAAAGACCACAAAGTTTTGGTCAATGAACAGTGCCTAGTAAAGTTCAAGATCGGGAGCTACCATGATGAGGTACTCTGTGATATCATCCCCATAGATGCATGTCACATGTTGTTGGGGAGGCCGTGGCAATTTGATAAGCGAGCTATACATGATGGCCATGCAAACACTTATTCCTTGACAAAAGATGGGGTTCGTCACAAGTTGAAACCCCTGAAGGAGACCGAAGAAAAGGTATGTAATAGTGCTAGAATTTGTTATGTAGATGGAAGAAAAAATTTAGAAGATATGAAGCATGAGCGTGTGTGTTATGCATTGATTCCTAGAGCGAGTAAGGAGGATAGTGAGAAGGTTCCAGAAGAAGTTTCTGGGATGTTGGATGAGTTTCAGGATATTGTTTCTGATAATGTACCTGAGGGTTTACCACCAATAAGGAAGATCAGTCATCAGATTGACTTGATTCCTGGAGCTAGTTTTCCAAATAAGACAGCTCATAGAATGACTCCAGCAGAAAATGAGGAGTTGAACAGACAAGTTCAAGAGTTGTTGAGAAAGGTTTGATAAGGGAGAGTTTGAGTCCATGTGTAGTACCTGTAGTACTAGCACCAAAGAAGGATGGGGAGTGGAGGATGTGTACAGATTCCTAAGCCATAAACAAAATAACAATCAAGTACAGATTTCCCTTGCCAAGGATGGATGACCTGATGGACTGTTTGAGTGGAGCTCAGTACTTCACAAAGATTGATCTGAAAGTGGATATCACTAGATCCGATTTGAGAAAGAGATGAATGGAAGACTGCCTTCAAGACCAAAGAGGGCTTGTACGAGTGGTTAGTCATGCCTTTTGGGCTAACCAATGCAAAGCACATTCATGCGGCTCATGAATGAGGTACTAAAAGAATTTATGGGAAGTTTTGTTATTGTGTATTTAGATGATATTTTGATTTTTAGTAAAACGTTGGATGAGCATCTTATGCATATTCGGAGAGCCTTTGAGAAGTTAAGAGAAGAGAAATTTTTTATTAATCTTAACAAGTGCAGTTTATTGAAGAGGGAGTTTGTGTACTTGGGGTTTGTTGTCTCAGCAGAAGGTCTCAAGATGGACCTAGAGAAGGTGAAGGCTATTCTAGAATGGCCTACCCCAAGAACTGCTACCAAGGTGAGATCTTTCCATGGTTTGGCTAGTTTTTATAGAAAGTTCATTAAAAATTTAAATAGTATTTGTGGACCCCTGACTGAAACAATGAGAGGGGATAGAAAAGAATTCAAGTGGAGCACTAGAGCGGCAAAGAGTTTTGAACTGTTGAAGCAGAAGGTAACAGAGAAACCTATTCTAGCCCTCCCAAATTTCAACAAGGTGTTTCATGTGGATTGTGATGCTAGTGGTTGTGTCATTAGAGCAGTGTTGAGCCAAGAAGGTAAGCCCATTGCCTATTTCAATGAAAAGTTAAATGATGCCAAGAGAAAGTATTTTGTATATGATCAGGATTTTTATGCAATAGTTCAAGCATTAAAGAAATGGAAACATTATTTGTTGCCAAAGGAATCTATTCTATATACTAATCATCAGGCCTTGCAGTACCTAAATAGTCAGGGAAAATTAAATCAGAGGCATATGAAATGGGTAGAGTTTTTGCAGTATTATTTGTGGACCCCTGACTGAAACAATGAGAGGGGATAGAAAAGAATTCTAGTGGAGCACTAGAGCGGCAAAGAGTTTTGAACTATTGAAGCAGAAGGTAATAGAGAAACCTATTCTATCCCTCCCAGATTTCAACAAGGTGTTTCAGGTGGATTGTGATGCTAGTGGTTGTGTCATTGGAGCAGTGTTGAGCCAAGAAGGTAATCCCATTGCCTATTTCAGTGAAAAGTTAAATGATGCCAACAGAAAGTATTATGTATATGATCAGGATTTTTATGCAATAGTTCAAGTATTAAAGAAATGGAGACATTATTTGTTGCCAAAGGAATCTGTTCTATATACTAATCATCAAGCCTTGCAGTACCTAAATAGTCAGGGAAAATTAAATCAGAGGCATATGAAATGGGTAGAGTTTTTGCAGAGTTATACCTTTATTTTGAAACATAGGAGTGGGAAGTCATATAGGGTTGCAGATGCCTTAAGTAGGAGGCATACATTGATGACAAAAATGCTGATTGAAGTGGTTGGGTTCAATGAACTTAAGACACTGTATGCAGAAGATCCTGATTTCACAGAGACTTGGAAAGCTTGCAAGGAACCTATTATAGTGGACAGGACAAGGTGGTTGGATTTCACAATCCAGGATGGCATGTTATTTAAGGGAAGTCAATTGTGTATCCCGAGGAGTTCCATGAGGGAGAACCTGATAAAGGAGAAGCATTGTGGAGGAATGGCAGGACATTTTGGTCAAGATAAGACCATTTCCATTATCAGTGAGCATTATTATTGGCCTCAGTTGTCATAGGATGTGAAGAAGTTTGTGCAAAGCTACAGGGTATGTCAAATGGCTAAAAGAGTGAGCCAGAATACAGGCTTATATCAGTCCTTACCTGTACCAGAGAGGCCATGGGAGAATATAAGTATGGACTTTGTTCTTGGTTTGCCAAGGACACAACGAGAGAATGATTCAGTCTTTGTGGTGGTTGATAGGTTTTCGAAGATGGCACATTTCATTCCATGTCAGAAGACCCATAATGCAGTCCACATTGCTGACTTGTTCTTCAAAGAGGTGGTGAGGCTACATGGTCTTCCAAAGAGTATTGTTTCAGATTGTGACACCAAATTTGTGGGGTACTTTTGGAGGACCTTGTGGAAGAAGCTGAAGATAGAGTTGAAGTTCAGTTCTGCACACCATCCACAAACAGATGGGAAGACAGAGGTTTTTAATAGGAGTCTAGGTAACCTACTGAGATGTTTGGTAGGAAATAAACCCAAGGGATGGGACTTGATCTTACCCCAGGCAGAATTTTCTTACAACAATTCTATCAACAAAAGCATTGGTAGATCACCGTTCCAGATTGTGTATGGAGGTAGCCCCAGAACAGCTCCAGAATTGAGGAAGATGGACCAAGAGAAGAAAATAAGTGTTGAAGCTGAAGATTTTGCAGAGCACATCAAGAATATACATGAGCAAGTACGATAACACATTAATAAGATGAATATGCAATATAAGGCTAAGGCATATCAAAAAAGGAGGAATAAGGAGTTTCAGACTAGCGATGAAATAATGGTCCACTTGAGGAAAGAAATTTTTCCTGTGGGAACCTATAACAAATTGAAGATGAAGAAATTTGGTCCCTGTAAGATTTTGAAGAAGTATGTTTCAGGGAATGCATATGAGGTAGAGTTTTCTGATGGAATCAACATTTCCCCTATGTTCAACATTTCAGATTTGACAGAGTATCATGAAGGTGGAACGGAGGAAGCACCAGCAATAGGGCAGTATGGCATTCCAGCACCTACTTCAGAAAGGGAGGAGATTGAAGCAATCTTGAATAGTTGTGTGGGAGGGAGTACCAGAAATAGGTAGTATGAAGAATATCTGGTGAAATGGAGATGAAGGCCTGTGGAAGATTCATCCTGGCTATCTAAGGCAGCGGTTGACCGGTTGGGTTTTCCTCAACCATCTAAGACTTGATGAGTCACTTCTTAAATTATCCTGGGTGTCTGATGCACGAGCATCCAGTGGTGTAAGGGCAATTTTGCATCACCCAAAAATAGTTAAATTTCAAGTTTTTCAGTTTTTAGATGTTTTTACATTTTTTGATACCCTTTTTGTCATAATGAAATTCTCAATTTATGGTTTTTATTTTCTATTCCTGGGTTGAAAGATATTGCAATTTTAGTTTCCCATATTTACACATGAAAATCTTTCGAGTTAGATTTGAGGCACTTAGAGTTCCCAAAACGGCCCCAAAACTTTCCAAAATTGGCATAGAAAATTTTGAGCACATTATTGACTTCGATACCTTTCCAACGGTTCAAACGGTTCGCGAATCAGAGTCCTGGATCAAAAGTTATGGCCCCGGGAAGTTGGCGCACTTTCTAGAAGATACAATTGCAAATGTTCTTTTGAAATTTGAACTTCAAGTTGTAATTTTTCGGCGCCAAACCTTCTAAACTCAAATTTGAATGTTGTTTTGGATCCAAACTAAAGAGGAGCTCTATTTATGGGCAGGTTTCTAACTTTTGGGTAACTTTTGGGTAACTTTTTGGAGACAAGCTCGCATATTGCGAAAGGGTGATTTTGTAGCTTTCTGTAACTTGCATGTGTTGTAGAACTTGGGGATTTGAGATCCTCTGTATGTAAGAAGCTCCATTTTCTAAATAATAAAATTATTCTCTTGTTTGTGGGTTATTTTCTAAGTCTCGGGCTACGCCTTCATCACTTTGAAAAAGATAATATTTACATCATTTGAAGTACACATGGTAATACAAAGAGTCTCTTCATGGTCAAGTCTTTGGTCTTAAATGGCAAGAGGGAGAGCATCATCATAGTTCTTTTCCTCTAACAATAGATTGGTGGTCCCCCGCATACCTTACAATTAAAAGTGCTCCTACCCTTTATGAGGGTAGTAGATATAGGTCTATAAATCATGTCATGTCATCTAAGAACTAGTGTGGTGTACTAACAATATTGTGAATAATATACAATAAACCCTATATACCCTCTAACTTAGTATAAGAACTCTAATTGAAATGCAACCTATTAGACAAGTGTATTGACAAGTCTTTGATTTAACTTATTGATCCAAACATATTATATCATCTAAATTGTAACAACTCAATCTCATCTTCTATTATTAACTACCAATTTTATGTTGAATAAAACTAACTTGTTTTCTTTCAAGAGTTTCCAAATTGATTTCAACTTAATCACTTTAAATTTCAACTAACATCTAAGTTTTCGATTTCAGCTGAATTGAACCAACTAACTGTTTCCACCAATTGAATCATGGAAGATCAATAACTAAATAATTGTCAATCTAGGGTTTCCTTTGTAGTTAGATGGAAAAGAAAATAAATTATGATGTCGTTACATCATTCGACTCATCAACTAACTTTTTAAACTTCCATTTCTAGGTGAAATTAAAATTATTAACTATAAACATATAACATAAAATTACAGAAAGATAATAAATACTTTTCTTCACTTCCAGAAAGTAACGAACAAATACTACAGCTATGAAGCAATGTAACAGCTGTCATTCTAAGGTTAAAGAAATGGAAGCAACTGCCTGTTTTCATCTATCAATTATAACTAACTAATCCATCTAGGGTTCCCATTTAACCAATTAACAAACTGAGAAAAATAAGTAACTTCGTTATTTTCATTAACTATTTTTACATCTTTCATTTCAGCTGAATGATTCAAATAACAACCTAACTAATCAATTGCAGATTCTTACAATGAACATTTAACGTAAAATAATAACATTCATTGCATAATTGAAAGTAAATTTTAATTAACATTGCATGTACCTGGATTTACGAGTGAAAGGATTCCATTTGACATCATCTTCATGCTATTATACTAGGGCATCTTTATCAATGAGGGGAAAAGGGATTATCATCAAGGGTTTTACCATCCATCCAATATCTACTGGCCTCCCATGTTCCTTCATTTGAAGAAACCTGGCCCTTCTTGAGGGAAATCAACAAGGATCGTTTGTCATCATGTCTCTAAGCCTGGTGTCCATGAACCTATACTATTGGTTGATCCTTCCTCTATAGGTTCCTCCTAACCAAAAGGATCATTCTGACTAGAAGTATATCTGGAACATGAAAGTTGGCATTTTCCTATATGGCATCTACCTTGGCCAAGAATTTTTATTGTTCCCCACACCACTATGTCGATATCTCTAGCACTACTGTGTCGATATCTCTGGCACCATTGTGTTGTCAGCACACACCCTTGCTCGACATGACAACTCTCAGATCAAGTTTCTTATTTCTTGCAACATTGTTGAATTATCAATCTTCTCTTTGGTTCATAACCTTAGGTTTTATTGTTTAATATTGTGATTTGGATCTTTTCTTCAAGTAAGATTAGTTGGTATCTTTATAGAAGGAGGGAGATAAACTGCAAGTTTGTTAAAGTACCCTTCCAAACTCTTATCATTTATATGATTGATTCAAGGTCATGGTATCAAAGAAGGTTTACTTAAACCCATACAGACAATTAAGAGCAGTGTGAATTTTGAGTAAGGTAGAGAGGATAATGCACTCGAGATTTCCAAGATGACTTAGCTATTCACAGATTTAGGTGACTAGAATTTTTTATGTAAAGAACTTTACAAATTGGAAAAAGAGACACCTGTCATGTAAGGTTCAAAAGTAGAGATGAAGACCCACTCCAGGGATATACTTTTGTAGCAAGATGTGATAATACAATGAGTATTATTCATTGCAAGGTTTCAATAACTAATACTCTTTTCCCAAACTTAATGATTCAGGTTAGACGACGTGGCTACCCGTTTCAGATAAACTATATCAGAGATTAAGTATCATGAAAAAGCTATAGAGGTTGCATTGATAGAGAAGATTCAAATTAGTGAAATGGTTCGGCATTAGAAGAATGGAGGTAATGGTTGTAGGGTGCCTCAGACGGAGTCTTATCCTAGATTCAAGAAGATAAAATATTCAATACGCAATTACAGAGCTCTACTTTCTACAGATGATGCAGATATATTACTGCCAAATTCAAAAGTTGAAATAAGTCTACACCAAATCTTGATCACCCAATTATGATTCCATCTATTTTGAATCTATCTGTATTTTGATGTTCTTAACTTCTAACTATTAGAATTTTTTAATAAAAGCTCACGATAATAATATTGAATGGATTCCAATAGAAACAACAAGCTAGAAAGTTATTTACGTGCCTGGCTATGCATCTGGAACTTAGCAAACATCGAGAACCCTTCTCTACCAATTGGCTACTCGATGGCCTCCTACGTCTTGACCAAGGATAACTCAGGTTGTCACTCCACAACAGAGGGGTGAATTCAAATCTTTCACAAAGCCTAACTCAATAGAAGGTTCCGCACTTACACAAAATGTTGTCATGAAAATTTTGACGGAACCCAGTAGAATTCGTGCGACAATGAAAGAAGAATGAAAGAAGAATTGCTCGATAGATAGAGACTGTCATTAAGTGATTTCCCTTCTGAAATCCATTCTGGAATCCTCTGTGACTTCTTGCATTCTAGAATTTTCATGATGGAATGGCGGAGTGCTCTGCCTCCATGAACCATCGACCATCTCCCACATGAGTTCAAAAATGAATAAAATGTTTATTATTTTTTTTATTTAATTTTATTTTATTAATATTTAAAACACTTATTAATATATATTTGAAATACCCTTGATAAGTATTTATATATTTTAATTTTGACTTAAATAATCAATACTTATATTATTTTAGCCAAGGCCAAGGTTATATCGTTGCATTTGTCATACATTGACTCAGAGTTTGATGACAAATGATCCTTGTCAACTACATCCTCTCCTAATGATAGTCCCCTTTCCTTCAAGTGTTTCCGATCCTACATCCACTGATAGGTATTATGGTTAGAATGTTCACAACAGCTATAAAAATACATATTTAAATATCAACTCATGAAAACATTCAATTTCACGTGATCAAGGAATTCACTTGCCATAAAAAGATCGTTAACTTTATAATTACGATAAATAAAACATCTATTATATTCTTAATTTCACATTCGTATGAAAACAGTTACTAGCAACTAACTTTGCATCCAAAAATACATAACCAAATTCATAGTCTCAATGTAAGGGATGTAACATACTCCTCCCCTTAAGAATCATCATCCTCAATGATTGTTTATTCTAGACTTTAAACATAAGCATAAATATGAATACAATCTTCTCAATTGTTCATCAAAAGATAAGGAAAATCTGAAGGATTTCTTCATAATAATCCCAAGTGACATTTTCTTCAGAGTACTGGTCCCACTAGACCTTACATTGCATAACCTCGCGGTTACATAAGTGCATCCTACGCACCTCGAGCACTCTAATTCGTTCGAATGTGATCACCCCTAGATCCTACACCTGATGTTTCAATTGTAGTAACCTGATACTCTGCTTGACGGTTGTCTACAGCTACATGGATTCTCTATTGAAAAGTTGTCTGTTGGGATGGTAATGGCCTTTGTTGTTGTTGCCCTTGTTGATTCTTATTAGGGCACTGATTAGCATAGTGTTCTCCACCACAATTGAAGCATCCTCCTGATGGTCCTTTATTTTCTATACCCTTGCTTGTGTTGGTTTCATCATGATTATTCTTGTAGTCTTTCTTAAAATTATTGTGTGACTAATCCCACTTTCCCTTGTTACATTTTCTATCTTTGAGAGTATCATCCTTCTTCAACCTTTGTTCCTGTTGAACTTCTTTTTCATAAGCCTCATCCATTGTACAAGGTGCCAAAAAATCTACAGACCTCCAATGTGGTTATTCAAACCCAAAATGAACTTTCAGACTCAAAAATTTTCATCTTCTTGATATTGAGGTACATATTTCAGTAACCGGGTATATTTTTCCCAATATTCATTTACTAATAAAGACCCCTACTTAAGGTTCTCGAAATCCAAAATTTTCTGATCATAGAACAACTGTAGAAGCCATCATTGTCCGAATATTCTTACAAACTACTCCCAGGTCACATCTACCACCTCCAAATCCATTTCCACTCTTTTGGTTTCCCACCACATTGCAACTTCTCCAGCCAACTGGTAGGCTGCCCAGGCAGCCTTGGAAGTGTCTGAGTAGTCTCTCAGCTCAAAGTATTTCTCCATCTTAGTTAGCCATGCTTTCATAGCATCTCCTAATGCGGAGCCCTCAAACTCCAGAGGTTTAATATTTTTCATATCCTTGGCCAATTCATTAGCCAATCGACTCCTTTTATTACTCAAGATTATGGTTCTATAAATTTCTTCATGTTGGTCACTACGGATCTCAGACCTTTCCTCATGCATATCAATCTGTCCGTTCACTTTCCTTTCCAAATTTAGCAATCAGTTTTGAGTGTCACTCATTAAATTCAAGAGTTGATCTAGTTTGGCCATAAGGTTACCATTGTCTCTATCTCCTCTTAACCCATTTATGGAATTCTCCATTCCAATGAGGTTCCTGGAGTTAGGTATTAATTATTAGTCTATGTTAGGTTTTATTTCCATGGTTCATTCAATAAGATTCATAAAAAAACAATTCCTCAAAGATATCAACATGATATGCCATCAATTAATTTTAGATTTCATTCAATAGTGATTACAAAATATCTATCACTCCCTATGATAGATTTGTTTACAAAATGAATAGCTATCACTCCCTATGATAGATCTAGTTACAAAAAGAATAACTATCACTCCTCGTGATAGATTTAGTTACAAAATGATAATAAATAACTACCACTCCTATGATAGGTTTAATTTCAAAATTGTTACAAAAAGGCTTCTATCACTTCCTATGATAGGTTTTCATTACAAACAAATTAAGTGTCCATATCCAAAGGTTGGTTTCCATTTTCAAAGGATTCAGGCAACTGGATTCCAATTTTGTTTAGGTTCGCAATGTTGGTTTGCTTAAATTCAGCAAGGATGGTTGTTTTAACAGCTTCCTTACTGGAAGGTGTTCACTTCTTTCTCTCTCCCCAAAGCCTCCTCAGAGCTTCAGCCATGGTCTCCAAGTCCACAGGCATAGAGCATCTGGAATAATCATACTAAAGCCTAATTTTCCATAGCCATCTAGATATTGAATCTCGAACCTTTTTTCTAGGTGTTTTCCATATCCATATCCTGGAAAAACACCAAGGGATAGATTTTAGTTTGCTAGGTTGCATAATGAGCCCGAGGTTCAGTGCCAAACCTGGTAGCTCTGTTACCATATGTAACAACTCAATCTCATCTTATGTTATTAACTACCAATTTTTTGTTGAATAAAACTAACTTGTTTCCTTTCAAGAGTTTCCAAATCGATTTCAACTGAATCACTTTAAATTTCAACTAACATCTAAGTTTTCGGTTTCAGCTAAATTGAACCAACTAACTATTTCCACCAACCGAATCACAAAAGATAAATAACTAAATAAGTATCAATCTAGGGTTTCCTTTGTAGTTAGATGGAAAAGAAAATAAATTCTGATGTTACATCATTCGACTCATCAACTAACTTTTTAAACTTCCATTTCTAGGTGAAAAGAAAATTATTAACTGTAAACATATAACAGAAAATTACAAAAAGATAATAACTACTTTTCTTCACTTCCAGAAAGTAACGAACAAATACTACAGCTATGAAATAATATAACAGTTGTCATTCTAAGGTTAAAGAAATGGAAACAACTGCCTGATTTCATCTGTCAATTCTAACTAACTAATCCATCTAGGGTTCCCATTTAACCAATTAACGAACTAAGGAAAAGAAGTAACTTCATTATATTCATTGACTATTTTCAGATCTTTCATTTCAACTAAATGATTCAAATAACTGCATAACTAATCAACTGTAGATTCTTACAATGAACATTTACATAAAAGAATAACATTCATTGCATAATTGAAAGTAAAATTTAATTAACATTGCATGTACCTGTATTTACGAGTGAGAAAGGATTCCATTTGACATTATCTTCATGTTGTTATACTAGGGCATCTTTATCAATGAGGAGGAAAGGGATTATCATCAAGGGCTTTACTGCCCATCCAAGACCTACTAGCCTCCTGTGTTCCTTCATCTAAAGAAACCTAGCCCTTCTCGAGGGAAATCAACAAGGATCGTTTGTCATCATGTCTCTGAGCTTGGTGTTCATGAACCTATATTGTTGGTTGATCCTTCCTCTGTGGGTTCCTCCTAACTAGAAGGATCATTCTGACCAGAAGTATATATGGAACATGAAAGCTGACATTTGCCTATCTAGCATCTACCTTGGCCAAGAATTTTTATTGTTACTGGCACCACTCTACCAATATCTCTGGTACTACTATGTTGATATCTCTAGCACCACTGTGTCATTAGCACACACCCTTGCTCGACATGACAACTCTCAAATCAAGTTTCTTATTTCTTGCAACATTTTTGAATTATCAATCTTCTCTTTGGTTCATAACCTTAGGGTTTATTATTTAATATTGTGATTTGGATCCTTTCTTAAAGTAAGATTAGTTGGTATCTTTATAGAAGGAGGGAGATAAACTGTAGGTTTGTTAAAGTACCCTTCCAAACTCTTATCATTTATATGACTAATTCAAGGCCATGGTATCAAAGAAGGTTTACTTAAACCCATACAGACAATTAAGAGCAGTGTGAATTTTGAGTAAGGTAGTGAGGATAATGCACTTGAGATTTCCAAGATGACTTAGTTATTCATAGATTTAGGTGATTGGAATTTTTGATATAAATAACTTTACATATTGGAAAAAGAGACACTCGTCGTGTAAGGTTTAGAAGCAGAGATGAAGACCCACTCCAGGGATATACTTCTGTAGCAAGATGTGAGAATACAATGAGTCTTATTCACTACAGGGTATCAATAACTAATGCTCTTTTTAGACCAAACTTAATTATTCAGGTTAAAGGACGTGGCTACCCATTTTAGATAAACTATATCAAAGATTAAGTATCACGGAAAAGCTATAGAGGCTGCATCGATAGAGAAGATTCAAATTAGCAAAATGGGTCGGCATTAGAAGAATGGAGGTAATGGTTGCAGGGTGCCTTAGATAGAGTCTTATCCCAGATTCAAGGAAGATAAAAGATTCAATACGCAATTACAAAGCTCTACTTTCTACAGATGACAGAGATATATTACTGCCAAATTCAAAAGTTGAAATAAGTCTACACCAAATCTTGATCACACAATTATGATTCCATCTATTCTAACTCTATCTGTATTTGGATGTTCTTAACTTCTAACTGTTAGAAATTTTTAATAAAAGCTCATGATAATAATACCGAATGGATTCCAATAGAAATAACAAGCTAGAAAGTTCTTTACGTGCCTGGCTATGCGTCTAGAACTTAGCAAACGTCGAGAACACTTCTCTACCAATTGGCTGCTCGATGGCCTCCTACGGCTTGACCAAGGATAACTCAGGTTGTCACTCCACAACAAAGAGGCGAATTGAAATCTTTCACAAAGCCTGACTCAATAGAAGGTCCCGCACTTAGAAAAAATGTTGTCATGAAAATTTTGACAGAACCCATTAGAATTTGTGTGACAATTTGAAAGAAGAATGACAAAATGAATTGCTCAATAGATAGAGACCGTCATTAAGTGATTTCCCTTCTAAATTCCATTCTGGAATCCTCTGTGACTTCTTGCATTCTAGATGTTTCATGATGGAATGGCAGAGTGCTCTGCCTCATGAATCGTCGGCCATCTCCCGCACGAGTTCAAAAATGAATAAAACGCTTATTATGTTTTGTTATTTAATTTCTTTTATTAATATTTAAACACTTATTAATGTATATTTGAAATACCATTGATAAGTATTTATATATTTTAATTTCGACTTAAATAATCAATAATTATATTATTTTAGCCAAGGCCAAGGTTATATCATTGCATTTGTCATACACTGACTCAAAGTTTGATTACAAATGATCCTTGGCAACTAAATCCTCTCCCTGATGATAGTCCCCTTTCCTTCGAGTGTTATCGATCTTGCATCCACTGACAAGTGTTATGGTTAGAATGTTCACAACGGCTATAAAAATACGTATTTAAATATCAACTCATGAACACATTCAATTTCACGTGATCAAGGAATTCACTTGCCATAAAAATATTGTTAACTTTACAGTTACAATAAATAAAACATCTATTCTATTCTCAATTTCACATTCACATGAAAACAGTTACTAGCAACTAACTTTGCATCCAAAAATACATAGCCAAATTCATAGTCTCAATGTAAGGGATGTAACATAAATCCTAAAACCAGTCTAAATATAATTTTTCCTATGACTTAGAGCATGCACTTAAATACACATGGCTTCACTAACATGCACTATATTCTATCTCTAAACACAAGTAGAAACATATATCTTACATGAAATTATTTATGACTTATTATGCTATATTATTTCTTTTCTTTTATAAAGTAAACACCACTAATGTTTATCATGTTCAAATGTTTAACCAAACCTTTTTTATTTGTAGGTAATGAACCATGCTATGATTTTTTACACATGGTTTACTTGATGAATTGAAGGGTAAATTTGATTAAATGGTAGCATATGAATCATATGCTACAAGTTAATAAGGTTACTCTTTCTAAAAGTGGCCATTCATAACTAGTCTCTACAATGATACTCTATGTCATTTATATATTTATACATTTAGTCCATTAACATATATTATACATTTAGTCCATTAACATATATTATAGTAGCAACCTTACAGTCATGGAAAAAAATCTCACTATAAGATAGATAAAAGAAAGCATTTGTATCCAACAACATTTTACACTCTAAGGTCATATTTTATGTTTAATTATGCATATGCTTACTTATTATCATGGATACATTATCATTTGGTGAACTGGTTTATACCAAAAATTAATAGTAGGAACATGTACTATCTTTCTATATGGTGCATAAATCAAATATGAACGTAAATAATATTTAACCTTATCGGATGCTTAAATTCTTTTTGAAAATCGTACAAATAATATCTAACCATATTGGTTGGTTAAGTTCTTTATGAACAATAGGAATAATAGATAAATATTGGGTTGAATAAGCTCTATAAAATCAACAAGACATGGATATCAATTAGGATGAAGAAAATTTTAAAAAGAATAGTGTAGACATCTTAAAATGACTAATGTGTTTTCATCTTTTCATTTCCTCATCATCCTTATCATTTCTTTTATTTATATTAAATAAATATTTTTTAATTATTTAATTGCCTTAATACTTTTATCATATCTATATTAATTAACTAATTTTTAATTATTTAATTAATTCTTCACTTATCATTTTCCCTCCAAAATTAATTAAAGTTAAATTCAATTTATTGTTGGTCCTCTCTAATTAAAAAAAAATGAAAAAACATTTAATTAGCAAACAATCGTCTTTTAAATAAATTTAAAATAATTTATTTAAATTACATATTTTCTTCTAAAATAAATTAATTAATATTTATTTATTTCTCCAATTATTATTATTATTTTTTAGACTGCAAGAATCAGGCAGCCCCCTTATAAACTATAATGCACCTAGTAAACTTTTTGCACATGACTAATGATGCTGGTGTGAGACATCCTCCAATACCATGGGGACGAGGGGAGACTGGACCTCATGACCTCTTTCTTGTTACAAGATTCTTTAGCCAATCAAGCTAGGACCCCCACCCATTCTCCAACTATTATTTTGAATTAAATAAATTTATTTATTTAATTCTTCTAATTTTTCCTCCATCAAAATTCAAATTTGGGTCTTAGCCAATCTTGAATTTTCATATCCATTGATTTTGGAAATTAATCTCCACCATTCATCAAATGCTAAGTGAAGCATATAAATAAGAAGCTTCCATTTCATTCAAACCCTCTAGCTCTTTTATAATCAAAAAAATCTCTCTAGCACTCTTATGATCTTAGTACTCTTGTTATCAAAATTTCTATCAAGAATTTAAGCATTATCAAGCATTATCATTGTCATTTATCAAGAACATGTATCATTTACCTTTGATCATTTATCATTATCATTGCATCATATATTATTGTTCTTTCATATAGTTTGTAACTTTGAAGAGCAACCAACAACGAAGCAAAACAAGATCATACCTATGATGAATTTTCTTGTTATCTAAATTCTATTTTTTGAGCCAATGTCTTGAACTCCATTGCATGATTGCAAGAGTGTGAGTTTTGTGTTGTTGTTAGTTGTGATTCATATTTTCATCATCCACAAATAGAAAATGTAATTTTTTGATATCTTTATGACATGTAGATTTTTCCTAGATTGTTAACTTCTTCAAAATAGTAGCTAAGTCTCTTTATGATAATTTCATGGTCCTATTATTATGATTCTAAAAGGATGAAAATTTGTATTTTTGATTTCAAAAACCCCAATTACCTCCACAAAAATTTGTGCCCTCTTTCATTCAATTTTTTCCTTAAGAATCCGCTGCATTTTTTCCCATCATTATTCCAAATTATAGTATGGTCTCTTTATGATAATTTCATGGTCGTATTCTTATGATTTCCAAAACCCTAGTTTCCTCCACAGAAATTTGTGCCCTCTTTCCTTTAAATTTTTCATAAGAATCTGCTACATTTTTTTGCCCTCATTGTCTCTTATTGTTCCAACATGTTGCATGCCATAACTACATCTCTTTCTCCAATGATTGGAGTCAGTTTTCCACTTTAGTCTCAATTATTTGATTCCTCATTATTAGGCATTGAACCATAAGAGTGATGAAAATTTAAGAGGATTTGTATTGATTTTCAAGTACACCACCATTAATGCAAACATTAAGTATTTTAAGATTTATTTATTATTTTTAATAATTTTAAAATATTTCTAATAAATTGAAACTTTTTTTTTTATTAGAGGTAAAAATTGGTTTTGAAGGGGCCCTGAAACCCTTTACATTAGAAAGCAGCTAAAATTAAAGATAACAACATTAAGCCAAAAAATAGCCCAACAGCAGTGACCCGTCAACAAAAAGTCAGCCAAAAAAGAGGCACCCAACAACAACACTACATGCTTTTCAGAATATCTTATGCCTCCACACTACTAGCCATAACCTTCTGAGCATCATCACAAACATCAGAAATATCCTTCCCAAAATCCCCAACATGGGATGTAGTTTTGTTCCTTGTCCTGGCTCCAGGACGACCCGTATTTACCTTTGAAATCAAAACAATACCTTTCTCACCACCCTTTCCAATAGCACTTTCCTCCTCCATCAGCTTACCAACAACAACAACCTCTTCAACAGGGACACTATCCTTATGCTTCTTAGCACTAACCATGAGGGAAGTAACAGCAATAGACTCAAATTTACCAGTAGATTTATGCACCTCCCCTCCTCTCATAACAATATCCCAAATTTTCACCATTTGATCCTCAAGGATGAGGATTCTACCTTCAAGATTTTGTTTCATTTTGAGAGCTTCCTCTATAATAGTGTCTGCCACAGTATTTGAGTCAAACAACTCATCTATCCGATTCTGGACAGAGGACGCCTCAGCCTTACTAACCACACCCCTGACTTTGACATTAGTTTTATTGAGTTCATGAAAAAACCATTTAAAATTCTTAAACAAGATAATGGACCCCTCATGAGTAGATCCAAGCACATCAGACAAATATTCTCTATCAATATTGAAAACCCCTTTTCCCAAGGCATCTTCTTCCTCAGACAAACTAACCCTATCTTGACCAACAGGGCAGTCCTTACCTTTTTCCACAGCAATCGGAGACTTGAGTTTGTGGATGGAGCTCGCAATTTCCTCCGCCACCGCATTTCTCTTCTTGATCCTCTCCAAATCCACATCCTGGATATCCACATTAACAGCAACTTCCCCAGACTTATCTTTCATTTGCATAACCGGTTTGACACTCAGGGAATCATCAACAAAGAAGTCGCCTATAATAGTGATAGGATGGTCCTTTTCCAGCATTTGCCTTGTGGTCCTCAAAACCCTTTTCTTCCCCCTTCCTTCCCCTAAAACCACCTTTTGCTTAGCAATTGGGGGTGGCGAGGAGGCCTCTCCATACAATTCATTATTCACCTTCGGACCCCTACTGGGCACAACAGCATCAGCTTCTTCGCTACAAGTTAAATAACCCTTACTAGCACAAGGAACCTCTTTTTTCTTCTTTCCCGTAGCGAGGGAATGTGGACCCCCCTCTAGGGAAGTAAGGGAATCAAGAACGTAGTCCACATCCTCTTCCGACTCGAACTCTTTTTCCAAAATCAATTTCCTTTTCTTGACTTTTTTGCTGGCAGGTTCCTCTTCAGACACAGTCTCATACTCCTCAGCAGGTTTGGACTATTTACCCTTCGGGGTGACCATATGTTTATCAACCTCAAAAGTATTCACATAATCAGAGATGAGAAAAATTAACCCAACATGCAAGATAGGATTTTTCTAGCTCTTCTTATGGTCCTTAAGACCCGAATCAAGAGACATCAGAAGATAGAACGGGAATGAAACCCTCTTCTTGTGTCGGAAGTGATTAAGTAGGATAAAATGGTATACATTAATTGTAGAGAAATGGTCTTCCAATGTAATTTAGTGCATAATCTCCTTCGCAACATCCCCCCATAATGTCTTAATAGAACTTCTCTGATATCCTCCACTCCTTGCAGTCCTCAAATCCTTCTCCTCATCATCTTTGAAAAATATTTTCATAGCGGTTTGCCCCTCTTTTTTATCCCTAAATACTGTCATGCCATCCATAGGCAGACCAGTTATACTAGCAATAAATTCTTCATTAACCTCAAATTCCATCCCATAAAGCTTAAGCACTCTGTCGTTCCATCCTTAAACAAAAAGATTTGTAACCTGAGGACAATTACCATGGAATATATCCAAGTAGGGTGTTAACCCTCCCTTTTCTAGCACTTGTCATACCTCCTTCCTCTTCTTAGTAGCTTCACATGAGGAGGGTTCAGCATGATTTATGTCGCCACCCATCTCGCCACAATTAACAATAACTAGCTTGAGGGTTCCAAGCACAAAACAAAGAAAACTTTGGAAAACAATACAAAGACCACCCAAAATCCATGTGAGACCAAAGATGGAGCAGGGGATAATAATGACCTTAGAGTTTTGTTTCCTACGGCACCCAGCTCTCATACTAATCTCTTGATTCAAATCTTGCACACCATTCTTTCTCATCACAATCAGCCATGTGAAGAAATGCATGCACACCGCCAACCATAATGAGCAATTGATCGATTTAAAATCAGCAATCATGGTTCAAAGTAGAAATAGCCTCTATAGGAAGAGGGTCATTAATACCCCACTCCCTAAATTCTTTAACACCAATGTTAGCGAAAATGTCTGCTAACCCATTACCTTCTCTTAAGATGTGTGATATATAAAACTCATCAAAGGATTTCAAAATATCTATAGAATCCCTTATCAAAGACTCAATAGTCAAAGAGGGAGGCATGCAATTTTTCAAATTATTTATGATATTCAAAGAATCCCCCTCCAACCACACTTTCTATAGCCTTTAGTTTGAGCCAATTTGATACCATGATAGGTTGCAGCCGCTTCCGCATAGTGGTTTGTTTGGGTTCACAAAGGGAGCACCACAGCCGAAACGAGCCTATCATTAGAGTTTCTGATCACTCCCCCACAACCTGCAGGTCTCAGATTCCCTTTAGCAGCCCCATCAAAGTTAACCTTAACCCAACCTTCCAGAGGAGCTTTCCAAACAACATCTTCTCTAGGAGTTTTACCCTTAGTGACTAGGAGGGAAATATCACAAGACAGCTTCCACTTTTGAAAAATAGAGATATCATAGGGGCTAACATTAATCTTCGGCCCATTGTGAAAAGTGATCCCAGCTAGAAAGTTTTCTTTAATAGTAGCACATATTTCGTAAGCCACAAATATAGCAGGGAGGGTAGAATTTCTGAAAATTTTATTATTTCGCTCAAGCCATACACCCCAAGCAATGTGCGAAAGGGAAAGAGACCACAAAATATGAAGAGCAAGATTGGGCGAGGGGCCAATCCATTGAGACCACAACTCATTTATAGATCTAGGAAACACCCAACTTAAGTTCCAAAGAGATTATAAATGAGCTCAAACTATTCTAACATAACTATAGCCAATTAGTAAATGACAAGCATTTTCGGCTTCTTCTTCACATAGAAAACACCTATTAGGCATCACAAAACCTCTTTTGACCAAATTGTTAGTAGTTAATATTTTATTTTGGAAGAAAATTCAGAAGAAAATATTAACCTTAGGAATCAATCTAGAGGACCACACAGACACCCAAAAAGGAGTTGGGCCAACAAAGGAATCATTAGAATGAAAAGTTGAAGCAACTGAGTAGTTGCCATTAGAGGAAGGCTTCCAAACAAATTTATCTGGAGAAGGGGAAGAGGGAATGTGTACTAGAGATATAGCCTTAAACAAAATCTCCAAACTAGGTTCAACCTCATGCAACTTCTTCCAACAGCCTCCCTCAATATAGTCAACAACTCGTCTACCAAACTGTCGCACACAAAGATCCATGAAAGGTTGGGCCCAAGGCTCATCTTTGAGGGGCCTATTTCCAAACCAATTATCATCCCAAAGCAAGATATTTCTACCATTCCCCAATTGCCAATAGAGACCCTTGGCCACAAGCTTTCAAGCCTTAACAATACAATTCCAAAGAGCAGAACCAAACGGAGGATTAAACTCTTTAGAAAAGAACTCCCTTATCCCATCAACACCATGTAAGAACTTGCTCCAAGAAATTCTCTCCCATTCACTCTTGGCCTGCAAAAGGTTCCACAGCTGCTTACCAAGGAGGGCGTTATTAAAAGCCCTGATTTTATGTATCCCCAGCCCACCAGCCTTCTTTGGTATGCAAACATCATCCCAAGTAACCAAGTGAATCCTTCTCTTGTCCTCCACCCTGGACCAAAGGAAATTTTTTTGAATATTTTCCAAAGTATCCACAAACTTCCTAGGCATATGAATAAGACTAAGAGCATAGACAGGAAGATTCTGAAAAGTAGATTTAATAAGTTGAACTTTCCCTACTTGGCTCAATAGAGCACCCTTCCATCCATCCAATTTAGAATTGAATTTATCAATCATACTAGGCTCCAAAAAGAATCAGGAAATTTAGCACAGGGGAAGGCCTAAATAAGAAGTAGGAAGTTCCCCAATCTGACACTGCAGGATTCTAGCAATTTTCTCATGTCTATGTATAAGAGTGTTAAAAAAGAAGGAACACTCTTAGGAAAGCTAACCTTCTACCCCGAAGCAGCTTCATACCTCTGTAAGATCGACTTGACAGCCTTGGCCTCCTTTATGGATGACTTCCCAAGCATGAGAGAGTCATCCACAAACTACTAATGAGAGAAAATAAGGTTACTAGATGAAGGAGAAAGTCCAGACATCACCCCAGAATTAATAGATCTTTGAATGAGATGACCCAAGGATTCCACCATTATAATGAAAAGAAACAGAGAAATAAGATCCCCCTGCTGCAAACCCCTCGAGCAGTCAAAGAGAGGAGAAGGGGACCCATTAATGAGAACAGAGAATCTCAAAGTAGAGATAAGCTAAAGCAAGACAGCCACCCCTTTCTCCCCAAAGCCAAAAGTAGTTAAAATATTTGAAAGAAACCCCTAGTCAACTCTATCTTAAGCTTTAAGTAAGTCAAGCTTCATAATAAAACTAGCATTCTTATTGACAGAAAGAGAATGAATATTCTCATGAACAGAGAGAATAGAATCCAAAATTTTCCTACCAACCACAAACCCATTTTGCTGAGGCAAAATGATAAAAGGAAAAATTATTTGTAATCTAACCACCAAAACCTTGGAAAAAATCTTATAAACCGAATTGCATAAGCTGACAAGACAGAATTCATCAAAAGAGGAAGCACCAGGCTTCTTAGGGACCAAAAAAATAAAAGAGGAGTTCAATTCCTTTAGAAGAGAGCTATATCTAAAAAACTCCTTAGTAGCCGCAACAACATCCTTAGCAATAATTTCTCAAAAGGATTAAAAGAAGAACATCAGGAAACCATCTGGGCTCGATGCCTTATTACCTTCAAAAGAAAAAATAGCAAACCAAATTTCATCCACTGAGGGAATGCAAACCAACTGCCTATTCATATATTCATCCAAGATCTGAGGAATATCCCTTAAAAGGTCCTCTTGAAAAGCCAAATCAAGCTTCCCCTCCACCAAAAGCAACTGAGAGAAGAGGAAGCAACAAGCAACAAATCAACATCCTTTTCCAGCACTTGATTATTGAAATTGATCTAATTAATACGATTATTAGCCATGTGTTTAAGAGTAGAGAGGTGGAAAAACTTGGTATTCATGTCCCCACTTTTAAGCCACATAATCCTCGAACGTTGTTTCCATAATTCCTCCTCCTTTGCCACAATGTTGTGCAACCTGGATAGCAAGATATTTTCCTTCTGCATCAAATTCTGATCATTCCCGGACAGTTGGATCAAATGTTGCACATCCTAAAGCTCCTTAGACAAACCCTCTTTTTCCATAAAGATATAACCAAAGGAAGTGTGATTCCACTTTCTAACATTTTCCTTAACACTGGCAATATTTTTAACAACTCTAAACATAGCCAAACCATCCACATGGATGTTCCACCATTCATTAATCAAATTCCCCAGGTCAGGATAACAAGTCCACATTTTTTCAAATCTAAACAGAATTTTTTTCGTACCCCCCAGCAAATCCACCGATAGAGCCAAAGGGAAATGATCTGAGCCCAATCTAGATAGAGCAGAAAGTGAACAAGAATAACGAACCAGCCACTTAGGGGTAATGAGAGCATAGTTAAGCTTAACCTGGATTAGGGCATTCCCCACTCTCCTATTCGACCAAGTAAAAGATGCCCCTTTCAGGTCCAAATCAAGAAGAGCAGAGTCATTAATAAGACTCATCAGATCAAATCTACTCTCATCCACCAACTGTGAACCACCCATCTTGTCAACATCATGCAAAGGAGTATTGAAATCTCTCATAAGTAGCCAGTTCTCAATATTGTTCAAAACTTTAAAGGAGGATAAATTCTCCCATAATCTTTTTCTAGCACTCTTACAATTTGGAGCATAAATATTTGAAAGAGTCCAAGAGAATCTATCATGAAAATGAGTAAAGGAAGTAGCCACATGATTACAGTCTTTGAAAATTCCAACTCCCTAGATCACTCTAATATTCAAAAGAAAAAAATCCCTCCCTATGCCCCAACCGTAGCAGAACAATGCATACCATAGTCCTTAAAGAGCTTATTCTTCAACCTAGACAATTTATCCAATCCCATTTTAGTTTCTTGTATTAACACAATATTAGGGTGATGATCTCTTACCAGATTAGCCAGAAGATCATGCTTGTGAGGGTGATTTAATCCCCTCATATTCCAGGAGATTATCTTCATAAGAACTTGTTGGACGTGCTCTTGGAGCACATATCCAATAGGGTTCTCTATGTCCCATCAGCAATGTCCATTCGACTCTCCTTATCCCTAGAAACATTAGCAGGAGACCTTCCTCTACCATGTAGTTCCTGGACCCATAGTCTGACCTTTGACGATTCCTAGTCACCACTCCTAGAGAGGGAGAATTTTTTTTCCTGTTGCGCCCATGAACCTGAATGTAAGGAGGATTGTCTGGGTCCTCCTAATCCCCACAATCCTTAGTTTCATGCATCACTTCCAAACCATCAACCTTTGACACGTCCTCATGCACTTGAGTCACCCCCAAGGGCAGAGATCTGGCCTCAACACACCCAGAGACCTTATCATCCTTAACATCCTCCAGCTGAGTTGCTTCCAAATATTCCACAAAATCACTAACAAGGGAGGACTTATCCTCTTCACCCTACCCAATTTCCTTGTTCACTTCTTCAAAAATCACCTAGTCTTTCAGAATATCAACCTTGTCCTCCAAAGCTAGGTCCTCCTCAACAGCCTTCATATTCTCAGACATGGCCAAATCCCCTTCCTTCACAAGCTCCACATCTTGTTCCAGATCTTTCTCCTTTTCTCTCCACTACTTAGTAAATTGTTTTGACACCTTGAGAGGACAATTTTTGGCCCAATGGTCAACTTTTTTACAATGGAAGAAAGCAAAGGGATTCGATTCGAATTCAACTGCTTGCTCCCACACCCCAAATTTGGAGTTAATTTTTATCATAATCGGAAAATCAGCTGATTGCTCCACATTTACACATAATCTAGCATAAACCAACCTCTTCCTAGAGGCCATCATTTGGTCAATTGAAAGAAAATAGCCAAAAGTGCTTGCTATTCCTTTGAACACATCTTCATCCCAGAATTCCATCAGGAGGCTAGGAAGACGAACCCAAACTGGAGCAGCCAAAAAGGAGCACAAGTTCGAGTTGAAACCTGGTTCCCACTTTTTAAGCATTAGAGATGACTTTCCAATAAACCAAGGGCCTCCCGTCAACACCAAAACCAAATCATCTTCATAATTAAATGTGAAAGAGAAGAAACCTTTAGCCATAGCCGCTACATCAATCTGTCCCTTAGGTTTCCACCAATTTAAAGCGAACTTGTGCACCAACTCAATATGAGTTCGTGGACCCACAAATTTACCCAACAAAGCCATATCCATATTAGACATACTTTTCTCAACAATACAATCTGAAACAGAAATAGAGTACTCTCCAGTTTTCACATTAGTAATAAACTGCACTGGAGGAGAAGTACTCTTACCTTTGGGTTTCACTCCAAAAAAAATCTTCCACTTAAGAGTAGAGCTTGACAAGAATTCAAACTTAGTCTTATCAACCCCAAGACCCGTTGCATCAAGAGTTCCATCAACACCACCAAAAGACAGGCCTGGCCCCAACTTTTCAATCCCAAGATTCTCTTTTTTAGAGGACACCAGGGAGTGCGTAGGACACACAACCACCGAAGCCTCTTTCCCAGTAGAACAAACATTAGCAACTAAAGGGGACCCACAACACTTACCTACTATAAATGACCTACCTAACATCACCCTCCCATTAGCAAACTGTCTGCCATTAACACTTGCAGCAACATCAGGAAATCCCTTTTCAAAATTTAAAAATCCTCCACCGCCATCGCCACCACTCGAAGAGCTCTCCATCTTTACAAGAACAACATTTAGGGAACTTATTTTTGTCAATTCCTTTAACAAATAAAATATTCACCTACTAGAGAATGGATTTTTTATCCTTCCACACTATTGGAAATATGAAGCAAACACCCACTTGAAGTGTCTTCAATAGATCACCAAGAAGAAAAATATCCACACAAACAAGAAAGTAGTGCATTATGAGAAAGAAGAGAACTTGATCAAATGATGATCTATGATGAATTGATCTAGAATGCTTTACAAATGTACAGGAGCCTTCCTTATATAGGCAAGGATAGAGGTAGTTGGATAACGACCTTGGTTACAAACATTAAATTCCTAATGCATGAGTGAAATATTAAATTCCTAGATAACTACATGCCTATTAATGAGATATGGTCCCATTAAATACTAGTTTCTAGAATGCCACCTAGGAAACTAACTCCTAAGTAAACTTATTAATGATGTGAATAGGTCCAACTAATAAATAGTTAGGAAATAATCCCATTTACACTAACACCGCCCCATAAGTGAAACTTGGGAGTGTAGTTATGATAAAAATGATGCAATGATGATGGGTCCCAGCTATGAGGCCATGTTAGGTACCCATGTACAAATGAAAATGCAGTCTCTTACAAACGAAGAAAAAGAGAAAACCTCATGGGACAAAAATCCTCCCCCAAAAAGAGATATAATGCAAAATCTATGCTAATCATGTAGAAGTAATGGAAGTGATGATGGAGGTCTCAAAATCAATACCCCTAGAACTACATCCATCACAAGAATACAATACAAGGATTCCTCCATCGAAAGAGTAGATGGAGAGTAGATTTCCCCCCTAAATGAACTATCCTCATAGCCACTGAAAGAAGTATGAAGCTAAAAGAGTATTCAATGATGACAAACCACATGTCTCCCACTAGGAAGAAACAAATCCAATGGTGAATGCTAAAGAAACTCCAACTCCATGATGCAGTGAGAGGGCATAAGCCTCATATATGATATCTCAGAAAAGGAATCAAGTGCCTCCAAGGATGTCTCGCTAAGATCAAGGTCCCTAATCAAGGTCAAAACAATGAAATGTGGAGACTCAAGAAAACTCTCCAAAGTAAAATCTACATAGAGGAGAGATATCCCCTCAATGATCATGTCCTCCAAACTTGTAGAAGTAGCCAAGTCAACAATACCTAAAACAAAGCCATCCTATAATCCCAAGTATTAAAAACTGAATATGTCCTACTGGATTGAATGAGATGATGATGGTGCCACATGAAGAAGAGCCAAATCCAACCAACCACCACAACCATTAGGTGAATTACTATCCCCCCTAGAATTTGGAGACCAAGGAATATAAGGATCATCATCATGATGGAAGTGAGAGAAGGTATATATCCTAGAATGATGATCAGCCTAGCCTACAGCAAAAATCTTTCTCGTCTCCTTCTAAATGATTACTGAATCAAATGTGAACTCAATTTTATTTCCTTCCTGAGCAAACTAATAGATTGAGAGTAGATTATGGGCCCATCTCAGGTATAAATGCAACATCATGAAGTTTCCCTAAACCCAAAATAACATCACACATACCAGCTACATGAACTAGGTAGCATTAGCAGTCAACATTCTATCAAACTTAGGTGCTCTAATTGATCCTTGAATGATGCAATCATAAGAGATAACAATGTGCCTTGAAGATCCTGAATCAATAATCCATCCAGGGTCACGTCTATCAACAAATGTAGTGATCAATGCTTGACCCTTACCTTTATAAGATGTAGATCCTATTTCCTTTTTAGGTGGTGGCTCCTTAGGTGTGGTAGAAGAAGAAGGTGAACGAGATGAAGAAGGAACTAAAATATTGTGATCCTTGAGAAGTTGTTTCAACTCATGAATCTCCTCTTGAAGCATGCCTATTCACTATGCCCTCTCCCCTATAAAAAGGTACATGTGGGCTTCTCCTTATTAGATTTTCCCTCTTTGGAAGAGGTGTTGGAAGTCTCACTGGATCCTATCTTAGCTTTACTTTTCTTCACTTTCCCCCTTAGGTGGTGTGACAAGCAATGCATGAGAATTTGAAGTGGCATCATTCTAAATAAGCTTTGATTGCTCCCTAGTCAACCTCTCACAAAAAGTCTGAAATGATGGCATCAACAAAATTATTACCTAGTCCATCCATACTAGAATAGAAAGAATTAGTAAAATAGGAAAATGCACCTTTTAACTTTTACAAGATCAAGAATATGCACTCCTTATCAGTTTTATCCTTACCACATCCTGCCAACTGAGTACGTAAAGACTTGAACTCACCAAACAGTCCTCAATTATAGGATATGCATCAATGGAAAGGTTTTCCAACTCAGCTTCCAATTGCAATGCTCTAACATCACTGACTAAACCAAAGAGATCCTTATATTTGTCCCATACCTATCTAGGTGTAGTACACTCCTCAATGTGGAAGAACAAAGAATCAGAAACATGTAATGCAATCAAGCCCATTGCCTCATCACATTTGTTTCGATGAGAAAAATTCTCATATTCTTTGGTGAACTTTGGTTGTTCCTCTACCAAGGTAAACCACAATCCCCTATACCAAAGAAGCCTCAGCATCTTCACCTTCCATGTGTGATAATTATGAGGAGTAAGAAGCTCAAATCTTGATTATGCCATGTATGTGAAAACAAAATCTACCAAGAGGAAAATATATCTAATAGAAATTTTGTATGATATGCCAGTGAAAATAAATCCTCCAATGCAAACAAACCTTTCCCAAATTGTAGTATGTCCAGGTTATCAAGAAAATGCCACAAATTGCAAAAAATCAATAGAGAATACCTAGGTCTAAATCTGAAAAAAGTGGATGGATAGAATGATAGAGCTTTGAATCACCTTCGCAATGCCCCTGTAATCTCCAAAATCTGACAAAATGGTGAAAAGATACGAGCTCGAAAGTCCAAATGGAAGCAATGACTTCTAATAGCTATTATTAGTACACATAGAAAAATATGGCAAAATACTCTACACAATTGTGAAGTACATGGAATCAGATTTTTGGTGATATCTTGTTTGTGAAAATCTGATATCTTAGCAAAAAGTTATGCTCCGTAGAAAAAACTGCCCTGTTGAGGGGTGCAAGCTAAATAGGTGCAAAAATAAAACACCTAGGACAAAAAAAATTGGCCCCTGGGCGCCAATATGACCTAGGGGCTAATCTATCTACAAAAAAACTTGCAATGAGATAGGGCGACCAAAGGATGTTTTTTTTTCTGCAACCGAGGGGGAGATTTTTTTTCTCCAACACTTGCACGATCCATACTTTTCCCACAATATTGTTGCAAAAACCTCTGATGGTGTCCGGATGACGAAGTCGAATCTCAATGAATGGGTAGGTGATCCTTAGGTTTTCGAACCTTCTAAACACAACAGTGGAGTCAAATATGACCCAAAGTGACTCAAAAATCAATTGTCTCCCGAATGAGAACAACTAGCCCTTCAAGAAAACCTTTCAACCTTCGACAATATCGGCTCAACTTTCTGATATGAGATGAATCTTCTATTGCCTAAGCTCTAATAACATGTTGGAAATATGAATCAAACACCCACTTGAATCTATAGTCTTCAATGGATCACCAAGAAGAAAAAGATCGACATGAACAAAAAAGTAGTGCATTATGAGCAAGAAGAGAACTTGATTAAATGATGATCTATGATGAATTGATCTAGAATGCTTTATAAATTTATAAGAGCCTTCCTTATATAGGCAAGGATAGAGGTAGTTGGATAACCACCTTGGTTACAAACATTAAATGCCTAATGCATAATTATAAATGCATGAGTGAAATATTAAATTCCTAGATAACTACATGCCTGTTAATGAGATATGGTCCCATTAAATACTAGTTTCTAGAATGCCACCTAGGAAACTAACTCCTAAGTAAACTTATTAATTATGTGAATAGGTCCAACTAATAACTAGTTAGGAAATAATCCCATTCACACTAACACACACCACCCAAATAATGACCAAAGAATAGGCTAATCATGAAAGCAACATACTAACAAACATGATCAAGCAACCAACCCTACAACTAGAACACAAGATGTCTTTTGACCATTAACTACTAACACCAACAAAGATACATGTGAATAATATGACATAAGTAGGCATTCTTTCTATGGATTGACACCTCTAATAACATATGAAACCTCATATGTGTGTGTGAAACTAACTCTTTCTCAAAGGAATGATATGGTTGTTGGCCACCTCCATTTGCAATCTTCTCCTTGATGATACTCTCCCTCCTCATTTGGGAGGGGGAAATTATACTACCCTACATCCACCTCTTCATCATCAAGTAGTTCGTTTGTTAGTCAAATTTATAATAGTCTTATCACAAATAGGCAGATAGTAAATGATCCAAAATTAATGATATTATAAAAACCATTTCATATTTCTCGCATCATTGAAACTATCATCTATATTTAACATGTATTTGAACATAAATATACATTGGAATAATCAAAACATAGAAACTATATTCTATTTTAGGAATCCACATGTTTAGTTTGCATAGCCCAATTATCCAAATAAATTTGTTATATCAATGTGATTTGATTGTTTTAAAAATATGGTGTGGCATGCTTGTAAGGAATTTTTTGTTTACAAACACTTGAAGCAAACATATCAAATCACTAGGGTGAATTTTACCAAGGTCAAACTCTTGAATCATCTTGTTTTATGGTTATGAGTAAGGATTCAAAGACATCATACGCAAGTGTGTAGGTGGCCTATCTATGTGCAAATGAAGAAAAATTTTATTCATTGTTCATTATAAAATTGAATTGTGCATTTTTCTTATATTAATTGATGGAGCATTGAATTTTTTTTAACATCAAGACATAACATGTTTCGTAGAGTATGGACCAAGTCAACTTATAACTACTAGTAGAAAAAGGTAAGCAAATTAAAATTAAAATTTGCATATTTGAATTTGAGGTTCATTCACATTCATTATAAGATCAATTTTGAATAGCAAGGAAATGAACATAGATAATGAAATGGTAATCTTGAAACAAGGAGCTAATATATTGCTTGAATAACTACAAATAAATAATTCACAAATAATCATAAGTAATTATAAATAAACAAAATTACTCCAAATTGATATCTCTCAACATTTTTAAAATAAATATATTTGAAATATCTATACTAATTTTGTATAACATCAATATAAAAAATTTAGTATATTTACTAACTCTCCATGTAGATTGTTACTCCCCTCTTGTCACCTATCTACTGCCCCTCCCAAAATCTCTCTGCATATCTATATTGGAAAGGGGTCCATATCTTTCTAAATTTTCTCTCACATGCTACCCATCAAACCCCATTTGATTTTCATCCATAGCTATGATGGTGCAACATTAAATTTGAACTCCCACTCACTCTCTTGGCAAGACATGACATGATGTGCACACCAAAAGAGGCGCCATTGTCATACAGTGCAAGATGAGGTATCCCCAAAAAGGAAAACCCCAGCGTGTGAATCCTGATGAATGCCCAATAAGCCACCAATGATAGGCAAAAGAGAAAGGTGGGGAATTAGGCCCGACAAGGAAGGTATACTCCTCCTTGGAATCCCAACATCCAACCCCCGAAAGCAAACCAACAAAAAAAAAGAAACAAGGGGAAAGAAGGGAAAGGAAAAAGAAAAGGGAAAAGAGCAAAACGGAACAAAGACACACAAAAAGAAGGCGAGGGGGGTCCCCATTTTTCTGAAAAAAAAATGGGGGGTGAGTATGAAGGCACAAAAGTTCTTTCATAGTTTGTTACTTTGAAGAGCAACCAACAATGGAGCAAAAATCAAGATCTTAACTATGATGAATTTTATTGTTATCTAAATTCTACATTTTGAGCCAAGATCTTGAACTTCATTGCATGATTGTGAGAGTGTGAGTTTTTTATTGTTGTTATAATTTGTGATTTGTATTTTCATCATCCATTAATAGAAAATGTATTATTTGTATTTTTATGGCATGTAGGTTTATCCTATATTGTTAGCTTCTTAAAAATATTTGTCAAGTCCCATTATGATAACTTCATGGTCTTATTATTATGATTCAAAAACAATGAACAATTTTATTTTTGAATTTCAAAAACACCAATTGCCTCCACAAAAATTTGTGCCCTCTTTACATCAATTTTTTCCTTAAGAATCCCATGCATTTTTCTCATCATTATTCCATAATTATAGTATAGTCTCTTTATGGTAATTTTATGGTCTTATTATTATGATTTCCAAAACCCTAGTTACCTCCACAAAAATTTATGCCCTCTTTCCTTTGAATTTTTCCTTAAGAATCCCTTACATTTTTCCCCCTCTTTCTGTCTTATTGTGCCAACATATTGCATGCCATAACTACATCTCTTTCTCCACTGGATTGAAGTAAATTTTCCATTTTAATCTCAATTATTTTTTCCTCATCGTTAGGCATTGAATCATAAGAGTGATGAAAATTTAAGAGGCTTTGCATTGATTTTCAAGTACACCACTATTAATGCAAGCATTAAGTATTTTAATATTTTTTATTATTTTTTAAAATTTTAAAATATTTCTATTAATTGAAACTTATTTTTTTAATTCCTTTAATAAAGAAAATAGTCACCTACTAGAGAATGGATGTTTAATCCTTCCACACTACCCAAATATTGACCAAACAATAGGCTAATCATGAAAGAAACATACTAACGAATATGATCAAGTAACTAACCTTACAACTAGAACACAATATGACTTTTGACCACTAAATACTAACACCAAAAAAGATACGTATGAAGTTGATATGACATAAATAGGCATTATTTCTATGGATTGAGACCTCTAATAACACAGAAAACCTCATATGTGTGTGAAACTAACTCTTTCTCGAAGGAATGATATGGTTGTTTCCCACCTTAATTTGGAACCCTCTCCTTGATGATACTCTCCCTCCTGGCTTGGAAGGGGAAATTATAATACCCTACATTCACCTCATCACCATCGATCAGTTCATTTGTTAGTCAAATTTACAATAGTTTTATCATAATAGACCGATAGTAAATGATCCAAAATTAATGGTATTGTAAAAATCATTTCATATTTCTCACGTCATTAAAACTATCATCTATATTTAACATGCATTTGAACATAAATATACATTGGAATAATCATAACATAGAAAATGCATTCTATTTTAGGAATCCACATATTCAATTTGCATAGCCCAATTATCCAAATAAATATTGTTAAATCAATGTGATTCGATTGTTTTAAAAATATGGTGTGGCATGCTTGTAAGGACTTTTTTATTTATAAACACTTTAAGGAAACCTATCAAATCACTAGGGTGAATTTTACCAAGGTCAAACTCTTGAATCATCTTGCTTTATGGTTATGAGTAAGGATTCAAAGACATCATACACAAGTGTATAGGTGTTCTATCTATGTGCAAATGAAGCAAATTTTGATTCATTGTTCATTATAAATTGAAGTGTTCATTAATGATTATCTCTCTATCCTTAGAGCATTGAATGTCTTTTAACATCAAGACATAACCACATGTTTCATAAAGTATGGACCAAGTCAACTTATAACTACCTTAGAAAAAGATAAGCAAATCAAAATTAAAATTTGCATATTTGAATTTGAGGTTCATTCACATACATTATAAGATCAATTCTGAATAGCAAGGAAATGAACATAGATAATGAAATGATAATCTTGAAACAAAGAGCTAATATATTACTTGGAAAAGTACAAATAAATTATTCATGTAAATAATTATAAGTAATTATAAATAAACAAAATTGCTCCAAATCAATATCTCTCAACATTTTTAAAATAAATATATTTAAAATATCTATACTAATTTCGCCATACTAATAACTCCTTCGACTACTTGACCAACTCCTTGGCCGACCCCACCACTCCCCATCAGATTGTTACTCCCCTCTTGTCACCTGTCTGCTGCCCCTCCCAAAATCTCTGTGCATATCTATATTGGAATGGGGTCCTTATCTCTCAGGCTACCCACCAAACCCATTTGATTTTCATCCACGGCAGTGAAATCTTACCTTTACAGGTTCATCCCAATGGGATGAAATTTGCTTTTTCATTGTAACATGTGGCTTCCATTGACAGAAGCATCTGCTACAGATATAGGTATACTGGTAAATCATCAACAGTCCCAACATTGAAAATTTGTCGTTCATGGTAACATCACAAATCACAGTATTTCAAATTTGTCATTTATGAAAATATCATGATAAAGTCGCAACCTTTCAAAATAGTCATTAATGGTAACATCATGAATAAAGTCACTACTTTTTAAATTTGTCGTTTATAATAAGATCATCATCAATTCACAACACCTCAGATTTATCATCTATAATTTCATAGTAATATTCTCCAAAGAAAAACAACAACAAAAATCATCTTTCCAAACGTGGCTGATTGTAACTTTTATTTAACGTAAGTTTAAGGATGTGGACAGGCATGCTTGATGGGATTTATTGAGGAGATTCTAACGTGGAGATCACGTTAACCTAGTTCTAGCTTTATGTTAGAGAGACGATAGAAATGGAAATCTTGAAGTTATGCAGTCACATGAAACCTTGTTCTTATAAAATGTTCAATTAATTGTTGTTACTTTCAATAAAATTTGATGAATTAAAAATGTGAAAGTCTAAAATTTAGTTATTGAAAGTGAATTTTTTAAATTAGTATAAGGGAAGGGGTTCAGTAGTTGTTATAGTTAATTTTGCACATCTTAACTTTCTAAACGGTACATCAGATTGTCACGACTTTTTTGGATTTTCTTTGTATGTGGCTTAATAGCTTATAGTTGTTTTGGCTTTTGGATGTTTTTGACAAACATGTGAGTTTATTATGTGTGCAAAGGTCAAAAAGTGGTCATTTTGAGTTGACATCCAATACATATTCCCTATTGGCCCGATTACCATTCACTTTGACCACCAAAAAAAATTATAAATAAAACCCTATTCCTAATCATATAAACGTGCAATCATATCTTCAAATAAAAATTTCACCACTCACTTATAAACATATAAAATTCACTTTTAAATGTTCAAAGTTAGTGAGAGTGTTGTTAAATGTTCCTAACATCGCATCCACAATCTGCATTCGCTCGAACCTCAGCCACCTTTTAATCCAATTAACTCCCATGTTGGATCTATGTGTGGGATAATTCTCCACGCTATTTTAATTTCCCTCCATCATTTTTTGGTATTGTCTCGCTCTCCTTCCTCTATCATTTCTCCTTTCATATTGCAAACAATAGTAGTCGTGAATCTGGTTTGCTCCACTAATCCTATATTTTTTGCATTATTCTGCAAACTATCTAGGGTTTCATTGTTAGGATCACATTCATCTCATACAAAGATATAATAAAATAGCCTATATAATAAGTAACTCTTATAATTTTATGGTTTTATTCCAAAACCCCCATTTATATTCATGAAATTGATTGAAAATGGGATTATTTTATACTTTTTGACTAATTCCATCATTTCCCATCATGCATTGCTCTTGGCTAGTTGTTGTCTCCATCATGCAATATAGGTTTATTGAATACTCTTCATAGTTTCAGGTAATGTCAACCTATCATTTATCCTTTCATTTTACACATAATGGTACTCATGAATCTATTTTTCCCTAGTACTCCTATCTTTCTCACATCATTTTGCAAAGCGTCTAGGGTTTCATTATCATGATTGCATTGACTTTATATGGTGATATACTCAAACAAGCTATATAATCTGCAACCCTTCTAATTTTATGGTTTTATTAGAAAACCCCCACTCCTATTCATGAAATTGTCTGATTAGGGGATTAATTCACATAATATTTTGATTGATTTAATCAATTCTCATCATATCCCTCATTATTTTGGGCTTATTTCATAAAACACACATTTCTATTCATGAAGCGTATTTTTAAATGTACTAAAATGAGGGTTTTTTTTGGGAATTTATTTCTTAAAAACCTCCTTTATAAATTTGGGAAGCGGTTACTTTATTTATGCCTTTTTGGTTAATTCATAAAATCTCCCTTTATATTCATGAAATTGTGCATATATTTGTGACGTTTTGCTTACACCTATTCAATGAACACAACATTATACATTTTTCTTTTTTGTGGTTACCAATTGTTGGCATTGGTGTCCCTTATACCAGATATTATTTGCATTTTTTACACATGTAAATTGTAAGGACATTGGTTAAGCACACAATCTCCCTTGCCATATAAACATATGCCTTTCCAATTGCACACACCACTTTACATTTTCAATATATATCCAGGCATACATGTATATACATGCTTCAACAATTTGTATATGTCTCTAGTTTGTTTTAAATTTATTTGTGCTCATATTTTGTTGGTGAGTTTCCAATTTTAACAAGTGTTCTAAATTTAGGGCTATCTTTTCTTACATGCTTCATGCAAAAACCTTTGTTTATGTTCATGACATTGCATGTATTTGTGTACTTCCGATTTCCAACTAAACACTATAAGCTTAATTTAAAAAAAAAAATTATACAATCTAAAAGTGTATTTATATTACTCGTGTTCATATTTGGAAGTTGACACACCCTTATACTTTTGCATCACGTTAGAATATATATATATAGTCATGAGACTATTTATGTATCTCTAAAGTTTTGATTTCCAACTGAACATAGCAACATACATCTTCATTTTTTATATTTGTTTGAGTTGTGTTTAAATTACTCTCTTTTTGTTTTCCAAGTGAATATAGAAGCATACATTTCTTATATACTATGTTAGTATTTGTCTAGAGTTTCTATTACACATACAACACAATAGCATACATATATATATATGATCAACTTTGTAACTTATATTCCTAATGTATTTGGCTTACCAAATAATAGAGTTTCATAAATATATTCAAACATATATTTAACATAAATTCTATAATCTGCAACCCCTATAATTTAATGGGTTGTCAAATTAGAAGCTGATATCAACTTTATGGGTTGTCAAATGCACAATCTCATACACTTCCTCTCAAATCTACATGTATTAAATCCATTTACTATAGGTACCTACACAAACCGTAAATGGTTTAAGGCTCCCCTAATAAACATCAAACTAAATAAAATTCATAATTCAATCTTTTCAACATACAAATCATACATAAATATAAACTACAAATTCAAATGATTGAATCATATCCAAACATATTCAAATTTGAAACTCATCAACCAAAATCAATGCATTCAATTCTCAAATTTGAATGATTTTATAAGAGGGAAAATAGCTAGAATCAATATCACTTAATATCCTCTGCATACTACAGAGCATCGACAAGCCTCCTCCACACATTCCTCAAATATCCACACATCTTCAGGTTGGTATGCCCTTATCTAAATGCCTTATCAATGTAATTTCTATATTCGAGTTTTCAAAATTCTAAATACTATGTTTATATTAATTGTGTTTGGCTTTTGAAGTGGACACACCAAAATATATTTTGATCATGTTAGAGACTATACACACATATACATACTTACATACATGCATACATGCATACTGAAACACCGAAAAATGGGTTCACCAAAATGTTTAATGAACAAGATGATCAACCACTATTTATCTAAGGGATGTTTCACTCAATTATGTGTATGATAAGATGAAAATAACAATTAGAAATATACCTAACTCTTATAGCAACTATGAGGGAATTTTTTAGAGCATAAAAAGCTATGTACCTTGTCAAAAACTTGTTTTTAAGCTATAGAGGACTCATTCGCGTTTAGTGGCAAATGGGTCTCTTTTATGGTTTCTAAAACTGAGACACTCTCAAAATCTTGGTTATCAGCTTGTGGAAGTCTGTAGATAATTTTGTAGCTTCAAATCTTTGATTTTTCACTTTAGATGACAACTTTTGCAACTTTGACAATTTTGCTCCAAACTTGCTCCACTTGATCTTCAACTTGTAATTCTGCAATCACACATTCAAGGGAAGAAAAACCTTTTTTTTAGTGAATAGGGGTTTGCCTTGGTCAAACCTCTTGTAGGTAATTAAACAAGATGATGAATTAAAGGAATTGAAGCATGAAACATGAAATATGCAATTGATGTCACCTTGGATGATGTCTTGTGAAACAAATCTGCAAACTAGCATGTAGTTGCCATGAATAATGTAGATCTTGGATCCTTGAATATGATGTGAAACAATGCTTGGAATAGATCTTCAATGCTACATCCACTTTTTTAGCTCAACAACATACATGAATGCATCAAACCCTTGACATGATGGAATGATCTTGAATTGCTGCAATAAACCTTGAAAATTTGCCTTGAAATGCCTTGAAAATGATCTTGAAATGCTCTTGATGGTTGTAAACTTGAATGCTTGAAGGCTTAGAATGAATTTCTAGGATAAACAATGTGAATTAACCCCTTATTTATACTAAATTAGGAGATTAACCCCAAAATTCAAAAAATTAAGGCCGACACCAGATATGGAAGTAAATTTTATTAAATTCCCACCAAAATTAAATTTGAAAAGGGGGTCCTCATTAAGGGAGGACCCATTCACCACGAATGGGTCCTAGCTCACTTTTCTAGGACCTAACCCTAGGGGATGGCAAGAGCATTAAAAACTCATTTAGAATCAACTAATAAAGGGGGGTCCTATTAAGGGAGGACACATTTGCCATCTAGGGTGAATGGGTACTGGCACCATTTTCTAGGACCTAATTTTTCTCAATTAAAGGTTTTATTATTTAAATTATGGGTGTCAAGATAGATCTTCGGCAGGTGTCATAAATAAGGTTTGAATTTGAATTAAATGGGTTAATTAACTCCAATTAACCATAATTAATTAAGACCACCCTAGATAAATGTGAAAGTTCTTTACAACACTTTACAACACCTAAATAAAGTACAAATTTAAATACATTTTATTAAGAAGGGGCCCATTAAGCTTAATTAAGTAAATAAATCCTAGAAAAGTGTGTTACAACACTTCACAACACCTTTGCAAAGGCCAATTAAGGCATGTTTTAATCAAATAAAGGTCCTAGAATTATGTGAATGTGTACAACACATTACAACACTACTCCAAGACACCATTAATTCATTTTTAATGTCAATTATCAAACCAAGGGAAAAAGGCTACTTTTTTTGTTACTATAATTTTCCCCCACTTTAGTGAGAGGATGATCCCATGTAAAACTCACACTAAAGTAGACATTCAAGACACTTAAGTATGCATCAATAACAAAGATACATAATCATACCCTGTCAAAGGCCAAGAAAAATAAAAACAAAGGATCAAGCACAACCATTCCAACGTGATGTGGAATGGGGTTGTTTGTCCATAACATATGCTACTCACTCTAGGGTAGTGGAACCTTAGTCTATCCACTAGGTAAGTTGTCCCAAGAAGTGGAAAATGAGAGAATCATATTATCATCTCATACCATACTGAAGTTATCCTCCTAACAACTTTAGTAAGGCACCGTGCAATGTAATTCTTTTGTAAATGATTTTGTTATGTAAGATTTTGTTAAAAAGGATTTTTCTTTGTTCATGTAAAGGTCTTCTTCTTAGGGAGCATTGCACCTAATGTATCCAAGAGAGGACAAGTCAAAAGTTTCAGATCGTCACCTATGGGATGCCTTGTTCGCATCATGCATTGATAGTAGATCATACACTCTTGAATGGCATCAGACCCAATGACACCACCAAGAAGAGGACGTGCATCACAAGAAAAGAGAAAAATCATGCCATGAAATTTTGCCAAAAGATGTCATCAATGTATGCCCCCACTTTAAAGCGGTTGCTACACCATCATTGTGAGAAATTGCTTTAAAGTAGCCAATGTTTTATCCTAAGACATGAGTGCTTTCCTTGAAAAACCCTATGCTAAGTCATATATTTCCGATATAAGTTGCATAATGAAATAGGAAAGAAGGGTTCCCCCCACAAATACATAAGGGATCTATGGATTTTGGGTCAGTATGTATTTGCTACAATGTTGTCATAGAGCATGGAACTATCATCATTCCCTAGATACTCATAGAACTGGAAGAATGACACAAAGAGAGAAAAAACAAAGAAAAATCCTTTCGAGTCAACATGGAAGAGACCTAAATGTCTCAATGTCTTGCATCATCCCCAAAAGGAAAACATAAGACAAATGAAAAATGATAAAGAAAAGCTTTTGGGTCAACATGGAAGAGATGTAAATGTCGCAATGCCTTGCATCATCCCCAAAAGGAAAACACAAGACAAAAGCAAAATGATAAATGTTTACAACATATAGAAGAATGAAGGTATATATAGAAGAATGCACAAAAGAGAGAGGATACATCAAATGAAACGTTACAGGGGATTGTGCACATGCAATCACATAAAGAAAAACATGAAAATGCAAAAGACTAGTAAGGAATAGGCTATTCAACCTAAAGAATTTCATCCACCTCCCAATCTCAATCGGTATAAACATTGGAAAGCGGGAAACTAGCCAAACGGACAGTTCGACAAATGCATTACTAGGACAAGGCCATCAAATTCTTGCTGCCACTTTGTGCAAGGCAAGAATGAGCCAAGATAGGTGATGAAAATGAGCTCCATGCATTAAATAAAATGAATTACAATAAGTGTAAAAATTTAATAGTGAAAATGTTTTAAGATTCTACAACTATTACATAGCAAGGAGTGGGGAGAATGTTACTCAATCACTAGATGACAATAATTTCCATTGAAGTGAAACTTTCTCAAGACCAATTTGAATGCTCAACACTCATCGGTACTATGTCCAAGAGTTTTGTGGTATCGACAATGTGAAACATTTTCACCTTTAGGATATAGTCTTATCTTTTCTTCCATAGGTGGTAATGTTATAAGTTCTTGGTTTAGAAGTAGTTGTATTTTTCTTTCACTTTCAGGTGGCAGACAAGGGAACTTTAGTTTCTTTAACTTGTAAGGCCTCTTTTGCTTGCTAGATTCACCAACTTCTCTAGATGGAATTAGGGAAGGAGGTCCCAAGATGATCTTCTCTTTGTTATCATTGTCCTTAGGAGGCATGGGTTGTTCTTTAGGAAGGAGGACACTTATATCAGGAGGAGGAACTAAGACAATCCTACCATCATTATGAAGCATTAGGTGTTCTTCAAGGATTGGAGCACTTATGTCGGGAGGAGGATCTTGATATCCTAAACCTTTGGTATTCTCAGTGCGTATTTGCTCTAAGAGTTGGTGAATTTCATGTTCACTTGTTCTATCTCATCCTTGTTTACTCAAGAGTGCAAATCCTTTGCCATATATCTCTTCAAGATTAATTAATGTGTTGGTTACTTTGTTGACATAGCATGGTTGAATGTTTTCTTGTTTAGAGGAGCTAGGTTCACCTATGGTAGGGAACTTAGGTTTAACTTGTGACTCAATTTTAGGATGTAAAAGACCAAACATCTCAAGTTGTGGTGGGGTATGTGCAGGTCATCATGGAAAAAATAGGCCCTTAAGTGGCGAAAAATTCAGAAAAATTAGAGTTAGGCAACTTAATGTAAAAATTTGATTAAGTTGTCTATATTATTTCAAAAATATGTAAGAATAGAATCTATAGAAAATTGAATGTAGTTTCTAAACTACTAGGTTTATTTAAAAAGAAAAAAATCTATTTGGTGAAATTTTGAAATTTCATTGTAGTAGTACTTAAATTTCAAGAAAAAAATAAGTAGGTGTTTGTCTGACCACCCTTAGAACCATAATAAAATGATAATATTTTTTTATAATATTTTAGATATAATTAGAGGACTCATGTCCCAATGTGATGCATATTTTTTTATAATTTTTTTCCAAGTAAATAATTAATTATGATATTTTTATTACAACATTTAATAAATATAAAAACGTGTATGTTTGACCACCTTAACTTGGTCAAACTTCATGAATTTCAATTTTATTTTTTTAATCCTATAGTATGCAAAGCATAGAATGTGACCATGTTTTGTATTCAAAAAATGTGATACTGTTTGAAAGCTACAAATGTTTTTCAATCAACCTATCAATCAGGACTTTAGTCGTAATTCAAATAGAAAATGAATAATAATTATTTATTAAATTCAAAGTAAACCATAATTTATATTGGTGGAAAGTTGAGAATCTCCTTTAAAAACCCTTTTCATTTCATCAATTTTGGGTAAAAAAAAAAATTGTCAACCACATACCCTACACATACCCATCATATCGCCACTTTTTGGCCCATCATGATCCTGCACATACCCGGTGGTTGTTTCATTGAAGGATAAAAGGATGCATTGGACTCAAGGTTGTTAAGGAAATAATTTATGAATTCATTCATGTTGGCATCATCTTCTCCAATGATGTCAACATCACAAGGAGGACATGCATTAGGAGTTGTGTGAGCATGAGTAAGTTCAATTTCATTAGGGTTATTGTCAAAAAAAATAACTTGAAACATAAACCGAAGAGAACAAGTACTTCTATACATTTCCTAAACAGTTCTCCATTTTCAGAATCTCAGATGTAAACATAGTAACTTATTGATTACACAATGCAATAAGTTGAAAATGAAACGTTTGAATGCAATTTTGAACTTTAACAATGCATTGAAATGAAGCAATTTAAGCTAAATCTAATGAATTTGATGAAACAGCAAATTAAGAACCTGAAACAAGAAAGTAACAGCACCAAATAGAGGCTAGAAAGTGAGATTTCAATGTCGAGAAAATGAAAATCAGTAGATAACAAGGACTCATTCGCTAGTAAGGGCGAATGGGTCCTGGTTAGATATTTCTAAGATGTTTCTGTGGATTTCATAGTGAATTTTGATGAATTTTGATGTTTTTTCAGTTACCAGAAGGTATAGAAAGGACCTGATTAGGAACTCATTCGCCAGTAGGGGCGAATGGGTCCACGTTAGGTTTTTTTAAACTATTTTTTTAATTATTTTCAAGCTTTTAGTGATATCTTTCAATTCTAGGTTTGAGACCGTGAATTTTAGTTTCATTTTTTTCCAAACATGCATTGTAAATATGCAATGAAAAGATGAAATGCAAGGTCTAAATTGAAATGAAATTTTATTTTTATTTTCAAATGCAATTGTATGAGATCTAAATGAGATGGACAATGACTAATTTTCCTTTTGTATTTTTTAGATTTAGAGAGATGCAAAACAATGCAACTCTAAACCCTAGATGAGATGCAAGATTTCAATGCAACACAAGTAACTCTAAAAGAGACCTTAATTCAATGTAAATATAAATTCAAATGAATGAAATATCTAACCTAGGATACAAAAGAGACTTCAAAAATAAGAAAATCGCAATGCTCAATATGTCGAGTTCACCATAATGAAACACCAAAAAAGGGTTCACCAAAATGTTTAATGAACAAGATGATGAACCACTATTTTTCTAAGGGATTGTTCACTCAATTATGTATATAATAAGATGCAAATAACAATCAAAAATGATACCTAGCTATTATAGCAACTATGAGGAAAGTTTTTAGAGCATAAAAAGTTGTGTACCTTGTCAAAAACTTGTTTTTAGGCTAGAAAGGACTCATTCGCCTTCAATGGTGAATGGGTCCCTCTTAGGGTTTTTGAAATTGAGATCGGGTTTTTGTTCCTTGATTTCTACACTCTCAAAATCTCGGTTATCAACTTGTGGAAGTCTGTAGATAATTTTGTAGCTTCAAATCTTTGATTTTGCACTTTAGATGACAACTTTGACAATTGATGCGATGAGATTCATAAACAACCCTCTCTCAAAGCTTCAAACTTTTAAAACACATAATTCCATCATAAAGCATGAAAAATCAACCCTTTATTTCTTGTTGCACAATACATGAATAAATCTAAAAATGGATCAATATTGAAGATGAAGGCTAAGAAAAGCAACCAAAATAAAATCCCAATGCAAACTCTATCTCAAAGTATTTTTAACATCAACATCAAAACCCCTCTTTCATGAAGAAAACCATTAAACATAAATCCAACTATTGGAGGTAATTCTAATTTTAACTATCAAAATCAGCAACACATAGAAATTTCAATACTCAAAGTTTCCTGCAACACGTGAAATTGCAACCAAATTAAAAAGAGAATATATGCAGCCCTCTAGAATAGTGAAGAGCATTAAAAATTAGACTCATAGGTCTGATACAGCCAATTAAATCATTCATAAATCAGCTCCCATCCATCTCCCTTCTTGCACATGCATTATGCTTCCCCTACAACCTTCTTATGGAAAATCAATTCCACATTGAACCAAACCTCTCCCAAAGTTATTTCCTGCTAATTGACACCTCTAGCCTACAATAAAAAAATTTAAAACTCCTTCCCATGAAGAGCCACACCCAAACCTTCAAGGCCCCAAAATCTAGAACAAAAATCAAACAAACAAAACCAAGAAATAAAAACTGCCTCCAACCACAAACTCTAGCATCTGGGAAACCTCCAACTCCATGCCTCCTTTTGGAAAATTCATTAATTTGCATTAGTTACACATTTTTGACTCTCAACGCATGTTTTCTCCACCTCCAGGAAGGCAAACCTCCACTAGCCATCACCATTACTCATCCATTTAACCAAATTTTGAAATTCAAATTCATATTGTTAGTCAAACACTTCTTGGGCATCTCATTCTTGCCTACAACATCATGGAATAATAAATAAAATCCAAATTTTATAACTCCCAAGAATCCCACAACCCCAAGTTGATTTTTTCCATTTAAACATTAAAATTGAATTTTCATCATATTTTCCCATTAACTTCAATTTTTTGACAAAGAAAATCAACTAAATTCTCAAAATATTAGTTAAAATATTCCAAATCAAAATTCAAATCTTTTTGGTGATGCAATACTTCTATGACACCCTGGATGCTCCTACATCAACAATTTTGCTTCAAACATGCTCCACTTGATCTTCAACCTGTAATTCTACAATTACACATTCAAGGGAAGAAAAACTTGTTGTTTGTTAGTGAATGGGGGTTTTCCTTGGTCAAACCCCTTGTAGGTAATTAAACCAAATTATGAAATAAAGGAATTGAAGCATGAAACATGAAATATGCAATTGGTATCACCTTGGATGATGTCTTGTGAAACAAATCTGCAAACTAGCATGTAGTGGCCATGAATAATGTAGATCTTGGATCCTTGAATATGATGTGAAACAATGCTTGCAATAGATCTTCAATGCTACATCCACTTTTTTTAGCTCAACAACATACATGAATCCATCAAACCCTTGATATGATGGAATGATCTTGAATTGCTACAATAAACGTTGAAAATCTACCTTGAAATGCCTTGAAAATGCTCTTGAAATGCTCTTGATTCTTGTAAACTTGCATGCTTGAAGGATTAGAATGAATTGCTAGAAGAAACAATGTGAATTAACCCCTTATTTATACTAAATTAGGAGATTAACCCCGAAATTCAAACAATTAAGGCCGACACCAAATATGGAAGTAAACTTTATTAATTTCTAGCCAGAATTAAATTTAAAAAGGGGGTCCTCATTAAGGGAGGACCAATTCACCGCCTAGGGAAAATGGGTCTTGGCTCACTTTTCCAAGACCTAACCCTGGGGGATGGAAAGAGCATTAAAAATCATTTAGAATCAACTAATAAAGGGGGGTTCTATTAAGGAGGACCAATTTTCCATCTAGGGAAAATGGGTACAAGCACCATTTTCCAGGACCTAATTTTTCCCAATTAAATGTTTTATTATTTAAATTATGGGTGTTGGGATAGACCTTTCGGAGGTGTCATAAATAAGGATTGAATTTGAATTAAAGGTGTTAATTAACTCCAATTAACCATAATTAATTAAGACCACCCTAGATAAATGTGAAAGTTCTTAAAAACACTTTACAACACCTAAATAAGGTACAAATTTAAATACATTTTATTAAGAAGGGGCCCATTAAGCTTAATTAAGTAAATAAATCCAAGAAAAGTGTGTTACAACACTTCACAACACCATTGCAAAGGACCAATTAAGGCATTTTTTAATCAAATAAAGGTCCTAGAATGATGTGAATGTATTCAACACATTACAACACTACTCCAAGACACCATTAATTCATTTTTAATGTCAATTATCAAACCAAGTAAGGGAAAAAGGCTACTTTTTCTGTTACTACAGCTTGCCCCCACTTTAGTGAGAGGATGACCCCATGTCAAACTCACACTAAAGTAGACATTCAAGACACTTAAGTATGCAACAATAACAAAGATACATAATCATACCCTATCAAAGGCCAAGAAAAAGAAAAACAAAGGATCAAGCACAATCGTTCCAACACGATGTGAAATAGGGTTGTTTGTCCATAACATATTTCGCTCACTCTGGGAGAGTGGAACCTCGATTTTTCCACTAGGTAATTTATCCCAAGAAGTGGAAAATGAGAGAATCATATTAGCATCTCATACCATACCAAAGTTATTCTCCTAACAACTTCGATAAGGCACCACAATGTAATGCTTTTGTAAATTCTTTTGTTATGTAATATTTTGTTAAAGGGGATTTTTCTTTGTTCATGTAAAGGTCTTCTTCTTAGGGGGTATTGTGCCTAATGTCTCACAGAGAAGACAAGTCAAAAGTGTCAGATCGTCACCCATGGGATGCCTTATTCGCATCATTCCATGAGAGTAGATCATATACACTTGGATGGAATCAAACCCAATGACACCACCAAGAAGAGGATACATCACAAGAAAAGAGAAAAATCATGCCATGAAATTTTTCCAAAAGATGTCATCGATGTATGCCCCCACTTTAAAGTGGTTGATACACCATCACTGTGAGCAATCACTTTAAAGTAGTCAATTTTTTATCCTAGGACATGAGAGCTTTCCTCGGAAAACACTATGTTAAGTCATGTTTCTGATATGAGTTGCATCATAAAATAGGAAAGAAGGGTTTCCCTCAAAAATACAAAGGGATCTATGGATTTGGGGTCAGTATGTCTTTGCTACAATGTTGTCATAGAGCATGGAACTGTCATCATTCTCTAAATACTCATAGAACTGGAAGAATGACACAAAGAGAGCGAAAACAAAGAAAACTCCTTTCAAGTCAACATGGAAGAGACCTAAATGTCTCGATTCCTTGCGTCATCCCCAAAAGGAAAACACAAGACAAATGAAAAATGATAAAGAAAAGCTTTTGGGTCAACAAGGAAGAGACGTAAATGTCTCGACACCTTGCATCATCCCCAAAAGGAAAACACAAGACAAAAGAAAAATGATAAAATGTTTACGACATATAGAAGAATGAAGGTACATATAGAAGAATGCACAAAAGAGAGGATACATCAAATGAAACATTACGCGGGGATCACATTACGCACATGCAATCACATAAAGGAAAACATGAAAATGCAAAATACTAGTAAGGCATAGGCTAGTCAACCTAAAGCAGGTCGTCCACCTCCCAATCTCGGTCAGTATAAATGGAAAGCAGGCAACTAGCCAAAGGGACAGTTCGACAAATGCATTACTAGGACAAGGCCATCAAATACTTGCCGCCACTTTGTGCAAGGCAAGAATCAGCCAAGATAGGTGATGAAAATGAGCTCCTTGCATCAAAGAAAATGATTTGCAATAAGTGTAAAATCATAATAGTGAAAATGTTTTAATATTCTACAGCTAGTACATGGCAAGGAGTGGAGAGGTACATTACTCAATCATTTGATGATAATCATTTCCATCGAAGTGAAAATTTCTCAAGACCAATTTGAATGCTCGACACTCATCAATACTATGTCCAAGAGTTTTGTGGTATCGACAATGTGAAACATTTGCACCTTTAAGATATAGTCTTATCTTTTCTCTCATAGGTGGTAATGTTATAAGTTCTTGGTTTAAAATTAGTTGTGGTTTTCTTTCACTTTTAGGTGGTGGACAAGGGAACTTTAGTTTCTTTAACTTGTCAGGCCTCTTTCGCTTGCTATATTCACCAACTTCTCTAGATGGAATTAGGGAAGGAGGTCTCGAGATGATCTCTTTGTTATCATTGTCCTTAGAAGGCATGGTTTGTTCTTTAGGAAGGAGGACACTTATATCAAGAGGAGGATCTAAGACAATCCCACCATCATTACGAAGCATTAGGTGTTCTTCGGGGATTAGAGCACTTATGTCGGGAGGAGGATCTTGATATCCTAAACCTTTGGTATTCTTAGTGGGTATTTTCTCTAGGAGTTGATGAATTTCATGTTCACTTGTTGTATCACATCATTGTTTACTCAAGATTGTAAATCCTTTGCCATATGTCTCTTCAAGATTAATTAATGTGTTGGTTACTTTGTTGACATAGCATGGTTGAATGTCTTCTTGTTTAGAGGAGCTAGGTTCACCTATGGTAGGGAACTTAGGTTGAACTTGTGACCCAATTTCAAGATGTAAAAGACCAAACATCTCAAGTTTTGGTGGTTGTTTCATTAAAGGATAAAAGGATGCATTGGACTCAAGGTTGTTAAGGAAATCATTTATGAATTCATTCATGTTGGCATCATCTTCTCCAATGATGTCAACATCATGAGGAGGAAATGCATTAGGAGTTTTGTGAGCATGAGTAAGTTCAATTTCATTAGGTTTATATCCAAAAACACAACTTGAAACATCAACCAAAGAGAACAAGGACTTCCATGCATTGTCTAAATAGTTCTCCATTTTTAGAATCTCATATGTAAAAATTGTAACTTACTGATTACACAATTCAATAAGCTAAAAATTAAACGTTTGAATGCAATTTTGAACTTTAGCAATGCACTGAAATGAAGCAATTTAAGCTAAATCTAGTGAATATGATGAAATAGCAAATCGGGAACCTGAAATAGGAAAGTAACAACACCAAATAGAGGCTAGAAAGTGAGATTTTGATGTTGAGAAAATGTAGATCAATAGATAATAAGGACTCATTCACTAGTACGGACGAATGGGTCCTAGTTAGATATTTCAAAGATGTTTATGTGGATTTCAAAGTGAAGTTTGATGTTTTTTCAGTTGTCAGAAGGTATAGACAGGACCTTATTAGGAACTCATTCACCAGTAGGGGAAAATGGGTCCTAGTTAGGTGTTTTTAAACTATTTTTTTAATGATTTGCAAGCTTTTAGTGATATCTTTTAGTTCCAAGTTTGAGACAGTGAATTTCAGTTTCAATTTTTTCCAAAAATGCAATGAAAAGATGAAATGCAAGGTCTAAATTGAAATGAAATTTTGTTTTGATTTTCAAATGGAATTTTATGAGATCTAAATGGGATGAACAATGACTAATTTTCCTTTTGTATTTTTCAGATTTAGAGAGATGTAAAACAATGCAAGTCTAAACCCTAGATGATATGCAAGATTTCAATGCAACACAAGTAACTCTAAAAGAGATCTTAATTCAATGCAAATCTAAATGCAAATGAATGCAAGATCTAACCTAGGATGCAAATGAGACTTCAAAAAACAGAAAATTGCAATGCTCAATATGTCATGTTCACCATAATGAAACACCAAAAAATGGGTTCACCAAAATGTTTAATGAACAAGATGATGAACCACTATTTTTCTAAGGGATGTTTCACTCAATTATGTGTATGATAAGATGCAAATAACAATAAAAAATGATACCTAACTGTTATAGCAACTATCAAGGAAGTTTTTAGAGCATAAAAATTTGTGTACCTTGTCAAAAACTTGATGTTTTTAGGCTACAAAGGACTCATTCGCCTTCAATGGTGAATGGGTCTCTGTTAGGGTTTCTGAAATTGAGATCAGTGTTCTATTTCTTGATTTCTGCACTCTCAAAATCTTGGTTATCAAACTTGTGGATTTTTGTAGACAATTTTGTAGCTTCAAATCTTTGATTTTGCACTTTAGATGACAACTTTTGCAACTTTGACAATTTTGCTTCAAACTTGCAGCCACTCCACTTGATCTCAACCTGTAATTCTGCAATCACACATTCAAGGGAAGAAAAACTTGGTTTTTATTGAATGGGGTTTTTCCTTGGTCAATCCCCTTGTAGGTAATTAAACCAAATGATGAAATAAAGGAATTGAAGCATGAAACATGAAATATGCAATTGATGTCACCTTGGATGATGTCTTGTAAAACAAATCTGCAAACTTGCATGTATTGGCCATGAATAATGTAGATCTTGGATCCTTGAATATGATGTGAAACAATGCTTGCGATAGATATTCAATTCTACATCCACTTTTTTAGCTCAAAAACATACACATGAATGCATCAAACCCTTGACATGATGGAATGATCTTGAATTGTTGCAATAAATCTTAAAAATCTACCTTGAAATGCCTTGAAAATGCTCTTGATGCTTGTAAACTTGAATGCTTGAAGGCTTAGAATTAATTTCTAGGAGAAGCAATGTGAATTAACCGCTTATTTATACTAAATTAGGAGATTAACCCTAAAATTCAAACAAGTAAGGCCAACACCAGATATGGAAGTAAACTTTATTAAATTCCCACCATAATTAAATTTGAAAAGGGGGTCCTCATTAAGGGAGGACCCATTCACCACCTAAGGCGAATGGATCCTGGCTCACTTTTCCAGGACCTAACCCTAGGGGATGGAAAGAGCATTAAAAACACATTTAGAATCAATGAATAAAGGGGGGTCCTATTAATGGAGGACCCATTCGCCATCTAGGGTGAATGGGTCCTAGCAACATTTTCCAAGACCTAGTTTTTCCCAATTAAATTTTTTATTATTTAAATTATGGGTGTCAGGATAGATCTTCGAGGGGTGTCATAAATAAGGTTTCAATTTGAATTAAAGGGGTTAATTAACTCCAATTAACCACAGTTAATTAAGGACACCCTAGATAAATGTGAAAGTTCTTTACAAAACTTTACAACACCTAAATAAGGTACAAATTTAAATACATTTTATTAAGGGGCCCATTAAGCTTAATTAAGTAAATAAATCCTAGAAAAGTATGTTACAACACTTCACAAAACCTTTGCAAATGACCAATTAAGGCATTTTTTAATCAAATAAAGGTCCTAGAATGATGTGAATGTGTACAACACATTACAACACTACTCCAAGACACCATTAATTCAGTTTTAATGTCAATTATCAAACCAAGTAATGGAAAAAGGCTACATTTTTCGTTACTACACATAAATACATATATAACTATGTATTCGTGAAAGTGTGTATGTATCTCTATAGTTTCAATTTCTAATTGAACATAACAACATACTGATGCAAGAGCATCCTTGGTTCTTGGAAATCTTGCATCAACCCAAAAAAAAAAAAAAATTCTTTCAGTGTTTGTTATTGTTTTGTTCTTGCTCAGTTCCTATTGGTGGATTCATCATATTTTCTCACCGGACCTAGTAGATCTTTGTGTACATTGTGGACATGTTTATTTTCCTTATTCCAAGATTTGAGTGCTATTGGATCTTTTTTCCGGAAAATTATCGATTATGGATTTCATGGCAGTTCTTGAACCGACACCGGAATAGTTTTCAAGCCTAACGGTTAACTTGATCGTTCGTGGATCGTTCCCGTAACTTATGGATCTTGACGGTGTGATTTTAATTGTTCGGTGGAGTGTCCCTGACATTCATTATAGGTCCACACTTCATTCTATGCACTCGTTGATGGAGTAATTCAAATTTGAGGCTGGCCTATTCATGCACACATTACATTTTCTTTCATTGGAGATTGTAATAATCTTTGGCCGACGCGGATGTTTCTTGACCTACGAATATCATATAAATCTTGTAGTAGATCATTAGGAAGGGGGGAGGAATGTGTAGATAAGTTTGAAATTATATTTGTAAGATTTTAGCTCACATATAGGAGCATATTGGAATGTTGTCATTCTAAACATGTTATATCAGGCCTGTGAGCCGAATCTGTAAGCCCGGATGTTACCGGTCGATTGTAACTAAGATTTATGCTAATGAGAATATTTACATCTGAATTTGCCTCCATATTTTATGTTGCTTTCATTATGTTACTCTTGTTGCCTACTCCAGATTGTTCTCTTTGAGGACCCTCCTTTCGTGGCTACACCATATTGGTATCAGAGTGAGATTCGTTCCTTGAGAGATCATCAAAGTTTGTGAAGTCCTATTAAATATTTTTTGTGGGGTGGAAAACTAAGGATTCAACCTGCAACTACAGAGGGCTTGTGTAAAGATGGCGGGAAGAAGAGATGGTAGAAGAAATGGAGTGCGTGGAAATGTAGACCCTACTTTAATGGAGATATTGAGAGGAATTGTTGCCATATTAGATGTAGTCAAAATGGCCCAGAGAAGAGGTTGACCAATTGATGATGTGAGTGATGAAGAGGTAGAAGTATAGGAAGAAAGAGGAAGAGAAGAGCAACCAGACCTAGATCAAGGAGAAGAGAGGTTCATAAGAGCCCTAACTAGAGCGAATACAAAACCACATTTCAATCCACCGGATTATAATGGTAAGTTGGATTCAGAAGAGTTGCTTGATTGGATTACAGAGATGGAAAAGTATTTTGAATTTGAAGGTACCTCTAAAGATAAGTGAAGTTTTCTTGTACAAAGTTGCAAGGACATGCATCCCTTTGGTGGGAACATTTGTAGAAAGATAGGCAAAGAAGAGGAAAGGAGAAGATAAATTCATGGGATCGGATGGTGAATAAGTTGAAGACAAAGTTTATGCCTACAGATTATCAAATTAGTTTGTTCTAAAAGTTGCAAAATTTGAAGCAGAAAGATTCAAGTGTGACTGAGTATACTGAGGAGTTCTATAAGTTGAATATCAGATCTAGACATTCAGAGGATGAGATTGAGAAAGTAGCCAAATATGTGAATGGTTTGATGTCATCTATACAGGATGAGATCAATTTGATTAAGTTTCAGAGTGTGGAGGAATCATATCAATGTGCCCTAAAGGCAGAAGATAAGTTGAATAAAAGACATGAGCTGAGACAGAGAGGAAGAGGTGGAAGATTTCAGAGAGGAAGAACTTTTACTGGAGGAGGAAGAGGACCTTTTTTAGATCAGAATAAGGATAAGGAGGTTGTAAGAATGACAGTCTGTATCATAGAAATGATGGAAGCCCTTACAAAAGAGGAGGATATGGTGGTTACCGAAATGAAGGTTATAGAAAGGATGATAAGTAGAAAAGGGTATTCAGGGGAACTTGTTTTAAATGTGGCAGAGAAGGACATAGAGAATTTGAATGTAATCAGGGAGACACAAGCATAAAGATAGAGAACAATAGAAGAATAGCCTTTGTTGAGGAAGATCATGTTGGATCATCTAACAAACTGGAAGATGGAGAAGTGTTGGTGAATAGAAGAGTATTATGTCAAAGTGAGATGGAGAAGGAACTGTTGCAGAGGAAGAATTTGTTTCGGACCAGATGCAAGGTAGTTGGTAAATGTTGCAAAGTGATTGTTGATAGTGGAAGTTCTAAGAACCTAGTTTCTGAAGAGATGGTGACTAAATTAAAGTTGGAAAGATTGAAACACCCGAAGCCCTATCATATAGTATGGATTCAAGATGAGCATAAGATAATGGTAAGTGAACAATGTACATGTAGTAGACTTGTTTCTCAAAGAAGTGGTCAGATTGCATGGATTACCTAGGAGTATAGTTTCAGATAGGGATACAAAATTTGTTGGTTACTCTTGGAAAACACTATCGAAGAAGTTAAAGACAAATTTGAAGTTTAGTTCTACTTTTCACCCACAAACTGATGGACAGACAGAGGTAGTGAATAGGAGTTTGGGAAATTTGCTGAGATGTTTGGTTGGAGAGAAGACCAGAAGTTGGGATTTAGTCCTTGCACAAGCATAATTTGCTTACAATAATTCAGTGAACAGGAGTATAGGAAAGACACCTTTTGAGATTGTTACTGGAGTTCATCGTAGAGGTATATTAGAGTTAAGAGACATCAGTATGGAAGATAAAAGGAGTGCAGAAGCAGAGGAATTTGCAGAACATATGAAGAAAGTGCATACTCAAGTGAAACAACAATTGGAAGATATGAACAGAAAGTATAAGAAGAAAGCAAATGAAAAAAGGAGACAAGGAATTTGAAGTTGGAGATGAAGTGATGGTGTATTTGAGGAAGGAAAGATTCCTAGTTGGAACATACAGTAATTTGAAGATGAGGAATTTTGGACCCTATAAGATATTGAGGAAATTTGATTCAAGAAATGCATATGAAGTAGAGTTAACGGATGGTAGGGGTATATCGCCTATATTCAACATTGTAGACCTACATCAGTACCATGAGGCAGAATTTAGTGAAGATAGTAAAGAAAGATTGGAAAATTGATTTCCTAAGCAGCAGTCCGATGAGATTGAAGAGGTTTTGGATATCAGAGATGGGAGGAAAACTCGCAAAAATAGTACAAAGAATATCTTATGAAGTGCAAAGACAGACCAGTGGAGGATTCTTCTTGGATTTTTTAGGCTGAGGTGGACCGTTTTGGTTTTCCTTTATCCCTAGCTAAGTGAGGGACTCACTTTTCATTAACCCTGAATGTCTGATGCAGGAGCATCCTTGGTTCTTGGCAATCTTGCATCAACCAAAAAAAAATATTTTTTCTTTCAGTTTTTGTTCTTGTTTTGTTCTTGCTCAATTATTGTTGGTGGATTCATCATATTTTCTTACCAAACCCAGCGGATCTTTGTGTACATCATGGATATGTTCATTTTCCTTATTCCAATATTTGAGCGCTATTGGATCTTTTTCATGCAAATTATCGATTCTAGATTTCATGGCAGTTCTTGAACCAGCACCAGAATAAATTTCAAGCCTAACGGTTAACTTGATCATTCGTGGATCATTCCCATAACTTTCAGATCTCAACGGTGTGATTTTAATTGTTTTGTGGAGTGTCCCCAACATTCATTATAGGTCCACACTTCATTTTATGCACCCGTTGATGGAGTAATTCAAATTTGAGGCCGACCTATTCATGCACACATTATATTTTATTTCATTGGAGATTGTAATAATCTTTGGCTAATGCGGATGTTTCTTGACCTAGGTATATCATATAAAGCTTGTAGTAGATCATTAGGAAAGGGAGAGGAATGTGTAGATAAGTCTGAAATTAGATTTGTAAGATTTCAGCTCGCATATAGGAGCATATTGGAATGTTGTCATTTTGAACATGATGTTATATCAGGCCTGTGAGCCAAATCTGTAAGCCCGGATGTTACCGGTCGATTGTAACTGAGATTTCTGCTAATGATAATATTTGCATCTGCATTTTCCTCCATAAATTTTGTGTTGCTTTCGTTGTGTTACTCTTGTTGCACGGTCTAAATTATTCTCTTTGAGGACCCTCCTTTCGTGGCTACACCACATACATATTCAATTTTTGTATTCATCTAACTTTGTTAGTATTTATATATCTTTGTTGTTTCAATAGATAAATTTCATAAATGGTTCCATGCACTTCTTATATACACACCCTTTATATACAATTCCAGACTCAACCATTTTTATTCATAGCATAACATGTGACATCTATGGCATTGAAAATGAGACCGTGACTTGGCTTTTTATTGAATGCAAAGATGGAAATGAGCACTTTTGATTGGTAATTATCATTTAAAATATGGTTTGCGAACAAATTACCAATCTTCTTACTACCCATCATCACAACTATTGTGGAGAAAAATATATTGAAGATCGTTTGGTCGTTGATGTGGCCCTGTAGTGATTCTTCAAATGCCTAGAACCTTCTTGATGGTTTCTTCAGTCATCGAGGCCAAATTCTTAAATATCCTTCAAAGTTTTCTTGAGATTTCCTCTTGTAGCTATTTGTATCTACAACTAGCAATCAAAATATGCTCCATTTTGTTCTTGGTTCCATCTCCTCAATTGGCCATAAATAATCTCTTTGTGGTGGGTCAAATCAAGTGAAATCTTGAAGTGAATAAGCACCGAGATTACCTCAATACCAGAGATTCAAGAGTAGGCTTACTGGTACCAACATGGCATAATTGCAGGGGTTCAACATTCCTCAAAGTAGCTTGATATGTGTGGCATGTTAGATTATTTTAGATTCTTGAATGAAGCGGAATCCTAAGATCACCAATGGAAAGATAAAATGTGATTTAATTTTGTTAGCTTGAGTGAACTCCTTCTCATGCCCTTTCACGTACTTTATTAAAATTGCACTAAGAGCATCTCAATCATCAAATGTTGTGTAGGGGTAGAAAGGAGTGGCAAGGAAGATTACATTTTGTTATCCCAAAGTGAGAAATTCCACGTTTTCTTCTTCTTCACCCTTATATTTTGCAGCTTGCATATTGTAATTTCTATTTTATTTTTGTCACTGTGGAAGAGTATATAAATATTCTTTCATTAAATATAGATTGTATATATCTACATGCATGATAAAAACTATTAAAAATGGTGAAATTATTGTGGGAAATAATCAAATAATTGGAACTTGGTAACATGTACCATAGATTTTATGACTATGGTATGTGCCAATGCAAGATGTTGATGTGGTATTTAGAACATTTAACAACATTATATTCAACTTTGAACATTAAAAAGTTAATACAGCAATAAGTGAGCAGTGAAATTTCTATTTCAAGACATATTACAATTTGATTTACAATACCTATATATTGTACAATCTAATATTCAAGTTTTTTTCTAGTTATAACTTGTATATATTGTGCAATTTGTTACTAAAGTTTTTTTCAGCTATAACTTGTATATATTGCACTGTATAATGTGATTTGTATATATATTTATTTGTTCATAAAAAATGACTACACACATTCACACACGTGTGTGTGTAATCTTTGTTGTTGTGCATGCACTATTGTAAGGATGTTTTGATGTTTGATTGTTACTACATCAATTGTATAATATTTTTTTAAGGCATGTGAGCACTGAGACATGATGTGACAATGTTGATAATGGAGAATTCAATGAATGTATGTTTTAACACACTAAACAATTTGGGATATTTTTCTCATATAGATAGTGTAGTGTAGAAAAATGTATCCCTTTACATTTTGTTTGGGCCCTCGTGAACTAAATGGACTTAATTGTGCCTTATTTAGGGTGTTGCAAAGTGTTTTCTTGCACTTTACACAAATCGAGGGTTTTTATTAATTAATTGGGTTTCTTTATGCCTTATTTGGCCTTATTTTGCATCCACAAGTCGTAATTAATGCATCTTTTTGAGATTAATCCCTACATTTACCAACATCAAATCATAATTCATATGTTTTTGGATTATATGGCCTAGATTTAGTGATTTGGGACTCATACGCCACCTAGGGCATATGGGACCCACCTAAGTTTTGGGGCCCCAATCTGGATTTCACATTAATCTAAGCAATTCTTGAAAAGTGTGTCCCAAGATTAGCCTAAGGAGACTTATACACCGCTTTTGGCGTATGAGTCCTGCTTAGCTTATACCTAAATTAAATTCAAATTCTTGGTGAGATTTTATTCTCCTAGATCTAATGTCAACTTGTAGTGTTGTAATTTCAAGAAATTTGGCATAAACAAGTATAAATACAAGGTTATTTCACTCATTTCTCTCCTAGCAAGCAATCAAGTGACCTAGCAAGGTGAATAAGCATCCTTATAGAAAATTTGAGTTCACAAGAGTATTCAAGTGTTTACAAGAGCATTCAAGAGAATTCAAGAGTTGATTATCAAGCATTTTGGAGCACTATTCAACTATCAAGCATCATGTGAAAGTCATCATGCATCATGTTTGTTTTTGAGATAACATTTTTTATGTAGGGTTTTATGATTCAAGCAAGCATTCAAATCAAGATCCATATCATTCAAGCAAGTTTAAATATCTAGATCCATTGTAGCCATTACATACAAGATTGCAGCCTTTTGTTCCTAGGGTTTGGTGAGTTGCAACATATCATATTTGTTCATTCATTTTTCCTCCTTTCTATTTAATTTCATTTCAAGGTTTGATTACCAAAATGAGATTTGACCAAGGAAAACCCCTATCCACTAACAAAACATTTTTCACTCTCTCTAGTGTGTGATTTGAAAATCTAGGTTGAAGATACATTAAAGAGCAAGATTGGAAATTGTCAAGTTGTTAAAGTTGTCACCTTGTTCACAAGATCACTAAAAGACACCTATAGAGAAAATTTGAGAATTTCAAACTAGGAAATTACGATTGGAAGAAAGAGCAGAGATTGAAGAGAATATTCAAATCTTGATCCTCTAAAAAATCCAAGCAGGACCGATACACCAATTCTAGCGTATGAGTCCTAGTACAATCAATTTTCCAAATTTTAGGAGTTCTAGACTTGTCATTGTTAGAAATTTATGTTCCTGCTCAGAAACCCTAATCTAGGACTAAATCGCCCAGCCTAGCGTATGATTCCCAGTGTGCATTAAATTCAGTATTTCAAGTCTTCATTCAAGCTTCTACAAGTTTCCAGGTGCACCTCTCTGATTTCTCATTTTTTTGTTCTATTTTGCATTCATTTCTAGGTCATTTACTTAAAGTTTGCAAAGCATTAGGTGTTGTCATTAGATCTTGCATGTTACTAATCTTTCCAAGCCCTAGATTGGTGGTGAACCCCCATTTAGTCTTTGATCATACCCTAGGACAACCTTTAGCAAATCTCTTTTCCTTCATTCTATCCTTCGATTGAGATCTCTAGGGTTTCCTTGAGTGAAACTTGATTGAAATAGGATTCTAACCATAGTGTTCTATCTCCCAAAAGGATAGAACCTCATCCCATTTTTTGAGGTTTCAGATAGTACTTAGATTTGTATAATACAATAGTTATTCCTTTAACCAATATGTCATTGTATTGTTTATCTTCTATAATAATTGGCAGTTGTACATGCACTATTGTTAGGATATTTTTTTACATGTATGTTGGATGCTTCCTTAATTATATACTTTTATTTTGGGAGGCACATGAAGAGTCATGGGAGGTTTCTAGAGCACCTTCAATTATAACTAGACATTTCAGGTAAAGTCTTGGAAGACTTTACTTCGGCAATGACCCGGTAGACATCATGTGTTGTTTGTATTGTTCATTCCATTTGTGTTATATTCTATTGTTATTTTATTTATTGCTTTCATTTATATATATGATACAATTACTAAGAGTATGTTTTATATGTATATGTATATGTTTTTTGGTGTATATTTGATTGCATATATGTATGTATATGTGTGTTTAGTTAAACAAAACATTATCTTTTTTTATTTGTATATGTATATGTATATATATTTTAGATAGAACTTGTATATATTGTGATATACTATACCATTCATATAGATATGTGTGTATGTGAATAGAATAGTACTGCACACATATATGTTTCTAAGAATGAGTTCACCCTAAAGGCCCAGAATAAAAGATTGGTTCCTTTCAGTGGGACCCTTCATATTTCATCTTTATCAACTGGTGGTTAAGAGTGTAGGAAACAAACATCTAATTAATGACCTTGGGACACCTCTTCCAATTATTAAACCCTCATTTAAAGTGTTTTATATTAATTAGAGTGAGGACCAATTGCAAAGGAAGACTTTTGCAGAAAATGCTACTATATTTCACTAAAAGAATTTATTATGACATGTCAACACCCTATATTTAGTCGATAGGCTATATATAGTGAGAGGCTCCAGCCTAAAACTTGTCTCACTTCGAGAAACAACCAAAATTTCTCATAAAACAACACCGGTAAACTAAAAAAAATTCTCAGAAAATAGTTAATGGTTTTTATACAAAACGAAATTGAATAGCAGAAAAACTCTTGCTTCTCATTGCATTCAATTATATTGAATGTTAGTTCATGCATTTATAATTCTCCAAATCAAATCGGATTTTTGTTGACTCACATTTAATATGCAGATTTCACAATCTAATCAGATTTTTGTCACACACAATCCCTAATTCCCTTATATTTGTACATCCATTTTTCATTAAAAAGATTGAAGTGGTGGTTATAGGGAGATTTGTTTTGGTTCGTCTAATTTGTAAAAGAAAAATCTACAATTGTAGGACTTCTTTAAATTTTCCTACAAACTCTAACCATTTTTCCTCTCATCGACATCATTGTTAAATGACTCAATTTGTGTAGAATCTTGAGGTAAGTCACTTGCCATGATCTCAATGAGTTTTATTTTTTGAATATGTATGTCGCTCTAGTTGTTTATTTGTTCTATTTTATTTTATTTTGAACAGTTATGTTGTTATCTGCTAATTTGAATTTAACGGTTGTTTGGACTTTGAAAGAATTCATCTATTACCATTGATGCCAATGTCATATTTGTAGATTGACACAAAGTTAAAATCAGGGTTTTGGGAACCATTGTGATCAAGAAATTAGGATTTTCAGGGTTTTAAATGTTTTCAAATTAAACATTAATTTGGAGGTCTTTCTTTTCCAATTCATTTTATATGCATCATTTTTTTGAATTTTTGCAGTACACATCCCTTTTTCCCAGATTTAGCTTGTTCTAGTGGCTAGAAATTGAAGAAAAGTGATCTTGTATGCAAGGACCAGATTTTTTGAGTTGCCTGGTTTTTCATAAGAATTTCAGTTGATTAGGCTTATTTTTCAATGAATTTCATTTGTGATTCAGTAGTTGGCCAGAGGGAGCGAGATATGTTGTGATATTTTCACAGAGTGGCAAAAATTATTGAACTATTGGGCTCTTTAGTTTTTTAGATGCTCTTCAGGTGTTATACTAAAGTAGCACATTAAAGAAGAGAAGATAGTGGGCTTGAAGTAAATATAATTGTAGGTTGGAGTGTAATATCTGCTTTCTAAAAAAAATTGGAGTAGTAGAGGAAAATTGGCCAAATCTATGGATTCGACATGAAGAAATGAATTTTGGGGTATTCTTAAGTAAGAATTTTGTTTTTTTCGGTTTTAAATTAATATTTGAGGTAAGTGGAAGCTTTAAATGCTTCTTGCAGTAGATTAATATTTTGCAAGAATCAAGTGAAAGTAGATCATGAATTTAGATTAGAAAAGGTTGAAGTCTTTGGATGAAGCAATTAAAGATTCACAACAATGGAGGGGTTTAAAGAATTCTCAGGGAAAATTTAAAACACTATTTGAATTTTTTTTAAATGGATATTTTCCCAAATTTTGGGTTTTAACTCATTTGGCAAGCATCATTACAACGGTGAAAGCCTAGTTTTTGTAGAAACTTGGCATGGTCCAAGCTTTAAAAATTTTAGCCTTTCTGTCCATTATTTGAACGAGGGCTACTGCCTAAAGAGCCTTGTTGTACATTTTGGTGATCCTTTGTAGGCTTTTTAAATTTTATTTACTGGTTTAATCATGGTGACATTAGTTTCAGGCATTCTTTTTAAGTTTCCGTAGAACATGAATTTGAACTTCAAATTCATCCACATAAGGGGTCGGGTTATGTATAGTATACCTAGTCACAAATAATCCATATCCACATAAGGGCTTGGGTTGTCTGTACATACAATTTCAAACCCATGTAGAGAAAGTGTTGGATTTGCGAGTATGGATAGAAAAGTGACCACTATGAGCATTAAAATGTGGCTTTATCATGGGGGATTAGATCATCTTTTCATGTGTTTGTGTGTGGCCTTTTTTGCCATTTGAAACCTCTCAACTCAATTGTATGACTAGCTTGTATGTGGTGAAGTCTTTAAACTTCTTGTCTGCCTCCACTGAATTGAATGACATGATTGTATTTCCAAATAAATAGGGTGAGGAAAAGTTTATGAATGAACATTGTAAAATCATTTGACTGTATCTATGTTGATGATACAAGGAAGATAGTGAACATAATGAGGTCGAGTGGGAGCTATCATGTAAATGCAGTAGAGGAGTCAAGGGCAATGAATCTGAATCGAGAACTTTTCGCCTTCTGGGCTTAAGGTTTTGGTTGTGGATGAGGATCTTCTTTGTCGTGTAGTACTTAAAGGAATTTTTCGTCGGTGTAGTTACAAGGGTAAGAACTAAGAACCTTTTGAGTTCAATACTTGCATAGTTGAATTTGTGTAGTAAAGATTTTAGCAAATAAGTTGTAACATTGTTTAGAGGCTCTTCTTGAGGTTCTCATGGGCCTGGTAGAAATGGTCATGTTATGGCTCTTTGGTTGTAGAATTAGCCATGATGAATCCTTTTGAGTTTTTGCAATTTGAGCTGACAATCTGAGGAGAGTTGAACCTACGATGGGTTTTTGGCATAGCTTTTTTCAGCCAGGATATGCTTTGGAAATTTCCCATGATTTATATTTACTTTCATCAAGACTTAGTCTTTCCTTTCAGAAGTGCACTGCTACATTAGATTTAAGTAAAAACACTTCTCTATAGTCATCAACCATTTTATGCCCCTCATAGGGTAAAACCCTAGTTCTATGGTTTTAGAGCCATCAGCAAAATTTGTATTTACATTGCAAGAGATTCCCCAACAATAATGCATGAGTTTGGTTCCCCTTTAATTGTGTTTATGAATGTGTTATCATGCTATGATAAGAATTAGCTTCTAAGGTAGCAATCTTTCTAATGTTTTGTATAGTCTTGTCTTCTTTACCTTTGGTCATTTTCATTAGTGGTGGTTATTTTTTTAAGGTTCTTCAAACTACATTGGCTCAATTACTTTTGCATTGTGGTAGTATTTGATAGGTAACTGAATGGGTTGTATTATATCTACATATTTTCTTTGTTCATTTTGTCTTCTACCATGAGTTGTGTCCATTTTTAGTCTAGAAAAGGTGTATGCACAAGCAACAATGATCTTATAATGTCAGTCACAAGATTTATGATTATTCTATGAAGAAACCAAATCTCTAAATTTTATTTTTGTCATATGATCATATCTTGTTTGATCAAGTTTCATGCAAGACAACAAGGATGTGTCAATCATTGTGGTTATGATTATTTAGCATGTGATAATCTACTTTGTAGCATATTCTGCATGTTTTTTGGTCTCTTGCTTAGTTTTGTTCATTGCATTTTTTATCATTCAAGCCTAAAGCACTAAAATGCAATTGTACTTTTCCAACATTCATTATTATTGTAATTTTGGACATATAATTGTCTAATACCAACTTCAAATATCAAATCTTTACTGTCTCAGGGTCTGAGCTATCCCTGGATTCATGGCTCAGAATAAAGAACATGGTTGCAACAGGAGGTTTAATAGGCTTTATTGCAGGTGTATATATTTACACAATGCGGGCAGTTGGAGGCATTAGTGAATCAACATGAACCTAAAAATTTATTTCCAAAAATTTGATTCAATCTTAATGTTTAAGATTGCTTATCAAGTGAGATTGTTATTTCTATGGTTAATCAAATTATAATAAAAATGAAATGGTGTAATAAATAAAATAAATACTTTGCATGTTTTGAGGCGATGATGTGTGAGAGCTCTCGTGGTGCCGCTCGTAATGGAAAACCTACTATTCTAGCCATGCATAGGGATGGTGAACCAAAATATGGTGTTTTGCAATCATGAATGAAGGGAAAATCCACGCATTTCCCTAGTACAAAGTGTGGTGGATGCACTGTTGCAGTGGGGGAGGGATGGAAGAGGTATGTTTTTCGATCTAGGGCATATCAAGACTCGGCGTCGTCTTCTCCTCCTATCCCTTGGACCTTTGACCCTCAGGCTACTAACGATGCAGGGGCCATGCCCATTGGCTCTATTGATGGGTGCAAAAATAGGATGAATCCATTTCATGTGTGTTCATATTTTTTCCATAGGCAAGTTGTGCAAGCAAACCCTATTCCACCTTGCCCTCCAATTTCTCACACTCCCTCCCCTCCTCCAAAAATGAATAGTGGCTCTCAATCTGGTGGTGATCATTTCTCCTTTGGGAATTCGACTGTCTCCTTTTCCAAGGAGCCTGCAGACTTTTACATCTCTGATGGATGTATTGAATCAATTGTGGAGGACTAGGGTAACTACTCGGTGGTTCTGCAATGCCTGCACAAGTTTCCTTCAGTGTCCTTTGTTATCGAATGGATCAAATGCACCTAGATTAATTTGACTCTTCCTACTATAGAATCATTGGATTTTAGTTTTTTTCTAATAACCTTTTGTTCTACGGAGGCTTGTAAGTTTATTTTGCAGAAAGGGCCTTGGTTTCTTAGGCACTTTGGCCTCTTTATTTCTCCTTGGTCGCCTTTCTTTGACCTGGCTATAGTGAAGATCACACTTATTCCTATTTGGATCAAAATTTACAACCTACCCCTAGTTCTACGCAATGTGGATATGCTTAGCAATATGATCAACCAGGTGGGGTCCTTTGTCATGCTTGATTCTGATAGGGTGGCTTCAAATCACAAATTCTATAGGGTGTGTGCAATGGTGGACATCTCAAAACCCCTTTGTCACTCTATCAGGATCATTCTTCACATTGTGTCTGGACTCAATTTTTAAACTATGAGGGTTTACCCTTCTGTTGCTTCTGCTGCAATATGCTTGGACATGGGATTGAAGCTTGTTCCCTCAAATTTTTGGCGAGGGCGAGGAATGTTTGCTTGAAGAAGTGGGTCAAAAGGGCAGTGCTTCTAATATTGAGTTCATTTAAAGGAATCATGGTAAGTTCTTTGATTCTCCCTAAGAGTTGGCGTTGATTCTGGATCAACATCCCTCTTCTCTTCCAATTATCCATGTCCATGAGAGCCCACCTGATTCTCCCTCTGGGTCAAAGGAGGATGGCTCTGAATCTAACGATGCTTTCCCTTTCATGGAGGGCTTGGAAGAGTAAATTCATGATTTTTTTTACAATTTTTCTCTAGAGCTGCCCCTGAAACTTGGGATTTCTTAGTCTTTAAGTGGAAAATTAAAACCTGATTGTGGTTCAAAGTGGAAGGCTAGGAGGAAGGCTTTTGCAAAAAAACTCTGCACTAAAGGTTTAGACGCAGTGGAAGATGATTTGCAACGGACCTTGGATACACTTCTCTTTCAAAACACTCGTAGGGTGTAGTCCTTTTGGGCATCTATGCTCTACTTTCTCTTCTTGAGTGTCATTGTATCAATTCTAAAAAAAAAATAGTGATGTTTTCTTCTATAGGTCTCTTTAGCTCTCCTCTTTCTATTCTTCTAGAGACTCCTATAGCTCTCAACCTCTTCTTTGTTGTTTGGCAGATATTTATAATTTTTATTACTTTTTTAATAAAGGGAGCGGGCCCCTATCCCCATATCTTACGAAACAAAAAAAAATGAAATGGTGTAATTTTTAAAATATAAATTACTTGGGAATTGTTTTTTTTTTCATATTTTGGAGAGATAGAAATAGGCTTTGTGTATAGTTTTAGAATCATACAGACCTAAATGTATTTCCAAACATTTGATGTGATCTCAATTAGTAATATGTAGTTTCCACAGTTCGCGATAATAAAAATCATGCACAGTTACAAGCCAGAAATCTCGACATTGTGATCTCAATATTAAATATTTCTTTGAATGTTTCACCAATCAAGAAGGGGTGTATTTCTCCTACCAAATTTTTACTTGTGTGTGCTATAACTTAACTCTTGTATCATATTTCTTTTTAAATGTATCCTTGCAATCTTATCATTGATATTATTCTATACATACATTATACATTTGGATCTTGTATGCATGTATAATAGTTCCCCATGAATGGCTTAATGCTAGAAGATTATTATATCATAAAAGTGGTGTTTAGGCAACATTCTTGGAAACATTATGAAATATTCATAATTGCTTCCAAATGGGATCATAAAATTGTTAAACATTATATTAACTCATATGCCAAATGTAAGTTATAATTGCTAGGCCACCTACTTGCCATGCGTTCAAAAATATTGGTCACCTCATTACAGTGGCAAGATTTGAACTTGAGTCATATCGATACAAATGCTCCCTACTATCATTAGGGAGCAAGAGGTAGCAAGAGAAAACATAAATGGTAAATGGATATTTTAAGGTAAACAACCTAGGATATGAAAACCTTTTGTGCAAACAAGATTGATTTATTTGACATCGATACATATAGTGGGGGATAAAACATGGTGCATTATAGGTAACTGTGTTCAACATTTCAGTTTTAAATCCTATTGGTACTTTGAAGAAAATATGTGAACATCGAAATAAAAGTTGTATGACATCTTTGAAGGGATTTCAATCCCTTTTGAGGCTATTTGTTTTATTGTTTTTTTATAAGAAATATTATTGATTCAAGGACATTCATATAGACCACAAATTATAGAGAAGATCAATTTAGAAAATCCAAGATATGTGTTGTATGGCCTAGAAACAATTTTATTGAGAAATCAAAATTTGTTGGGATTTAGCTATAGGGATTTTCCTTTTTCTTGCCTTGAAATGTTGCATTTAAAGGTAATGCTTCATGAGAATTGCAGAAACAGATCTAGAAAGGATTATAAACATATTATTTTCATGGAAATGGAAAGTGGTAAACACTAGGTGCCAGAGCTTAGCTAAAACAATCATCTCTATAGGCATTACCTACTCACATGATGTTACTATTAGAATCATAGCTTTGTTGCAAAGGCAATATCTATTATTTTTAGACATGGAAATAAATGAAAAACAAAAACAAGATCAGTTCAGTGGAGTGGGAAAAAAATTATTGCTTAAATCACATTGGGGATTAGGTTTAGGCTATGTGAGGATATTAACAGAGAATTTCCATCAAGATTCCTATGGAAAACTCACGAGGGAAAAAGGTGGTGGAATCCTATAAGTACAGTGTCGAGATTCTAAATGTAGCCTCTAACACTTCACATGGGTAAAAATAATAATGTGTGTGAGTTGTTACTACAACTCACGTAATGATTATAGGTATTAGATTTGTTATAGTTTGGTTTATTTAATTATGAGTTGTTAGAACTCATATATGTAAAGGGAGTTGTTATAGGAGATATAACAACTCTCCTATAATATAGGATATGAAAAATCCTATATATATGTTTGTAATTCATATTATGAGGGGTGAGAGTGGAATTGAAATATAATATTACTTTGTGTGCTAAATTCGCTCCCATTTTTTTATCATGGTATCAAAGCAAGGTTGATTTTGTGCCTATTATTTAGTGATATGTATGTTGCTTTCTCTAACTTCCATGATGTACAAGCATAGTGGAAAACAAAAGCACCAGCATAATGAAGTTCAGGGATCTTGAAAGGGTTTGTGGGAGGATCCAGAAAACCACACGAGGTGGACAGATGGTGGAGGTTCCTATTCACATCAAGGTTTGTGGTAAGCCTATTTAAAACCATGGGAGGATAGATCCTTTCTTTGGATCAAGGTCATGAGTCGGTTGGACATGCCACAGGGATGATCATACTGCAAATGAAGGGTGTGAGTTTGTACCATGTTCACACTAAGGGGGGGAGTTAGAGAAAGCAACATATATATCACTAAATAATAGGCACAGAATCAGCCTTGCTCTGATACCATATCAGATATGCAAAGCAATCGAATTGATCTCCTTTACATTGTAATCATGTATTTATACAATTAGATAGGAGATTACCCGTGTGTTTGCTAGAAATGACGAGTATAACAAATTACCAGCTCAATTCCTAAATACACTACAAGACATTAACAAATCAAAACTATGAAACAAACTACGCACGTGTGGACAATGGTGGAATATGCTAACAGAAAATAGTTATGTGCTGCTAGTTTGGTATCTTGTTACAGGAGATCCACATATGGTTATTGAGTTTTCAACATAATCAAAGTATACTTTTCAAATTATCAAATAAATTAACAATTTTTTTTTTCTTAGACTCATTGCATACAAGCATAGAGAATCGTTGACTACAAAATCCTAAAAATAATTATCTGTCGGCCTAAACCTTGCACCCCCTCCTAGGTTTTCATATCCTAGATGGTTTACCTTAAAATATTCATTTCCATTTATGTTTTTTCTTGCTACCTCTTGTATATTTCCCCTTAATTTGAAGTTTATATAAAGATATATTTTTAGAATTGCAATGTAATGATAGCAGGGAGCATTTGTATCGATATGACTCAAGTTCAAATCTTGCCACTGCAATGAGGTAACCAATATTTTTGAACACATGGCAAGGAGGTGGCCTAGCAATTATAACTTACATTTGGCAGATGAGTTTATATAACGTTTAACAATTTTATGATCATATTTGGAAGCAATTATGAAGATTTCATACCGTTTCCAAGAATGTTGCCTAAACACCACTTTAACGATATAATAATCTTCTAGCATTAAGACATTCGTGGGGAACTATTATACATGCATACAAGATCCAAATGTATAATGTACATAGAATAATATCAATTATAAGATTGCAAGCATGCATCTAAAAAGAAATATTATACAAGAATTAAGTTATAGCACGCACAAGTAAAAATTTGGCATGAGAAATACACCATTTCTTGATTGGCGAAACATTCCAAGAAATATTTAATATTGAGATAACAATGTCGAGATTTCTAGATTGTAACTGTGTATGATTTTTATTATCGTGAACTGTGAAAACCACATATTACTAATTAAGATCACATCAAATGTTTGGAAATACATTCAAGTTTGTATGATTCTAAAACTATACACAAAGCATATTTCTATCTCTCCAAAATAAGGAAAAAAAACAATTCCCAAGTAATTTGTATTTTAAAAATATACAATGTTTCATTTTTATTATAATTTGGTTAACCATAGAAATAATAATCTCACTTGATAAGCAATCTTAAACATTAAGATTGAGTCAAATGTTTGGAAATACATTTTTAGGTTCAAGTTGATTCATCAATGCCTCCAACTGCCTACATTGTGTAAATATATACACTTGCAATAAATCCTATTAAACTTCCTATTGTAACCATGTTCTTTGTTCTAAGTCATGCTAGACAATCCAGGCATAGCTCAGACCCTAAGACAGTAAAGATTTGATATATGAAGTTGGTATTAGACAATTATATGTCCAAAATTACAATAATAATGAATGTTGGAAAAGTACAACTAAGTTTTAGTGCTTCGGGCCTAAATAATCACAAATTGCAATGAACAAAACTATGCAAGAGACCGGAAAACATGCAGAATATGCTACAAAGTAGATTATCACATACTAAATAATCATAACCACAATGATTGACACATCCTTGTTGTCTTGCATGAAACTTGATTAAACCAACTATGATCATATGACAAAAATAAAATTTAGAGATTCAGTTTCTTCATAGAATAATCATAAATCTTATGACTAACATTAGAAAATCATGGTTGCTTGTGCATACACCTTTTCTAGACTAAAAATGGACACAACTCATGGTAGAAGACAAAATGAACAAAGAAAATATGTAGACATAATGCAACCAAGTTAGTTTCCTATCAAATACTACAACAATGCAAAAGTAATTGACCTAATGCAGTTTGAAGAACCTTCAAAAAATAACCACCACTAATGAAAATAGCCAAAGGTAAAGAAGACAAGACTATACAGAACATTACAAAGATTGCTACCTTAGAAGCTAATTGTTATCATGTTATGATAACACATTCATAAACACAATTAAAGGGGAACCAAACTCACGCATTATTGTTGGGGAATCTCTTGCAATGTAAATACAACTTTTGCTAATGGCTCTAAAACCATAGAACTAGGGTTTTACCCTATGAGGGGCATAAAATGGTTGATGATTGTAGAGAGGTGTTTTTACTTAAATCTAATGTAGTAGTGCACTTTTGAAAGGAAAAACTAAGTCTTGATGAAAGTAAATATAAATCGCATGGGAAATTTTCAAAACATATCCTGGCTAAAAAAAGTTATGCCAAAAACCCATCTTAGGTTCAACTCTCCTCATATTTTCAACTCAAATTGGAAAAACTCAAAAGGCTTCATCGTGGATAATTCTATAGCCAAAGAGCCATAACATGAACATTTCTACCAGGCTCATGAGAACCTCAAGCAAAGCCTCTAAACAATGTTACAACTTATTTGCTAAAATCTTCACTACAAAAATTCAATTGAGCAAGTCTTGAACTCAAAAGGTTCTTAGTTCTTAGCCTTGTAACTACACCAACAAAGAATTCCTTCAAGTACTACACAGCAAACAGGATCCTCATCTACAACCAAAACCTTAAGCCCAGAAGGCAAAAGGTTCACTCAACCTCATTGTGTTCACTATCTTCCCTATATCACCAATATAGACACATTCAAATTATTTTATAATATTCATTTGTAAACCCTGCCTCACCCTATTTATTTGGAAATATAATCATGTCATATTCAATTCAACAGAGATAGACAAGAAGTTTAAAGACTTCACCATAAACAGGCTATTCATACAACTATGAGTTGAGAAGTTTCAAATGGCAGAAAAGACCACACACAAACACATGAAAAAATGATCTAATCCCCCATGACAAAGCCGCATTTTAATGCTCATAGTGGTCACTTTTCTATCCATACTCACCTGCAAAGCCAACAATTGCTCTACATGGGTTTAAAATCATATGCAAAGATAACCCAAGCCCTTATGCGGATATGGATTATTTGTGACTGGCTATACTATACATAACCCAACCCCTTATGCGGAAGACTTTGAAGTTTGCATTCATGTTCTGCAGAAACTTCAAAAGAATGCCTGAAACTAATTTCGCCATGAGTAAACTAGTAAATAAAATTTAAAAAGCCTACAAAGGATCACTAGAATGTATAGCAAGGCTCTTTAGGGAGTAGTCCTCATTCAGATAATACCCAGAAAGGCTAAAAAATTCAAAGCTTGGACCATGCCAAGCTTCTACAAAAACCAGGCTTTCACCACTGTAATGAAGCTGCCAAATGAGTTAAAACCCAAAATTTGGGAATATCCATTTAAAAAAATTTAAATAGTCTTTTAAATTTTCCCTGAGAATGCTTTAAACCCCTCCATTGCTTGAATCTTTAATTGCTTCGTCCAAAGACTTCAACCCTTTTCTGATAAATTCATGAGACTTTCACTTGATGCTTATAAAATATTAATCTACTGCAAGAAACATTTAAAGCTTCCACTTACCTCAAATATTAATTAAAATTCGAACAAAACAAAATTCTTACTTAAGAATACCCCAAAATTCATTTCTTCATGTCGAATCCACATATTTGGCCAATTTTCCTCCACTACAAAAAAATCTTCAGAAAGCAGATATTACACTCCAACCTGCAATTATATTTACTTCAAACCCACTATCTTCTCTTCTTTAATGCACTATTTTAGTTTAACACCTGAAGAGAATCTAAAAAATTGAAGTTCCTGATAGTTCATCATTTTTTGTTGCTCCATGAAAATATCACAACATATCTTGCTCCCTCTAGCCAACTACTGAATCACAAACAAAAACCATTGAAAAATAAGCCTAATCAACTAAAATTCTTCTAAAAAACCAGGCAACTCCTCGAAAAATCTTGTCCTTGAATACAAGATCACTTTTCTTCAAATTCTAGCCACCAGAACAAGCTAAATCTGGGAAAAAGATATGTGTACTGCAAAAATTCAAAAAAATGATGTATAAAACAACTTAGAAAAGAAAAACTGCCAAATTAATGTTTAATTCAAAAACATTTAAAACCCTGAAAAATCCTAATTTCTTGATCACAATGGGTTCCCAAAACCCTGATTTTAACTTTGTGGTAGTCTGCAAATATGACATTGGCATCAACAGTAACAGAGGAATTCTTTCAAAGTCCAAACAGTCGTTAAATTCAAATTAGCAGATACCAACATAATTGTTCAGAATAAAATAAAATAAAATAGAACAAATAAACAATCAAACCGGCATAAATATTCGAAAAATAAAACTCATTGAGACCATGGAAGTGACTTACCTCGAGATTCTGCACAAATTGAGTCATCTGACAATGATGTCAATGAGAGTAAAAATGGGCAAAGTTCGCAAGAAATTTTTAAGAAGCCATACAATTGTAGATTTTTCTTTTAAATTAGATGAACCAAAACAAATCTCCCTATAGTTGTTGCTTCAATCTTTTCAATGAAAAGTGGATCTAAAAATATCAGGGAATTAGGGCTCGCATGTGACAGAAATCTGATTAGATTGCAAAATATGCATATTAAATGTGAGTGAACAAAAATCCGATTTGATTTGGAGAATTATAAATGCACGAACTAACATTCAATATAATTGAATGCGGTGAGAAGCAAGAGTTTTTCTGCCATTTAATTTTGTTTTGTATAAAAACCATTAACTGTTTTCTGAGAAAAATTTGTAGTTTACTGACGTTTTCTGAGAAAAATTGGTTGTTTCCCGGCATGAGACAGGTTTCAGGCTGCAACCTCTCACTATATATAGCAAGTTACAATAATAGCAGTCAATCAAAGCACTATATAGAGGAAAGATCCACTTGATTTTCATCTTTTGGAATGTTAGAGGCCTTATAGAAGCTTCTCATAAGTTTTATTTATCATTTGAAGTTTAATAGTTTAAACCATTTGATATTATATGTCTACAAGAAATCAAATTTATAAGATTTTTTATTCAAGACACCTTCAAGTTAGTTTGGCTTCAAATGTTTCATCTTATCATATTGCATGAGGTGGGAGAAAGTGACAGATGCATGTTACTTTCTCTAAATTTAAACTCATCTATTATTGCCTCTAGGGAAGACCTTGATCACCATGCTATGTGGGAAAACCTCCACTTAAATAGGAGAATGATGAGGATTGCCAACACTTATGTCGCTTATGATGGTCTTGAAAGAACAGCATAATGGCTTTGGTTTGCTAACAACTTGTCACTTTCTAACTAGGTCATTTATAGCATAACATATAACATCCATGGTTTGTATGGTCCAACTTGTTGCTCAACAAGGACATAGTACTCAAATTTCTTAATTGTGGTATGCTTTCTAAGCAACAAGCATTTTGTCTCTTCTCCCACAATGACAAATTTATGAAAGTTCATTATAAGATCATTCTTTCTAATCACAATCCCATCACTTTTAAAGTTCAATGAGTTTATGTTTGAATGCATTTCTATGAGTTTATGCTTCATTGAGTTTCCAATCACAATCCCATAACTTAACAATATTGCCAAGATGGCAGAGATTGCAAGCATTACTATATAAGAAAGCAAGTTATTTTAGAAAGGATGTGGCATTAGTTAGGAAGGAGGGTGATATGGATTTACCTATCCAATGTTGGACCAGAATCCTTGATAAAAATGATAGCCAATCCAGTTTTGTGGTGTTTGAGAATCATTTTGCTTCTAAATTGAGAAGGGCATTAATTTTGAATATGCCAAGAATCCCTACAGCATTGCATGAATTCTTAAGGCCTAAAGACAAGAGGCCTGATTTGAATATCCAACATAATTAGGGGGATTGGATTCCTTACCCAAGCTATACAATCCTTAGAGTCTATGGCACAAGTGTATCACCACATATTCTTCCAAGGGATGTGCCACTAAGGATTGGTTTTTTAGAAGTGATGTAGCAGCTAGGGGATGTAGAGGATAACCATTTGCAAAATCAAAGGAAGGGAACCTTTTTCCCTGCATAAACTATTTTCTTTGATTATGTCATGAAAGGAGGATGGAGAAATATTGTTGATGCCCTCAATCCATATGAGATAAAGAGGGTCAGACCAAGGAATCGTGATCCTAAGGGATTCATGGCAGGAATAAGGGCAAGAATCAGAAGCTCCAAGTTCATCCACAACTTTTATTTTCCAGAGGATGTAATATGGAATGTCTTTGGCTTTCAAAAGAAAGATGCTAGGAAGATGAAATGGATTGCTTTCAATAAATTAGAGGAGATGCGAGTAAAGGATCCACAATTTACAGCTCTTGAAGACATCAAGGATGTAATTCAAAGGATTGAATATGTTTTTCGGAATTTTGAACAAGTAGTTGGGAATTTGAAGGAAGAAAGGATAGTTCAAGACAAGGGGAAAGCTATGGTAGAAGAGGAACAAGACGAGGGGAAAACCCCTATGATGGAGGATAGACCAGCTTACTAGCCCCTGAAAAGAACACTAGTATTCACAAGGAGAAAACACAGCGTGAAGGAAAAGCAAGTAGTTCCCACCTCTTCTCAACAAGAGAAGCCGAGAATCCCTTCACTGGCACATGAAATGCCACCATTGTCTCCCCCAAGGTCAACTGGTCCTGAGATTATTGAGATTGATTCACCACAAAGGGTGTCATCACCACCAAGGCAGCCACCTCCTAAGAAGAAAAAGGTAGAATCAAGTGGCTTGGTAGACTATGTCAAGGACTCTAAGGATGAAATACTTGTTACTGAGGAGGAAATGCAACAAGGTATGCCTTCTCTCCCTAGGGAGATGGTGCCATAGCAAATGGGCCTCAGAAAAATAATTAGAGAAAAAATAATGGTTAAAGGTAAAAGTAATGTGGTTTGTAAATTAATGCAATCCTTGATACATACGTGTTGAGTTTGAGGTTTAAGAATTCTAAATCTTATCACAATGTTTTAAACTTGATGGTGATCATTTCTTGGTTATGGCTTTATACATTGATATGTTGTTTATTGGCAAAGGGAAATGTTCCACTTCAAAAAAAAACACCTCTCGACAAAGTTTTGGAATGAATGCTCTTGGTCTGGTTAAGCACATTCTTAGGATGGAAATCAAAAAAGATGAGAGAACAAAAAGTTATGGCTTGGCCAAAGTATTTCAATTTATTTTGACAAAGGTTTAACATGAAGGCTTGTAGAGCATTGTGTTCCTATTACAATGGAAAAGAAGTTATATGTTACACATTGTCCTACATTCCCTTTAGAGATGGAAGACATGAGCATATTTCATTACCAAAATGCAATTAGAAGCTTAATATATGATATGGTCTATACTAGCCAAAGCATTGCCCAAGTCGTTGGAGTAATTAGATGATATATGTCTAATCCTAGTAGAGTTCATTGAGATGTAGTTAAAAGAGTTCAAATATTTTAGGAGTATTCTTTATGTTTTCATGGTATGGAAGATAGATATTCTGTAGATATTCATGGTTATGCAAATTCACACTAGGTAGGTGATGTCAAAAGCAAAAGATCTTTGAATACATATGTTTTTAACTTAGTTAATGGTGCTATAATTTGGATGACTAAGAAACAAGTTGTGTTCACTTCGTCTATTATAAAGACAAGGTATATGGCAAAAACTCATGCTTATAAAGAAGTCAGTTAGATTGAGAGGTTGTGTTCAGACATTGGGTTAAAAAAAGGAGCAATTACAATTTATTGTGACAATTAGAGTGTGATCTACCTAGTGTGAAACCTGAATTTTCATGGCAAGGCCAACCATATAGGTGTTCAAAATAATTTTGTGAGATTCATGGTCGAGAATTGTAGGTTGAAACTAGAAAAGGTAGAAACTTTGATAGATATTGCAAATGTATTGACCAAACATGTGAGCATAGAGAAGTTTAAATGGTGTTCAGAGTCTATGTGTATCTTGGTCCCTAGCAATTGATTCCATGATGGTATTTTTTTTATTAGATAAAATGGGAAACAAGGGTCTAAACCTTATTACAAACAAATCCCACAAGTACGAACAAATACAATGGCCTCCTAGATGTGAGTAAGACATGACTGCAACCAATCTACCAAGCATAAACCAACACAACTACAACCAAAATCCATCAAACAAAAGAGAACCCAAGGATATAACCTAAACAATGATAGACCCAACATTATTCAATCTCAAGCTCTTCACTATAGTGTGAGATTGGGAGATAAATTTGGGAATACCTTTCTTCTACCTTTATACAATGTTCCAAAAAATATTTTCCAAGTCCTCTAATCTAGGAGAAGCAAGGGGGATTCCTCCATAGAGGCTCTAGCAATGGTGCAATAGAAACATAGGAATGTCAGTTCAAAGTAGCCAAATGTCAAACAACTTCCTCAAAAGCAAGTTGAAGCTAATTCGAAGTTAATGGAATAGTAGACTAAGCAACTGAAATAGAAGGTGGGTGGGACTCACCAATAGGAGTTGATGGAGCAACAAGAGAAAAATTCAACAAAGTCATGCTGGTCCTATGAGAACCTCACTCAAGAACCACAAGGGGAATGAGAAGAGAAATCCAACATCCTGTGAAGACTCGTCATTGAACCATCTACTAGAGAGTCAAAAGCATGAGTAGATAAGAGATATTTGCAATCATTCTTCCACCACATTGTTGTGCCCTTATGCTAAGAGAGTGGACAAACAAAAGTCGTGGCCAATGGCAAAGCATCATCTACATCTAAAGAAAAAATCCTTATAATCAAATTGTTGAGACTGAGGCCTATCCCCCACCATCAAAATAATATCCCCATGAAGAGGCTTGGAGATATCAATATCCACCAAAATACAAGCAAACATAGGCTAACCCATGAAGTAGTCGATTCAACCTTCAAGAAATGACCAATAGCATTACCAATGGCCTCATAGCATGAATCTTCCCAACACTAGAGAGAAAGATTTGGAAGTTGAACCCAAATCAATCTAACATTGAGAGGCTCTAAGAGGAGGTTGAAGAAGATAGACCAAAGCTTGACTGAGAGAGTGTTATCCCCACATCCACAACTTGTTGTCAACCATCAAATCTCTTTCTTTTGAAGAAGCAAAAGTTTCTATGAAGAAGCCCCAAGCACAAGGGAATAGCTTGATCTTACCATCAATGAAAGGCTTCCATGATTCCAAAACCCAATTGTGGAGATCAAAAAGAGAAGGCCACAAGTTATTGAATCTAGAGATCAAGCCTCGTCAAAGATAGAAGTTTTTATTTTCAATCATGTCTTGTCTACAAACCACCATAGTGGAGGATTGTGAACAAGGAAATGGCCTTATATTGTCACACAACAATGGGAAAGTAGGAACCCCTTAGCCAACAATAGTCACATATGACCCTTGGCAACCCACTCCCAAAACACCAAATTTCTCAACAATAGTGGCCTGATGCACAAGACAATCCACAGTCGCCTAGAGTGGAACTTGTAGAGACTCAACACTGTTATCAAACCCAAAAGCCTAACAACCACCATCAAGATTAAGGTTGGCCAAAACAAGGTTGTCACAAAGAACTATGTGAGTGGAGAGTGGCGAAGAACCAAATGAAGTAGGCACAACAAATGCAAAATCATGCAACAAAAGAATAGTTGTGACATATGAAGACTTGAGAACCTTATGAATATGGTATGCAACCAAGGGAGAAGTAGGATCCAAACCCACCCAAACATCGTTGCATGTAGACAACGTGAGAGAAATAGTCACTAGGACTTCAGAGAGGTGGTAGCGACAATGTGACGATGAATATTTTTTATATGTACCCCTTAGCTCTAACAAGGTGTTTGACAAGTGAGAGAATGGTGGGAGAAAGTGTCTCAAACTTCGCAAGTACTCAATTTTATTTATTTATTATGCAACATTTTTTCATAATTATTTGACATATTCGTATTGTTTTTTAATTAATATTTGTGCTCCACCTCAAATGTGGTGTTGGAATTTGTGCAAGGCATTTGATGCCATGTGTTAGTGCTTTTTTGTATGGGTTGTATGTTGTCATAAAGTGGATATATTTAGAAGATTTGGAGACCCTTTTTTTATCAAATTTTATGACAAGTTATGATGGTACCTTCTCACATGTAAGCCAAGAATAGAGGGAGTTACTTTCAATTGTTGATCGATTTGACAGGTTTTATTATTTTCCATATGGTGTCTATTTTGAGATAAGAAATTATGACAAGTCGGGTGCCCATGTTAAGTGTGTCAAACTACGAGTTGTAGATGATTTACTAATTTACTATATTTAGCAAGTGACAAGGAATCTTTATGGATGGTGTTGAAAATTGTGCCTAGGTTGAGCACCATCTTTTAGAGAGGGAGGAGGGGGTAGTAACATGGTTTTGAAAACCATTTATGGTTTCCAACTTGTTGGTTTGTCTATAAATTGGTACTTTGAGGAAGTGGTTTCATATGAGATATTTGCAAGTACACATGTTGATGAAATACTCCTATAAAGACTTGCATTGCAAATGTATAGTAATTCTCTTTCATATTTAATAATACATTGTGTAAGTTGGAGAAGGGATTTTCTCTTGAAATGGTTTTCCCCCATAAATCACAATGTTACAATAAATCATTTATCTATTTAAGATTGCATTTCTCTACTTTCTATAATAAGTTTGGATCAAATTTTAAATTTTATATACATTACTCTCTTCAAGATAGTTGTGGGAAGTCGTTTATGCATACCTTGCTTCCTTACAATGATGAGAATAGAATGAAAGGCCATATATCTCCAAGCTTCACACCAAAAGAAATACAATGATGAAGTAGGATTTTACAATATTCATTCCCTCAAGGGCTCTTAAAATCCACTTAACACACAAAGCTAAGCCCTAACATTGAATGTTAAAAAGGCCAAGCCCACCTGAGTCATGAGATAGACAATGGAACCCCTAGGCAACCATATGAAAACCATTTCCCTAAACAAAGGAATCCCATTAGATATCTCTAAAAAGTTTCTCAAATTTTTGATAAGACACTTTCAAGGGCACCCAACAAAACAAATCATACACATAAATAGTGGCTAGAACTTTAGAACAAACTTGAAATTTTCCTAGAAGAGAAAACAATTTGGCGATCCAATAAGCCAACTTTTGAACATGGGTGATGATAACTTGCCACAAGGAAGAAGGAGAAGCTTCAAAGGCAAAAGGGTACCAAGAAATCTAAAAATCCTTCCATGATTTAATTAATCTCCAAGTAAAGAATTGATTCAATTCAACTAAGGTAAAAGAATTTCATCTTGCAATGGGTTTTCTACCATTAAACAACTGAACCAAAAGTTAAACAGAATGCATCCAAACACTAGAAAGCCTATTTGACATTATCCACATCTTCTAAAACTGTGAGAAAAAATCATCAACAAAGAGGCCTTCAACAAGATGTTGGTGGAATCGGGAAGATTAATACCTTTAATCAAGTTCGAGAAAACATCAAGCAAAAGGTAGCCAAATCATTCAAAGAGAAGACAAGCGAACATCCCTCTCATATGGAATAAAAAAAACCCAAAATAGGAAGATTGATGGTCATTGATAGTGATACAAAAATAATTGGTGACTAAAAGCATTTGAATAGAGCATAAGAATTTGGGACTAAAGCCCAAAGCCTATAGCATAGCAATGATGAAAGGCCATTCAATGCGGTCATATGCTCTAGCAAAGTCACTTTTTGACAAAAATGGCTTATTATTGATAACACCTAACTCATTCAATTCCTTCCCAAACCAATAATAGTATCAATAATATACTTGAATTTAATGAATCTAGTTTGCTCGAGTCAAATAATGAGGAAGCAAATGATGCAACTTGAGAACAATGGCCTTAGCAATGATTTTTTAGGAGATGTTGAAAAAGGTCGTCAAACTCCAATTGCAAATGTCCTATAAATCTCAAGGTTTAGGTATGAATAATATTATTGATAATTTTACCTTAAGAATATGAATTATAGACTTTTGAGTACTCTAAAAAGATCGTTGCCAATCATATCCCACAAGGTTTTGTAAAATTTACAAGATAATACCACATCCTAGAGCTTTGTCATTTGCTATGGAGAATGCATCATAGACATCTTAGGTGAGAAGTTATTCACACAAAACTCACTAGGAAGTGGCGACTTCGCAAGGAACCGCATTAATGGATTGATGAAGAGCATTACCCTGTTCAAGAGGAGTCATGCTTTGTAAACCTCTTCATAATGCCCGACAAAAGCATGAAGAATGGCAAGAAGCTTGATT
>VDFB02086081.1:99628527-99654883 GCA_007258455.2 Sequoia sempervirens | reverse complement strand
GATAAATGTGAAAGTGCTTTACAACACTTTACAACACCTAAATAAGGTACAAATTTAAATACATTTTATTAAGAAGGGGCCCATTAAGCTTAATTAAGTAAATAAATCCTAGAAAATATGTTACAACACTTCACAAAACCTTTGCAAAGGACCAATTAAGGCATGTTTTAATCAAATAAAGGTCCTAGAATGATGTGAATGTGTACAACACATTACAACACTACTCCAAGACACCATTAATTCAGTTTTAATGTCAATTATCAAACCAAGTAATGGAAAAAGGCTACATTTTCCGTTACTACACATACATACATATATAACTATGTATTCGTGAAAGTGTGTATGTATCTCTATAGTTTCAATTTCTAATTGAACATAACAACATACTAATGCAAGAGCATCCTTGGTTCTTGGAAATCTTGCATCAACCAAAAAAAAATTATTTTTTCTTTCAGTGTTTGTTATTGTTTTGTTCTTGCTCAGTTCATGTTGGTGGATTCATCATATTTTCTCATTGGACCCAGCAGATCTTTGTGTACATTGTGGACATGATTTGAGCACTATTGGATCTTTTTTCTGGCAAATTATCAATTTTGGATTTCATGGCAGTTCTTGAACCGGCACCGGAATAGTTTTCAAGCCTAACGGTTAACTTGATCGTTCGTGGATCGTTCCCGTAACTTGTGGATCTCGATGGTATGATTTTAATTGTTCTGTGGAGTGTCCCCGACATTCATTATAAGGTCCGCACTTCATTCTATGCACTCGTTGATGGAGTAATTCAAATTTGAGGCCGACCTATTCATGCACACATTACATTTTCTTTCATTGGAGATTGTAATAATCTTTGGCCGATGCAAATGTTTGTTGACCTACGGATATCATATAAATCTTGTAGTAGATCATTAGGAAGGGGGGAGGAATGTGTAGATAATTTTGAAATTAGATTTGTAATATTTTAGCTCGCATATAGGAGCATATTGGAATGTTGTCATTCTAAACATTTTATATTAGGCCTGTGAGCCGAATCGGTAAGCCTAGATGTTACCAGTCAATTGTAACTAAGATTTTTGCTAATGAGAATATTTGCATCTGCATTTGCCTCCATATTTTTTGTTGCTTTCATTGTGTTACTCTTGCTACCTACCCCAGATTGTTCTCTTTGAAGACCCTCCTTTCGTGGCTGTACCATATTGGTATCAGAGCGAGATTTGTTCCTTGAGAGATCATCAGAGTTTGTGAAGTCCTACTAAATTATTTTTGTGGGGTGGAAAACTGAGGATTCAACCTGCAACTACAGAGGGCTTGTTTAAAGATGGCGGGAAGAAGAGATGGTAGAAGAAATGGAGTGCGTGGAAATGCAGACCCTGCTTTAATGGAGATATTGAGAGGAATTGTTGCCAAATTAGATGTAGTCAAAATGGCCCAGAGAAGAGGTTGACCAATTGATGATGTGAGTGATGAAGAGGTAGAAGTACAGGAAGAAAGAGGAAGAGAAGAGCAACGTGGCTTAGATCAAGGAGAAGAAAGGTTCATAAGAGCCCTAACTAGAGCGAATACAAAACCACATTTCAATCCACCGGATTATAATGGTAAGTTGGATTCAGAAGAGTTGCTTGGTTGGATTACAGAGATGGAAAAGTATTTTGAATTTGAAGGTACCTCTAAAGATAAGAAAGTGAAGTTTGCTTGTACAAAGTTGCAAGGACATGCATCCCTTTGGTGGGAACATTTGTAGAAAGATAGGAAAAGAAGAGGAAAGGAGAAGATAAATTCATGGGATCGGATGGTGAATAAGTTGAAGACAAAGTTTATGCCTACAGATTATCAAATTAGTTTGTTCTAAAAGTTGCAAAATTTGAAGCAGAAAGATTCAAGTGTGACTGAGTATACTGAGGAGTTCTATAAGTTGAATATCAGATATGGACATTCAAAGGATGAGATTGAGCAAGTAGCTAGATATGTGAATGGTTTGATGTCATCTATACAGGATGAGATCAGTTTGATTAAGTTTCAGAGTGTGGAGGAAGCATATCAATGTGCCCTAGAGGCAAAAGATAAGTTGAATAAAAGACATGAGCTGAGACAGAGAGGAAGAGGTGGAAGATTTTAGAGAGGAAGAACTTTTACTAGAGGAGGAAGAGGACCTTTTTTAGATCAGAATAAGGATAAGAAGATTAGTAATAATGACAGTTTGTATCATAGAAATGATGGAAGCCCTTACAAAAGAGGAGGATATGGTGGTTACCGGAATGAAGGTTATAGAAAGGATGATAAGTAGAAAAGGGTATTCAGGGGAACTTGTTTTAAATGTGGCAGAGAAGGACATAGAGAATTTGAATGTAATCAAGGAGACACGAGCATAAAGATAGAGAACAATAGAAGAACAGCCTTTGTTGAGGAAGATCATGTTGGATCATCTAACAAACCGGAAGATGGAGAAGTGTTGGTGAATAGAAGAGTATTATGTCAAATTGAGATGGAGAAGGAACTGTTGCAGAGGAAGAATTTGTTTCGGACCAAATGCAAGGTAGTTGGTAAATGTTGCAAAGTGATTATTGATAGTGGAAGTTCTAAGAACCTAGTTTCTGAAGAGATGGTGACTAAATTGAAGTTGGAAAGATTGAAACACCTAAAGCCCTATCAGATAGTATGGATTCAAGATGAGCATAAGATAATGGTAAGTGAACAATGTACATGTAGTAGACTTGTTTCTCAAAGAAGTGGTCAGATTGCATAGATTACCTAGGAGTATAGTTTCAGATAGGGATACAAAATTTGTTGGTTACTCTTGGAAAACACTGTGGAAGAAGTTAAAGACAAATTTGAAGTTTAGTTCTAATTTTCACCCACAAACTGATGGATAGACAAAGGTAGTGAATAGGAGTTTGGGAAATTTGCTGAGATGTTTGGTTGGAGTGAAGACCGGAAGTTGGGATTTAGTCCTTGCACAAGCATAATTTGCTTACAATAATTCAGTGAATAGGAGTATAGGAAAGACACCTTTTGAGATTGTTACTGGAGTTCATCCTAGAGGTATACTAGAGTTGAGAGACATCAGTATGGAAGATAAAAGGAGTGCAGAAGCAGAGGAATTTGTAAAACATATGAAGAAAGTGCATACTCAAGTGAAACAACAATTGGAAGATATGAATAGAAAGTATAAGGAGAAAGCAGATGAAAAAAGGAGACAAGGAATTTGAAGTTGGAGATGAAGTGATGGTGTATTTGAGGAAGGAAAGATTCGTAGTTGGAACATATAGTAAGTTGAAGATGAGGAAGTTTGGACCCTATAAGATTTTGAGGAAATTTGATTCAAGAAATGCATATGAAGTAGAGTTACCGAATGGTAGGGGTATATCGCCTATATTCAACATTGCAGACCTACATCAGTACCATGAGGCAGAATTTAGTGAAGATAGTAAAGAAAGATTGGAAAATCGGTTTCCTAAGCAGCAGTCTGATGAGATTGAGGAGGTTTTGGATATCAAAGATGGGAGGAAAACTCGCAAAAAATAGTACAAAGAATATCTTGTGAAGTGGAAAGACAGACCAGTGGAGGATTCTTCTTGGATTTCTTAGGTTGAGGTGGACCGTTTTGGTTTTCCTTTATCCCTAGCTAAGTGAGGGACTCACTTTTCATTAACCCTGAATGTATGATGCAGAAGCATCCTTAATTCTTGGCAATCTTGCATCAACCAAAAAATATATATTTTTTCTTTCAATTTTTGTTCTTGTTTTGTTCTTGCTCAATTCTTGTTGGTGGATTCATCATATTTTCTCACCGAACCCAGTGGATCTTTGTGTACATCATGGACATGTTCATTTTCCTTATTCCAAGATTTGAGTGCTATTGGATCTTTTTCAAGCAAATTATCGATTCTAGATTTCATGGCAGTTCTTGAACCAGCACCGGAATAAATTTCAAGCCTAACGGTTAACTTGATCATTCGTGGATCATTCCCATAACTTTTGGATCTCGATGGTGTGATTTTAATTATTTTGTGGAGTGTCCCCAACATTCATTATAGGTCCACTCTTCATTTTATGGACCCGTTGATGGAGTAATTCAAATTTGAGGCCGACCTATTCATGCACACGTTATATTTAATTTCATTGGAGATTGTAATAATCTTTGGCTGACGCGGATGTTTCTTGACCCAGGGATATCATATAAAGCTTGTAGTGGATCATTAGGAAAGGGAGAGGAATGTGTAGATAAGTCTGAAATTAGATTTGTAAGATTTCAGCTTCCATATAGGAGCATATTGGAATGTTGTCATTTTGAACATGATGTTATATCAGGCATGTGAGCCAAATCTGTAAGCCCGGATGTTACCGCTCGATTGTAACTGAGATTTCTGCTAATGATAATATTTGCATCTGCATTTTCCTCCATAAATTTTGTGTTGCTTTTGTTGTGTTACTCTTGTTGCACGGTCTAAATTATTCTCTTTGAGGACCCTCCTTCTGTGGCTACACCACATACATATTCAATTTTTGTATTCATCTAACTTTGTTAGTATTTATATATCTTTGTTGTTTCAATAGATAAATTTCATAAATGGTTCCATGCACTTCTTATATACACACCCTTTATATACAGTTCCAGCCTTAGCCATTTTTATTCATAGCATAACATGTGACATCTATGGCATTGAAAATGAGACCATGACTTGGCTTTTTATTGAATGCAAAGATGGAAATGAGCACTTTTGATTGGTAATTATCATTTAAAATATGGTTTGCGAACAAATTACCAATCTTCTTACTACCCATCATCACAACTATTGTGGAGAAAAATATATCGAAGATCGTTTGGTCGTTGATGTGGCCCCATAGTGATTCTTCAAATGCCTAGAACCTTCTTCATGGTTTCTTCAGTCATCGAGGCCAAATTCTTAAATATCCTTCAAAATTTTCTTGAGATTCCTCCTGTAGCTATTTGTATCTACAACTAGCAATCAAAATATGCTCCATTTTGTTCTTGGTTCCATCTCCTCAATTGTCCATAAATAATCTCTTTGTGGTGGGTCAAATCAAGTGAAATCTCGAAGTGAATAAGCACCGAGATTACCTCAATACCAGAGAGTCAAGAGTAGGCTTACTGGTACCAACATGGCATAATTGCAAGGGTTCAACAGTCCTCAAAGTAGCTTGATATGTGTGGCATGTTAGATTATTTTAGATTCTTGAATGAAGCGGAATCCTAAGACCACCAATGGAAAGATAAAATGTGATTTAATTTTGTTAGCTTGAGTGAACTCCTTGTCATGCCCTTTCACGTACTTGATTAAAAGTGCACTAAGAGCATCTCAATCATCAAATGTTGTGTAGGGGTAGAAAGGAGTGGCAAGGAAGATTACATTTTGTTATCCCAAAGTGAGAAATTCCACGTTTTCTTCTTCTTCACCCTTATATTTTGCAGCTTGCATATTGTAATTTCTATTTTATTTTTGTCACTGTGGAAGAGTATATAAATATTCTTTCATTAAATATAGATTGTATATATCTGCATGCATGATAAAAACTATTAAAAATGGTGAAATTATTGTGGGAAATAATCAAATAATTGGAACTTGGTAACATGTACCATAGATTTTATGACTATGGTATGTGCCAATGCAAGATGTTGATGTGGTATTTAGAACATTTAACAACATTATATTCAACTTTGAACATTAAAAATTTAATACAGCAATAAGTGAGTAGTGAAATTTCTATTTCAAGACATATTACAATTTGATTTACAATACCTATATATTGTACAATCTGATATTCAAGTTTTTTTCTAGTTATAACTTGTATATATTGTGCAATCTGTTACTGAAGTTTTTTTCAGCTATAACTTGTATATATTGCACTGTACAATGTGATTTGTATATATATTTATTTGTTCATAAAAAATGACTACACACATTCACACACGTGTGTGTGTAATCTTTGTTGTTGTACATGCACTATTGTAAGGATGTTTTGATGTTTGATTGTTACTACATCAATTGTCTAATATTTTTTTTAAGGCATGTGAGCACTGAGACATGATGTGACAATGTTGATAATGGAGAATTCAATGAATGTATTTTTTAACACACTAAACAATTTGGGATATTTTTCTCATATAGATAGTGTAGTGTAGAAAAATGTATCCCTTTACATTTTCACACTTGTTTGGGCCCTCGTGAACTAAATGGACTTAATTGTGCCTTATTTAGGGTGTTGCAAAGTGTTTTCTTGCACTTTACACAAATCTAGGGTTTTTATTAATTAATTGGGTTTCTTTATGCCTTATTTGGCCTTATTTTGCATCCACAAGTCTTAATTAATGCATCTTTCTAAGATTAATCCCTACATTTACCAACATCCAATCATAATTCATATGTTTTTGGATTATATGGCCTAGATTTATTGATTCGGGACTCATACGCCACCTAGGTCGTATGGGTCCCACCTAAGTTTTGGGGCCCCGATTTGGATTTCACATTAATCTAAGCAATTCTTGAAAAGTGTGTCCCAAGCTTAGCCTAATGAGACTCATACACTGTTTTTGGCGTATGAGTCCTGCTTAGCTTAGACCTAAATTAAATTCAAATTCTTGGTGAGATTTTATTCTCCTAGATCTAATGTCAACTTGTAGTGTTGTAATTTCGAGAAATTTGGCATAAACAAGTATAAATACAAGGTTATTTCACTCATTTCTCTCCTAGCAAGCAATCAAGTGACCTAGCAAGATGAATAAGCATCCCTATAGAAAATTTGAGTTCACAAGAGCATTCAAGTGTTTACAAGAGCATTCAAGAGCATTCAAGAGTTGATTATCAAGCATTTTGGAGCACTATTCAACTATCAAGCATCATGTGAAAGTCATCATGCATCATGTTTGTTTTTGAGATAACATTTTTTATGTAGGGTTTTATGATTCAAGCAAGCATTCAAATCAAGATCCATATCATTCAAGCAAGTTTAAATATCTAAATCCATTGTAGCCATTACATACAAGATTGCAGCCTTTTGTTCCTAGGGTTTGGTGAGTTGTAACATATCATATTTGTTCATTCATTTTTCCTCTCTATTTAATTTCATTTCAAGGTTTGATTACCAAAATGAGATTTGACCAAGGAAAACCCCTATCCACTAACAAAACAACATTTTTCACTCTCTCTAGTGTGTAATTTACAAATCTAGGTTGAAGATACATTAAAGAGCAAGATTGGAAGAAGTTGTCAAGTTGTTAAAGTTGTCACCTTGTTCACAAGATCACTAAAAGACACCTATAGAGAAAATTTGATAATTTCAAACTAGGAAATTAGGATTGGAAGAAAGAGCGAAGATTGAAGAGAATATTCAGATCTTGATCCTCTGAAAAATCCAAGCAGGACCGATACACCAGTTCTGGCGTATGAGTCCTAGTACAATCAATTTTCCAAATTTTAGGAGTTCTAGACTTGTCATTGTTAGAAATTTATGTTCCTACCCAGAAACCCTAATCTAGGACTAAATCGCCCAGCCTAGCGTAGGATTCCCAGTGTGCATTAAATTCAACATTTCAAGTCTTCATTCAAGCTTCTACAAGTTTCCAGGTGCACCTCTCTGATTTCTCAATTTTTTGTTCTATTTTGCATTCATTTCTAGGTCATTTACTTAAAGTTTGCAAAGAATTAGGTGTTGTCATTAGATCTTGCATGTTACTAATCTTTCCAAGCCCTATATTGGTGGTGAACCCTTGTTTAGTCTTTGATCATACCCTAGGACAACCTTTAGCAGATCTCTTTTACTTCATTCTATCCTTCGATTGAGATCTCTAGGGTTTCCTTGAGTGAGATAGGATTCTAACCATAGTGTTCTATCTCCCAAAAGGATAGAACCTCATCCCATTTTTTGAGGTTTCAGATAGTACTTAGATTTGTATAATACAATAGTTATTCCTTTAGCCAATATGTCATTGTATTGTTTATCTTCTATAATAATTGGCAGTTGTACATGCACTATTGTTAGGATATTTTTTTACATGTATGTTGGATGCTTCCTTAATTATATACTTTTATTTTGGGAGGCACATGAAGAGTCATGGGAGGTTTCTAGAGCACCTTCAATTATAACTAGACATTTTAGGTAAAGTCTTGGAAGACTTTACTTTGGCAATGACCCGGTAGATATCATGTGTTGTTTGTATTGTTCATTCCATTTGTGTTATATTCTATTGTTATTTTATTTATTGCTTTCATTTATATATATGATACAATTACTGAGAGTATGTTTTATATGTATATGTATATGTTTTTTGGTGTATATTTGATTGCATATATGTATGTATATGTGTGTTTAGTTAAACAAAACATTATCTTTTTTTATTTGTATATGTATATGTATATATATTTTAGATAGAACTTGTATATATTGTGATATACTATACCATTCATATAGATATGTGTGTATGTGAATAGCATAGTACTGCACACATATATGTTTGTAAGAATGAGTTCACCCTAATGGGCCAAAATAAAAGATTGGTTCCTTTCAGTGGGACCCTTCATATTTCATCTTTATCAACTGGTGGTTAAGAGTGTAGGAAACAAACATCTAATTAATGACCTTGGGACACCTCTTCCAATTATTAAACCCTCATTTAAAGTGTTTTATATTAATTAGAGTGAGGACCAATTGCAAAGGAATACTTTTGCAGCAAATGCTACTATATTTCACTAAAAGAATTTATTATGACATGTCAACACCCTATATTTAGTCGATAGGCTATATATAGTGAGAGGTTCCAGCCTGAAACTTGTCTCACATCAAGAAACAACCAAAATTTCTCATAAAACAACACTGGTAAACTACAAATTTTCTCAGAAAATAGTTAATGGTTTTTATACAAAACGAAATTGAATAGCAGAAAAACTCTTGCTTCTCATTGCATTCAATTATATTGAATGTCAGTTCATGCATTTATAATTCTCCAAATCAAATCGGATTTTTGTTGACTCACATTTAATATGCAGATTTCGCAATCTAATCAAATTTTTGTCACACACAATCCCTAATTCCCTTATATTTGTACATCCATTTTTCATTAAAAAGATTGAAGTGGTGGTTATAGGGGGATTTGTTTTGGTTCATCTAATTTGTAAAGAAAAATCTACAATTGTAGGACTTCTTAAAATTTTCCTACAAACTCTAACTATTTTTCCTCTCATCGACATCATTGTTAAATGACTCAATTTGTGTAGAATCTTGAGGTAAGTCACTTGCCATGGTCTCAATGAGTTTTATTTTTTGAATATGTATGTCGCTCTAATTGTTTATTTGTTCTATTTTATTTTATTTTGAACAATTATGTTGTTATCTGCTAATTTGAATTTAATGGTTGTTTGGACTTTGAAAGAATTCATTTGTTACCGTTGATGCCAATGTCATATTTGTAGACTGACACAAAGTTAAAATCAGGGTTTTAGGAACCATTGTGATCAAGAAATTAGGATTTTCAGGGTTTTAAATGTTTTCGAATTAAACATTAATTTGGAGGTTTTTCTTTTCCAATTCATTTTATACGCATCATTCTTTTGAATTTTTGCAGTACACATCTCTTTTTCCCATATTTAGCTTGTTCTGGTGGCTAGAAATTGAAGAAAGGTGATCTTGTATGCAAGGACCAGATTTTTTGAGGAGTTGCCTAGTTTTTCATAAGAATTTCAGTTGATTAGGCTTATTTTTCAGTGAATTTCATTTGTGATTCAGTAGTTGGCCAGAGGGAGTGAGATATGTTGTGATATTTTCACAGAGTGGCAAAAATTGTTGAACTATTGGGCTCTTTAGTTTTTTAGATGCTCTTCAGGTGTTATACTAAAGTAGCACATTAAAGAAGAGAAGATAGTGGGCTTGAAGTAAATATAATTGTAGGTTGGAGTGTAATATCTGCTTTCTAAAAAAATTTGGAGTAGTAGAGGAAAATTGGCCAAATCTATGGATTCGACATGAAGAAATGAATTTTGGGGTATTCTTAAGTAAGAATTTTGTTTTTTTTGGTTTTAAATTAATATTTGAGGTAAGTGGAAGCTTTAAATGCTTCTTGCAGTAGATTAATATTTTGCAAGAATCAAGTGAAAGTAGATCATGAATTTAGATCAAAAAAGGTTGAAGTCTTTGGATGAAGCAATTAAAGATTCACAACAATGGAGGGGTTTAAAGCATTCTTGGGGAAAATTTAAAACACTATTTGAATTTTTTTTAAATGGATATTTTCCCAAATTTCGGGTTTTAACTCATTTGGCAAGCATCATTATAGCGGTGAAAGTCTAGTTTTTGTAGAAACTTGGCATGGTCCAAGCTTTGAAATTTTTAGCCTTTCTGTCCATTATTTGAACGAGGGCTACTGCCTAAAGAGCCTTGTTGTACATTTTGGTGATCCTTTGTAGGCTTTTTAAATTTTATTTACTGGTTTAATCATGGTGACATTAGTTTCAAGCATTCTTTTGAAGTTTTCGTAGAACATGAATGTGAACTTCAAATTCATCCACATAAGAGGTTGGGTTATGTATAGTATAGCTAGTCACAAATAATCCATATCCACATAAGGGCTTGGGTTGTCTGTACATACAATTTCAAACCCATGTAGAGAAAGTGTTGGATTTGCATGTGAGTATGGATAGAAAAGTGACCACTATGAGCATTAAAATGTGGCTTTGTCATGGGGGATTAGATCATCTTTTCATGTGTTTGTGTGTGGTCTTTTCCGCCATTTGAAATCTCTCAACTCAGTTGTATGACTAGCTTGTATGTGGTGAAGTCTTTAATAAACTTCTTGTTTGTCTCCACTGAATTGAATGGCATGATTGTATTTCCAAATAAATAGGGTGAGGAAGAGTTTATGAATGAACATTGTAAAATCATTTGACTGTATCTATGTTGATGATACAAGGAAGATAGTGAACATGATGAGGTCGAGTGCGAGCTATCATGTAAATGCAGTAGAGGATTCAAGGGCAATGAATCAAATCGAGAACTTTTCGCCTTCTGGGCTTAAGGTTTTGGTTGTGGATGAGGATCTTCTTTTCCATGTAGTACTTAAAGGAATGTTTCGTCGGTGTAGTTACAAGGGTAAGAAATAAGAACCTTTTGAGTTCAATACTTGAATAGTTGAATTTGTGTAGTAAAGATTTTAGCAAATAAGTTGTAAGATTGTTTAGAGGCTCTGCTTGAGGTTCTCATGGGCCTGGTAGAAATGGTCATGTTATGGCTCTTTGGTTGTAGAATTAGCCATGATGAATCCTTTTGAGTTTTTGCAATTTGAACTAACAATCTGAGGAGAGTTGAACCTACGATGGGTTTTTGGCATAGCTTTTTTCAGCCAGGATATGCTTTGGAAATTGCCCATGATTTATATTTACTTTCATCAAGACTTAGTCTTTCCTTTCAGAAGTGCACTGCTACATTAGATTTAAGTAAAAACACTTCTCTATAGTCATCAGCCATTTTATGCCCCTCATAGGGTAAAACCCTAGTTCTATGGTTTTAGAGCCATTAGCAAAATTTGTATTTACATTGCAAGAGATTCCCCAACAATAATGCATGAGTTCAGTTCCCCTTTAATTGTGTTTATGAATGTGTTATCATACTATGATAACAATTAGCTTCTAAGGTAGCAATCTTTCTAATGTTTTGTATAGTCTTGTCTTCTTTACCTTTGGTCATTTTCATTAGTGGTGGTTATTTTTTTAAGGTTCTTCAAACTACATTGGCTCAATTACTTTTGCATTGTGGTAGTATTTGATAGGAAACTGAATGGGTTGTATTATATCTACATATTTTCTTTGTTCATTTTGTCTTCTACCGTGAGTTGTGTCCATTTTTAGTCTAGAAAAGGTGTATGCACAAGCAACCATGATTTTCTAATGTCAGTCACAAGATTTATGATTATTCTATGAAGAAACCAAATCTCTAAATTTTATTTTCGTCATATGATCATATCTTGTTTGATCAAGTTTCATGCAAGACAACAAGGATGTGTCAATCATTGTGGTTATGATTATTTAGCATGTGATAATCTACTTTGTAGCATATTCTGCATGTTTTTTGGTCTCTTGCTTAGTTTTGTTCATTGCATTTTTTAACATTCAAGCCTAAAGCACTAAAATGCAATTGTACTTATCCAACATTCATTATTATTGTAATTTTGGACATATAATTGTCTAATACCAACTTCAAATATCAAATCTTTACTGTCTCAGGGTCTGAGCTATCCCTGGATTCATGGCTCAGAATAAAGAACATGGTTGCAACAGGAGGTTTAATAGGCTTTATTGCAGGTGTATATATTTACACAATGCAGGCAGTTGGAGGCATTGATGAATCAACATGAACCTAAAAATTTATTTCCAAACATTTGATTCAATCTTAATGTTTAAGATTGCTTATCAAGTGAGATTGTTCTTTCTATGGTTAATCAAATTATAATAAAAATGAAATGGTGTAATAAATAAAATAAATACTTTGCATGTTTTGAGGCGATGATGTGTGAGGGCTCTTGTGGTGCCGCTCGCAATGGCGAACCTACTATTTTGGCCATGCATAGGGATGGTGAACCAAAATATGGTGTTTTGCAATCATGAATGAAGGGAAAATCCTCGCATTTCCCTGGTGCGAAGTGTGGTGGATGCATTGTTGCAGTGGGGGAGGGATGGAAGAGGTATGATCTTTGATCTAGGGCATATCAAGAATCGGCGTCATCTTATCCTCCTATCCCTTGGACCTTTGACCCTCAAGCTACTAACGATGCAGGGGCCATGCCCATTGGCTCTGTTGATGGGTACAAAAATAGGATGAATCCATTTCATGTGTGTTTATATTTTTTCCATAGGCAAGTTGTGCAAGCAAACCCTATTCCACCTTGCCCTCCAATTTCTCATGCTCCCTCCCCTCCAAAAAAGAATAGTGGCTCTCAATCTGGTGGTGATCATTTCTCCTTTGGGAATTTGATTGTCTCCTTTTCCAAGGAGCCTGCAGACTTTTACATCTCTGATGGATGTATTGAATCAATTGCGGAGGACTAGGGTAACTACTCGGTGGCTCTGCAATGCTTGCACAAGTGTCCTTCAGTGTCCTTTGTTATCGAATGGATCAAATGCATCTAGATTAATCTGACTCTTCCTACTATAGAATCATTGGATTTTGGTTTTTTTCTAATAACCTTTTGTTCTACGGAGGCCTGTAAGTTTTTTTTGCAGAAAGGGCCTTGGTTTCTCAGGCACTTTGGCCTCTTTATTTCTCCTTGGTCGCCTTTCTTTGACCCAGCTACAGTGAAGATCACACGTATTCCTATTTGGATCAAAATTTACAACCTACCCCTAGTTCTACGCAATGTGGATATGCTTAGAAATATGATCAACCAGGTGGGGTCCTTTGTCATGCTTGATTCTGACAAGGTGGCTTCAAATCACAAATTCTATAAGGTGTGTGCAATGGTGGACATCTCAAAACCCCTCTGTCACTCTATCAGGATCATTCTTCACATCGTGTCTGGACTCGGTTTTTAAACTATGAGGGTTTACCCTTCTGTTGCTTCCGCTGCAATATGCTTGGACATGGGATTGAAGCTTGTTCCCTCAAATATTTGGTGAGGGCGAGGAATGTTTGCTTGAAGAAGTGGGTCAAAAGGGCAGTGCTTCTAATATTGAGTTCATTTAAAGGAATCATGGTAAGTTCTTTGATTCTCCCTAGGAGTCGGCGTCGATTCTGGATCAACATCCCTCTTCTCTTCCAATTATCCATGTCCATGAGAGCCCACCTAATTCTCCCTCTGGGTCAAAGGAGGATGGCTCTAAATCTAACGATGCTTTCCCTTTCATGGAGGGCTTGGAGGAGTAAATTCATGATTTTTTTGATGATTTTTCTCTAGAGTTGCCCCTGAAACTTGGGATTTCTTAGTCTTTAAGTGGAAAATTAAAACCTAATTGTGGTTCAAAGTGGAAGGCTAGGAGGAAGGCTTTTGCAAAAAAACTCTGCACTAAAGGTTTAGACACAGTGGAAGCTAGTTTGCAATGGACCTTGGATACACTTCTCTTTCAAAACACTCGTAGGGCGTAGTCCTTTTGGGCATCTATGCTCTTCTTTCTCTTCTTGAGTGTCATTGTATCAATTCTAAAAAAAAAATAGTTGTGTTTTCTTCTATAGGTCTCTTTAGCTCTCCTCTTTCTATTCTTCTAGAGACTCCTATAGCTCTCAACCTCTTCTTTGTTGCTTGGCAGATATTTATAATTTTTATTACTTTTTTAATAAAGGGAGTAGGCCCCTATCCCCATAGCTTACGAAACAAAAAAAAATGAAATGGTGTAATTTTTAAAATATAAATTACTTGGGAATTGTTTTTTTTTCATATTTTGGAGAGATAGAAATAGGCTTTGTGTATAGTTTTAGAATCATACAGACCTGAATGTATTTCCAAACATTTGATGCGATCTTAATTAGTAATATGTAGTTTCCACAGTTCACGATAATAAAAATCATACACAGTTACAAGCCAGAAATCTCGACATTGTGATCTCAATATTAAATATTTCTTTGAATGTTTCACCAATCAAGAAGGGGTGTATTTCTCCTACCAAATTTTTACTTGTGTGTGCTATAACTTAACTCTTGTATCATATTTCTTTTTAAATGCATACTTTCAATCTTATCATTGATATTATTCAATACATACATTATACATTTGGATCTTGTATGCATGTATAATAGTTCCCCATGAATGGCTTAATGCTAGAAGATTATTATATCATAAAAGTGGTGTTTAGGCAACATTCTTGGAAACATTATGAAATATTCATAATTGCTTCCAAATGTGATCATAAAATTGTTAAACATTATATAAACTCATGCCAAATGTAAGTTATAATTGCTAGGCCACCTCCTTGCCATGCGTTCAAAAATATTGGTCACCTCATTGCAGTGGCAAGATTTGAACTTGAGTCATATCGATACAAATGCTCCCTACTATCATTAGGGAGCAAGAGGTAGCAAGAGAAAACATAAATGGTAATTGGATATTTTAAGGTAAACAACCTAGGATATGAAAACCTTTTGTGCAGACAAGATTGATTTATTTGACATCGACACATATAGTGGGGGATAAAACATGGTGCATTATAGGTAACTGTGTTCAACATTTCAATTTTAAATCCTATTGGTACTTTGAAGAAAATATGTGAACATCGAAAAAAAGTTGTATGACATCTTTGAAGGGCTTTCAATCCCTTTTGAGGCTATTTGTTTTATTGTTGTTTTATAAGAAATATTATTGATTCAAGGACATTTATATAGACCACAAATTATAGAGAAGATCAATTTAGAAAATCCAAGATATGTGTTGTATGGCCTAGAAACAATTTTTTTGAGAAATCAAAATTTGTTGGGATTTAGCTATAGGGATTTGCCTTTTTCTTGCCTTGAAATGTTGCATTAGAAGGTAATGCTTCATGAGAATTGCAGAAACAGATCTAGAAAGGATTATAAACATATTATTTTCATGGAAATGGAAAGTGGTAAACACTAGGTGCCAGAACTTAGCTAAAACAATCATCTCTATAGGCATTACCTACTCACATGATGTTACTATTAGAATCATAGCTTTGTTGCAAAGGCAATATCTATTATTTTTAGACATGGAAATAAATGAAAAACAAAAACAAGATCAGTTCAGTGGAGTGGGAAAAAATGTATTGCTTAAATCACATTGGGGATTAGGTTTAGGCTATGTGAGGATATTAACAGAGGATTTCCATCAAGATTCCTATGGAAAACTAACGAGGGAAAAAGGTGGTGGAATCCTATAAGTACAGTGTCTAGATTCTAAATGTAGCCTCTAACACTTCACATGGGTAAAAATAATGTGTGTGAGTTGTTACTACAACTCACATAATGATTATAGGTATTAGATTTGTTATAGTTTGGTTTATTTAATTATGAGTTGTTAGAACTCATATATGTAAAGGGAGTTGTTATAGGAGATATAACAACTCTCCTATAATATAGGATATGAAAAATCCTATATATATGTTTGTAATTCATATTATGAGGGGTGAGAGTGGAATTGAAATATAATATTACTTTGTGTGCTAAATTTGCTCCCATTTTTTATCATGGTATCAAAGCAAGGTTGATTTTGTACCTATTATTTAGTGATATGTATGTTGCTTTCTCTAACTTCCATGATGTACAAGCATAGTGGCAAACAAAAGCACCAGCGTAATGAAGTTCAGGGATCTTGAAAGGGTTTGTGGGAGGATCCAAAAAACCACACGAGGTGGACAGATGGTGGAGGTTCCTATTCACATCAAGGTTTGTGGTAAGCCTATTAAAACCATGGGAGGAGAGAGCCTTTCTTTGGATCAAGGTCATGAGTCGGTTGGACATGCCATAGGGATGATCATACTGCAGATGAAGGGTGTGAGTTTGTACCATGTTCACACTAAGGGGGGGAGTTAGAGAAAGCAACATACATATCACTAAATAATAGGCACGGAATCAGCCTTGCTCTGATACCATATCAGATATGCAAAGCAATCGAATTGATCTCCTTTACATTGTAATCATGTATTTATACAATTAGATAGGAGATTACCCGTGTGTTTGCTAGCAATGACGGGTATAACAAATTACCAGCTCAATTCCTAAATACACTACAAGACATTAACAAATCAAAACTATGAAAACAAACTACGCACGTGTGGACAATGGTGGAATATGCCAACAGAAAATAGTTATGTGCTGCTAGTTTGGTATCTTGTTATAGGAGATCCACATATGGTTATTGAGTTTTCAACATAATCAAAGTATACTTTTCAAATTATCAAATAAATTAACAATAATTCTTTTTCTTAGACTCATTGCATACAAGCATAGAGAATCGTTGACTACAAAATCCTAAAAATAATTATCTATCGGCCTAACCCTTGCACCCCCTCCTAGGTTTTCATATCCTAGATGGTTTACCTTAAAATATTCATTTCCATTTATGTTTTTTCTTGCCACCTCTTGTATATTTCCCCTTATTTTGAAGTTTATATAAAGATATTTTTTTAGAATTGCAATGTAATGATAGCAGGGAGCATTTGTGTCGATATGACTCAAGTTCAAATCTTGCCACTGCAATGAGGTAACCAATATTTTTGAACACATGGCAAGGAGGTGGCCTAGCAATTATAACTTACATTTGGCAGATGAGTTTATATAACGTTTAACAATTTTATGATCATATTTGGAAGCAATTATGAAGATTTCATACTGTTTCCAAGAATGTTGCCTAAACACCACTTTAACGATATAATAATCATCTAGCATTAAGACATTCATGGGGAACTATTATACATGCATACAAGATCCAAATGTATAATGTACATATAATAATATCAATGATAAGATTGCAAGCATGCATCTAAAAAGAAATATTATACAAGAATTAAGTTATAGCACGCACAAGTAAAAATTTGGCATGAGAAATGCACCCCTTCTTGATTGGTGAAACATTCCAAGAAATATTTAATATTGAGATAACAATGTCGAGATTTCTAGATTGTAACTGTGTATGATTTTTATTATCGTGAATTGTGAAAACCACATATTACTAATTGAGATCACATCAAATGTTTGGAAATACATTCAAGTTTGTATGATTCTAAATCTATACACAAAGCATATTTCTATCTCTCCAAAATAAGAAAAAAACAATTCCCAAGTAATTTGTATTTTAAAAATATACAATGTTTCATTTTTATTATAATTTGGTTAACCATAGAAATAATAATCTCACTTGATAAGCAATCTTAAACATTAAGATTGAATCAAATGTTCGGAAATACATTTTTAGGTTCATGTTGATTCATCAATGCCTCCAACTGCCTACATTGTGTAAATATATACACCTGCAATAAATCCTATTAAACCTCCTATTGCAACCATGTTCTTTGTTCTAAGTCATGCTAGACAATCCAGGCATAGCTCAGACCCTAAGACAGTAAAGATTTGATATATGAAGTTGGTATTAGACAATTATATGTCCAAAATTACAATAATAATGAATGTTGGAAAAGTACAACTAAGTTTTAGTGCTTCGGGCCTAAATAATCACAAATTGCAATGAACAAAACTATGCAAGAGACCGGAAAACATGCAGAATATGCTACAAAGTAGATTATCACATACTAAATAATCATAACCACAATGATTGACACATCCTTGTTGTCTTGCATGAAACTTGATTAAACCAACTATGATCATATGACAAAAATAAAATTTAGAGATTCAGTTTCTTCATAGAATAATCATAAATCTTATTACTAACATTAGAAAATCACGGTTGCTTGTGCATACACCTTTTCTAGACTAAAAATGGACACAACTCATGGTAGAAGACAAAATGAACAAAGAAAATATGTAGACATAATGCAACCAAGTTAGTTTCCTATCAAATACTACAACAATGCAAAAGTAATTGACCTAATGTAGTTTGAAGAACCTTCAAAAAATAACCACCACTAATGAAAATAGCCAAAGGTAAAGAAGACAAGACTATACAGAACATTAGAAAGATTGCCACCTTAGAAGCTAATTGTTATCATGGTATGATAACACATTCATAAACACAATTAAAGGGGAACCAAACTCACGCATTATTGTTGGGGAATCTCTTGCAATGTAAATACAACTTTTGCTAATGGCTCTAAAACCATAGAACTAGGGTTTTACCCTATGAGGGGCATAAAATGGTTGATGATTGTAGAGAGGTGTTTTTACTTAAATCTAACATAGTAGTGCACTTTTGAAAGGAAAAACTAAGTCTTGATGAAAGTAAATATAAATCGCATGGGCAATTTTCAAAACATATCTTGGCTAAAAAAAGTTATGCCAAAAACCCATCTTAGGTTCAACTCTCCTCATATTTTCAACTCAAATTGGAAAAACTCAAAAGGCTTCATCGTGGATAATTCTATAGCTAAAGAGCCATAACATGAACATTTCTACCAGGCTCATGAGAACCTCAAGCAGAGCCTCTAAACAATATTACAGCTTATTAGCTAAAATCTTCACTACACAAATTCAATTGAGCAAGTCTTGACCTCAAAAGGTTCTTAGTTCTTAGCCTTGTAACTACACCGACAAAGAATTCCTTCAAGTACTACATAGCAAACAGGATCCTCATCTACAACCAAAACCTTAAGCCCATAAGGCAAAAGGTTCACTCAACCTCATTGTGTTCACTATCTTCCCTATATCACCAACATAGACACATTCAAATTATTTTATAATATTCATTTGTAAACCTTGCCTCACGCTATTTATTTGGAAATATAATCATGTCATATTCAATTCAGCAGAGATAGACAAGAAGTTTAAAGACTTCACCATAAACAGGCTATTCATACAACTATGAGTTGAGAAGTTTCAAATGGCAGAAAAGACCACACACAAACACAAGAAAAAATGATCTAATCCCCCATGACAGAGCCACATTTTAATGCTCATAGTGGTCACTTTTCTATCCATACTCACCTGCAAAGCCAACAATTGCTCTACATGGGTTTAAAATTGTATGCAAAGATAACCCAAGCCCTTATGCGGATATGGATTATTTGTGACTGGCTATACTATACATAACCCAACCCCTTATGTGGAAGACTTTGAAGTTTGCATTCATGTTCTGCAGAAACTTCAAAAGAATGCCTGAAACTAATTTTGCCATGAGTAAACTAGTAAATAAAATTTAAAAAGCCTACAAAGGATCACTAGAATGTATAGCAAGGCTCTTTAGGGAGTAGTCCTCATTTAGATAATAGCCAGAAAGGCTAAAAAATTCAAAGCTTGGACCATGCCAAGCTTCTACAAAAACCAGGCTTTCACCACTGTAATGAAGCTTGCCAAATGAGTTAAAACCCAAAATTTGGGAATATCCATTTAAAAAAATTCAAATAGTCTTTTAAATTTTCCCTGAGAATGCTTTAAACCCCTCCATTGCTTTGAATCTTTAATTGCTTCATCCAAAGACTTCAACCCTTTTCTAATAAATTCATGAGACTTTCACGTGATGCTTGCAAAATATTAATCTACTGCAAGAAGCATTTAAAGCTTCCACTTACCTCAAATATTAATTAAAATTCGAACAAAACAAAATTCTTACTTAAGAATACCCCAAAATTCATTTCTTCATGTCGAATCCACATATTTGGCCAATTTTCCTTCACTACTCCAAAATCTTCAGAAAGCAGATATTACACTCCAACCTGCAATTATATTTACTTCAAACCCACTATCTTCTCTTCTTTAATGCACTATTTTAGTTTAACACCTGAAGAGCATCTAAAAAATTAAAGTTCCTGATAGTTCATCAATTTTTGTCGCTCCATGAAAATATCACAACATATCTTGCTCCCTCTAGCCAACTACTGAATCGCAAACAAAAACCATTGAAAAATAAGCCTAATCAACTAAAATTCTTCTAAAAAACTAGGCAACTCCTCGAAAAATCTTGTCCTTGAATACAAGATCACTTTTCTTCAAATTCTAGCCACCAGAACAAGCTAAATCTGGGAAAAAGATATGTGTAGTGCAAAAATTCAAAAAAATGATGTGTATAAAATGACTTAGAAAAGAAAAACCGCCAAATTAATGTTTAATTCAAAAACATTTAAAACCCTGAAAATCCTAATTTCTTGATCACAATGGGCTCCCAAAACCCTGATTTTAACTTTGTGGTAGTCTGCAAATATGACATTGGCATCAACAGTAACAGAGGAATTCTTTCAAAGTCCAAACAGTCGTTAAATTCAAATTAGCAGATACCAACATAATTGTTCAAAATAAAATAAAATAAAATAGAACAAATAAACAATCAAACCGGCATAAATATTCGAAAAAATAAAACTCATTGAGACCATGGAAGTGACTTACCTCAAGATTCTGCACAAATTGAGTCGTTTGACAATGATGTCGATGAGAGTAAAAATGGGCAAAGTTTGCAAGAAAATTTTAAGAAGCCATACAATTGTAGATTTTTCTTTTAAATTAGATGAACCAAAACAAATCTCCCTATAGTTTTTGCTTCAATCTTTTCAATGAAAAGTGGATCTAAAAATATCAAGGAATTAGGGCTCGCATGTGACAGAAATCTGATTAGATTGCAAAATATGCATATTAAATGTGAGTGAACAAAAATCCGATTTGATTTGGAGAATTATAAATGCACGAACTAACATTCAATATAATTGAATGCGGTGAGAAGCAAGAGTTTTTCTGCCGTTTAATTTTGTTTTGTATAAAAACCATTAACTGTTTTCTGAGAAAAATTTGTAGTTTACTGACGTTTTCTGAGAAAAATTGGTTGTTTCCCGGCATGAGACAGGTTTCAGGCTGCAACCTCTCACTATATATAGCAAGTTACAATAATAGCAATCAATCAAAGCACTATATAGAGGAAAGATCCACTTGATTTTCATCTTTTGGAATGTTAGAGGCCTTATAGAAGCTTCTCATAAGTTCTATTTATCATTTGAAGTTTAATAGTTTAAACCATTTGATATTATATGTCTACAAGAAATCAAATTTATAAGATTTTTTATTCAAGACACCTTCAAGTTAGTTTGGCTTCAAATGTTTCATCTTATCATATTGCATGAGGTGGGAGAAAGTGATAGATGCATGTTACTTTCTCTGAATTTAAACTCATCTATTATTGCCTCTAGGGAAGACCTTGATCACCATGCCATGTGGGAAAACCTCCACTTAAATAGGAGAATGATGAGGATTGCCAACACTTATGTCGCTTATGATGGTCTTGAAAGAACAGCATAATGGCTTTGGTTTGCTAACAACTTGTCACTTTCTAACTAGGTCATTTATAGCATAGCATATAACATCCATGGTTTGTATGGTCCAACTTGTTGCTCAACAAGGACATAGTACTCAAATTTCTTAATTGTGGTATGCTTTCTAAGCAACAAGCATTTTGTCTCTTCTCCCACAATGACAAATTTATGAAAGTTCATTATAAGATCATTCTTTCTAATCACAATCCCATCACTTTTAAAGTTCAATGAGTTTATGTTTGAATGCATTTCTATGATTTTATGCTTCATTGAGTTTCTAATCACAATCCCATAACTTAACAATATTGCCAAGATGGCAGAGATTGCAGGCATTACTGTATAAGAATGATAGCCAATCTAGTTTTGTGATGTTTGAGAATCATTTTGCTTCTAAATTGAGAAGGGTATTAATTTTGAATATGCCAAGAATCCCTACAGCATTGCATGAATTCTTAAGGCCTAAAGACAGGAGGCCTGATTTGAATATCCAACATAATTGGGGGGATTTGATTCCTTACCCAAGCTATACAATCCTTAGAGTCTATGGCACAAGTGTATCACCACATATTATTCCAAGGGATGTGCCACTAAGGATTGGTTTTTTAGAAGTGATGTAGCAGCTAGGGGATGTAGAGGATAACCATTTGCAAAATCAAAGGAAGGGAACCTTTTTCCCTGCATAAACTATTTTCTTTGATTATGTCATGAAAGGAGGATGGAGAAAGATTGTTGATGCCCTCAATCCATATGAGATAAAGAGGGTCAGACCAAGGAATCGTGATCCTAAGGGATTCATGGCAGGGATAAAGGCAAGAATCAGAAGCTCCAAGTTCATCCACAACTTTTATTTTCTAAAGGATGTAATATGGAATGTCTTTGGCTTTCAAAAGAAAGATGCTAGGAAGATGAAATGGATTGCTTTCAATAAATTAGAGGAGATGCGAGTAAAGGATCCACAATTTACAGCTCTTGAAGACATCAAGGATGTAATTCAGAGGATTGAATATGTTTTTCGAAATTTTGAAGTAGTTGGGAATTTGAAGGAAGAAAGGATAGTTCAAGACAAGGGGAAAGCTATGGTAGGAGAGGAACAAGACGAGGGGAAAATCCCTGTGATGGAGGATAGACCAGCTTACTAGCCCCTGAAAAGAACAGTAGTATTCACAAGGAGGAAACACAGCGTGAAGGAAAAGCAAGTAGTTCCCACCTCTTCTCAACAAGAGAAGCCGAGAATCCCTTCACTAGCACATGAAATGCCACCATTGTCTCCCCCAAGGTCAACTGGTCCTGAGATTATTGAGATTGATTCACCACAAAGGGTGTCATCACCACCAAGGCAACCACCTCCTAAGAAGAAAAAGGTAGAATCAAGTGGCTTGGTAGACTATGTCGAGGACTCTAAGGATGAAATACTTGTTACTGAGGAGGAAATGCAACAAGGTATGCCTTCTCTTCCTAGGGAGATGGTGCCATAGCAAATGGGCCTCAGAAAAATAATTAGAGAAAAAATAATGGTTAAAGGTAAAAGTAATGTGGTTTGTAAATTAATGCAATCCTTGATACATACGTGTTGAGTTTGAGGTTTAAGAATTCTAAATCTTATCACAATGTTTTAAACTTGATGGTGATCATTTCTTGGTTATGGCTTTATACATTGATATGTTGTTTATTGGCAAAGGGAAATGTTCCACTTCAAAAAAAAACACCTCTCGACAAAGTTTTGGAATGAATGCTCTTGGTATGGCTAAGCACATTCTTAGGATGGAAATCAAAAAAGATGAGAGAACAGAAAGTTATGGCTTGGCCAAAGTATTTCAATTTATTTTTACAAAGGTTTAACACGAAGGCTTGTAGAGCATTGTGTTCCTATTACAATGGAAAAGAAGTTATATGTTACACATTGTCCTACATTCCCTTTAGAGATGGAAGACATGAGCATATTTCATTACCAAAATGCAATTAGAAGCTTAATATATGATATGGTCTATACTAGCCAAAGCATTGCCCAAGTCATTGGAGTAATTAGATGATATATGTCTAATCCTAGTAGAGTTCATTGAGATGTAGTTAAAAGAGTTCAAATATTTTAGGAGTATTCTTTATGTTTTCATGGTATGGAAGATAGATATTCTGTAGATATTCATGGTTATGCAAATTCACACTAGGTAGGTGATGTCAAAAGCAAAAGATCTTTGAATACATATGTTTTTAACTTAGTTAATGGTGCTATAATTTGGATGACTAAGAAACAAGTTGTGTTCACTTCGTCTATTATAAAGACAAGGTATATGGCAAAAACTCGTGCCTATAAAGAACTCAGTTAGATTGAGAGGTTGTGTTCAGACATTGGGTTAAAACAAGGAGCAATTACAATTTATTGTGACAATTAGAGTGTGATATGCCTAGTGTGAAACCTAAATTTTCATGGCAAGGCCAACCATATAGGTGTTCAAAATAATTTTGTGAGATTCATGGTCGAGAATTGTAGGTTGAAACTAGAAAAGGTAGAAACTTTGATAGATATTGCAAATGTATTGACCAAACATGTGAGTATAGAGAAGTTTAGATGGTGTTCAAAGTCTATGTGCATCTTGGTCCCTAGCAATTGATTCCATGATGGTATTTTTTTTATTAGATAAAATGGGAAACAAGGGTCTAAACCTTATTACAAACAAATCCCACAAGAACGAACAAATACAATGGCCTCCCAGATGTGAGTAAGACACGACTGCAACCAATCTACCAAGCATAAACCAACACAACTACAACCAAAATCCATCAAACAAAAGAGAACCCAAGGATATAACCTAAACAATGATAGACCCAACATTATTCAATCTCAAGCTCTTCACTATAGTGTGAGATTGGGAGATAAATTTGGGAATACCTTTCTTCTACCTTTATACAATGTTCCAAAAAATATTTTCCAAGTCCTCTAATCTAGGAGAAGCAAGGGGGATTCCTCCATAGAGGCTCCAGCAATGGTGCAATAGAAACGTAGGAATGTCAGTTCAAAGTAGCCAAATGTCAAACAACTTCCTCAAAAGCAAGTTGAAGCTAATTTGAAGTTAATGGAATAGTAGACTAAGCAACTGAAATAGAAGGTGGGTGGGACTCACCAATAGGAGTTGATGGAGCAACAAGAGAAAAATTCAACAAAGTCATGTTGGTCCTATGAGAACCTCACTCAAGAACCACAAGGGGAATGAGAAGAGAAATCCAACATCCTGTGAAGACTCGTCACTGAACCATCTACTAGAGAGTCGAAAGCATGAGTAGATAAGAGATATTTGCAATCATTCTTCCACCACATTGTTGTGCCCTTATGCTAAGAGAGTGGACAAACAAAAGTCGTGGCCAATGGCAAAGCATCATCTACATCTAAAGAAAAAATCCTCATAATCAAATTGTTGAGACTGAGGCCTATCCCCCACCATCAAAATAATATCCCCATGAAGAGGCTTGGAGATATCAATATCCACCAAAATACAAGCAAACATAGGCTAACCCATGAAGTAGTCTATTCAACCTTCAAGAAATGACCAATAGCATTACCAATGGCCTCATAGCATGAATCTTCCCAACACTAGAGAGAAAGATTTGGAAGTTGAACCCAAATCAATCTAACATTGAGAGGCTCTAAGAGGAGGTTGAAGATAGACCAAAGCTTGACTGAGAGAGTGTTATCCCCACATCCACAACTTGTTGTCAACCATCAAATCTCTTTCTTTTGAAGAAGCAAAAGTTTCTATGAAGAAGCCCCAAGCACAAGGGAATAGCTTGATCTTACCATCAATGAAAGGCTTCCATGATTCCAAAACCCAATTGTGGAGATCAAAAAGAGAAGGCCACAAGTTATTGAATCTAGAGATCAAGCCTTGTCAAAGATAGAAGTTTTTATTTTCAATCATGTCTTGTCTACAAACCACCATAGTGGAGGATTGTGAACAAGGAAATGGCCTTATATTGTCACACAACAATGGGAAAGTAGGAACCCCTTAGCCAACAATAGTCACATATGACCCTTGGCAACCCACTCCCAAAACACCAAATTTCTCAACAATAGTGGCTTGATGCACAAGAGAATCCACAGTTGCCTAGAGTGGAACTTGTAGAGACTCAACACCGTTATCAAACCCAAAAGCCAAACAACCACCATCAAGATTAAGGTTGGCCAAAACAAGGTTGTCACAAAGAACTATGTGAGTGGAGAGTGGCGAAGAACCAAATGAAGTAGGCACAACAAATGCAAAATCATGCAACAAAAGAATAGTTGTGACATATGAAGACTCGAGAACCTTATGAATATGGTATGCAACCAAGGGAGAAGTAGGATCCAAACCCACCCAAACATCGTTGCATGTAGACAGCGTGAGAGAAATAGTCACTAGGACTTCAGAGAGGTGGTAGCGACAATGTGACGATGAATATTTTTTATATGTACCCCTTAGCTCTAACAAGGTGTTTGACAAGTGAGAGAATGGTGGGAGAAAGTGTCTCAAACTTCGCAA